>JADLZK010006732.1:0-130814 GCA_015847255.1 Hyparrhenia diplandra
ACACTAAGAATCCTGAAATGACTTTCTATGACACTCTTTCTTCAGCGAAGATGTACTCTTCATCTTCGCGCTTGTTCTAGTTTGATTTTCCATCTTCGCAACGCTTTTTGTTCCTTCCGAAGATAATATTTTGGCTTCGCAAATGAAGTTGTCATAGTCATCTTCGCTTGGATCTTCCGACTTTAGTCTTCATATTTCAACCAAGTTGCTCTTCCGCGAAGCCAAAATCTTGTGAAGCTATCTTCGAGGTGGGACTTAGCTTTTTGTTCTCGTTCATCCTGAAATCTTCAAAGTTTGGGGACGAAAGTTTAAATAGAAACCAAAGTCGATCCCAACAATGGTGTTCCTCTTTCTAGTGCACATTTGAGGAGGAGGTTATAACTTGTAAGGAACAACAAAGACAGGCCAACAACAAAGACGAGCAACATGAGCACTAAAGGTGTAAACCCATCGGTTACCAAACCAAGACACATGTTCCTAACCTCTTTTTTCAATACAAAGCCCCGACAGAGAGCTTTTTTAACGTCGATAACATGTTAAATGTCGGTCATTCATGGTTTCCTCAACTACTAATCGGCTATTATACTTCCCTCGTCGGGCTTAGGTTGTGTTTCTAGTAGTGAGTGTCTTTTAGAGTCTCATTTGGTGTTAATAGCGGGTCGAATCTCTTCCTATAATGTTGGTTTGGTTGTGTGGAGAGTATGACATGGTCTCGCAGCTATTTTTTTCTCGATAAACCCACCCTTGCAATATATAAATCAGCAAAGCTCGTGGAATTCATTAGTTTAAACCCCATACCAATGTTTGGTGATGGAATTAAGTGCATATGCAGGCTATGTTGACGGTTTATATTTGACATTAACTGAGATTGTCAATATCGTTAAAAACTAGAGAAGTACTCCCTCCATTCAAAATTATAAGTCTCTTTGACTTTTTTTGTTCATCCATTTTGCTACGCATCAATGTATCTAGACATATCATTACATCTAGATGCGTTACAAAAAATTTTTTAGATAATGGATAAAAATCCGGCCTCTACATCCAAGGATGTACACGACCAATTATTACAGAGTTTGAAAAAGGTAAAAACAAGTGCAAGCCAAGTGTTTGTAACATAGACAATGGACCTAAAGCAAACGGAAAATATGCTTCCACCCTCTATTAGAAATCTCCAGAGCAACTATCTCCAATTGTTTGCTCAATGCAACGAGTGTCCTTTGCTTGCTCAAGACTTATTTGCAACTAGGCCCGGCGCATCCAATAAGCTCCCCCGAAGATAACCCGCATAATGGAGTTAGATTTCATTTTTTAAAAATCGTGTCATTACGACATCTCCAAATGGCCCGAATAAAGCTGCCACACCAACCCAAATCGGAGGCTTAGACTCATTTTATGTTGATTATGAAGCCAACTACCAAACATATGGTTAACGTAAACAGGTTGGGTAAGATTAGTAGCGTAGAAAATAATCCTCCAAATCATCTTGGCAAAAGGGCAATCAAAAAGAGGTGTTGGATTGTTTCATTCATATTACAACACTCGCATTTCTGACTCCCTTTCTAATTTTTCCTCGCAAGGTTATCCTTTGTCAAAATGATACCTCTTTAGACAAACCAGAGGAAAATTTTAATTTTTAGAGGAATTTTCCATCTCCAGATTCTCTTATGTTGGAAGGGTGGATTTGTATCTATAGCATCAAGATACATAGACCGGACGGAGAAAATTCCAGACCTGGATAAAGGCCATCTAAAATAGTCTTTACCATCCACCAGAGCCACATTAGAAACCTGAGCTACCAGAGTTAGCCACTCAGAAAGATTATTATCCACTAAGGACCTCCTAAATGAGATATTAGGAGGGTTAGAGGATAAAACTTTCGAAACCGTTGCATGACGATCCCTTGCTATATTAAATAAGCTCGGGTATCTAAGTTTGAGGGGCTTATCACTTAACCAAGTGTCTTCCCAGAACCTTGTATAGGTTCCATCTTTAATTTGGAAACAACCTTTATCAAGTACCTTATCTTTAATATGCATGAGGCCTTTCCGTAAATGAGAGTCAGTGGGTTTGGCAGACACTTGGGTTAGGGTCTTGGAATTTAAATATTTATTCCTTAACAAGAATTGCCATGTACCATCAGTATTTATAAGATTGACAATCCATTTGGCCAATAAGCATTTGTTATGTAGGTATAAATCTATAATTCCAAGACCACCTTGATCCTTAGGGCGACATAGGATGTCCCACTTAGCGAGTCTATATTTATGTTTTTCAGTAGACCCTTGCGAAGAATCTTGATCTGAATTTATCAAGATTTTTGAGGACCCCTTTGGGATCTCAAAAAGGACATCATGAACATAGGAAGACTACTCAAAACAGAGTTTAATAACACAAGTCTTCCCCCATAGGAAAGGTATTTTGCTTTCCAACAAGAAAGTTTTTGTACAAAACGTTCTTCTACTTTTTCTCCATTCGTAATTTAGGAGTTGTCTATGGTGCATAGGGATACCTAAATATCCGAAAGGATAAACCTCAGATATTGCAACCAAAGAGTGTTGTATAATAATGTTCCATCTCTTTGGCAGCACCATAGCAGAAGATTTCACTTTTGTGGAAATTAATCTTTAGACCTGATAATTGTTCAAAAACACGAGTAAGAGTTTCAAATTTTTTGCTTGCTCCAGGTCGTGGTCTAAAAAGATAATAGTATCATCAGCATATTGTAAAATGGATAAACCATCATCAATTAGGTGTGGGATAATCCCTCCTATTTGTCCATCGGCTTTTGCTCTATTGATGAGAAGAGCTAGAATATCAGCAACGATGTTAAACAATATTGGTGACATAGGATCGCCTTGTCTAAGGCCCGTTTGGTCCGGAAGTATGGGCCTATATCATCATTGACTTTAACCCCAACACTACCTCCAGTGACCATATTCTGAACCCATTTACACCATTTGGGGAGAACCCTTTCATGCGTAGAGATTGTTGAAGGAAGGACCATTTGACCTTATCATAGGCTTTCTCAAAATCGATTTTGAGAATGATGCCATTCCTTTTCTTAGTATGTAGTTCATGGATAGTTTCATGTAGAATAACTACTCCCTCCATGATATTTCTCCCTGGCATGAATGTCGTTTGTGTTGGACTTACCACTGTCTTAGCTACTTTATTCAGTCTATTAGTTCCAACTTTTGTGAAAATTTTGAAACTAACATTAAGGACACAAATAGGTCGATATTGCTGAATAGTAGTAGCGTTTTGGGTTTTAGGGATTAGTGAGATTATTCCAAAGTTGAGACTAAAAAGATCTAGACTCTCCTTATGGAATTCCGAAAGATGGACATAAGATCGCCCTTAATCACTTCCCAGAAAAAACCTGATAGAATTCGGGGAAAGCCATCAGGACTGGAGCTTTGTTGTGTTCCATTTGGAAAATAGCTTCCCTCACTTCAGATTCAGTGAAGTCAGCAATAAGAATATCATTTTCCTCTTGGGTTACTTGTGGAATATCTATAATATGATCTTCCATCAAAGTAATTTCAGTTTGCTCAGGTGGACGAACAGATCTTTATAATAGTTTGTAATGTGGCTCTTGAGACAGTCATCACCGATAACAACACCTTGATTATCTTCAAGTCTAAAAATATGTTGTTTTCGGTGTTTCCCATTGGCCACTAAGTGAAAGAACCTGGTGTTTGCATCACCCTCAAGTAAGGATTTCACTTTGGCTCTCTCATACCATTTAAGTTCCTCTTCTCTTAAAAGAGAAACTAACCGCCCTTTTAATTATTGCTTGAGATTGATTTCGATCGGATAGACAATCCGTCTCAGCTTTTTTATCTAAATCGTGTAAGAGTTCTAAAAGGGTCTTCTTTTCTTTCTTATAGGTTCTCGCAGTATTTGCAGCCCAACCTCGAAGATATTGTCTTAGTTTTCGGATTTTAGCTTGCCATCGCTCTAAAGGGTTGGATCCGAAGTTTCAGATTGCTAAACATTTGCAACCATTTCATAAAACCCTTCCCTTATAAGCCATCCCCTTTCAAATCTAAAGGGTCTGGACCCGGTCTAGTGGGTAGAAGCACCAGTGCTAAAAACCAGGGGAGTGTGATCGGAGATATTTCGATCTCTCGGATCCACCACGGTTAGAGGGAATTGTTGCTCCCAATCCGTACTAACTAAGACTCGATCAAGCTTTTCAAAAGTTGGGTTATCCCTGGGTCCGGCCCAAGTATATTGGCGGCCTGACATGACAATTTCTCTGAGATCCAGAGATTCAATGACCGCATTAAAAAGGCTTGGCCATTTAGGGTCAAAATCCCCGCTACTTTTATTCGTCAGGGGTACGCATTATATTAAAATCCCCGCCTATAATATAAGGGAAACTTTCTTTGGAGCATGTGTTAGCCAATTCTGCTAGAAAAGCACTCTTGTTTTGATGTTGTGCTGGTCCATAAATAGAAGTCAAAGCAACTTATAATTTGGAACAGAGGGAGTAGTGGTGTTTATGATGGTCTATGTTCCCCTCATAACATGCTACCTTCGGTCATAAACTTGTGAAATGATCGTCAAGTATGCTTGAGTTCTCAATGTGCTAAAAGCAACACCCAACAAATCACAATTACCTGGAAGACAATGAGATTGATCATCATATTCAACTTTTTACATCAGCATAACAACAGTAGTTTGAAAGCTAGGACATTTCAAATATTACATGTGGAAGCTGCAATTTTGGAGCAAAGGTTTTTCTATGCTAACATCCTTTTCAATTATTATAAAATCAAGTGGTAGTTGCACAATAAATTGCCTGTGTAAATGGTTTGCATCTACGAATTAGGTTTATTAAAACATGCTATTGTCTTCTTGCACCGCAATATTTGGTAGCATGGGTTGGCTTGGTGGCGTTTTTGGGACATATGTTTGCAATATGTTTTACAGAACACATAAAAAATTATCGGAGGTCAGCTAACAAGCCTAAGGGAATAGAAAATAGTCATTGGCTAAGTTAGTTAAGATAACAAGCCTTGTGATTGAGGATGGACTCAATAAGAAGTTTATTGACAAATGGTCAAGCGTACTATATTCCGAATAATCTTCGCGTGGAGGCCCAAGTCCTCCATGTGCACGTCTCTACTGACCATGCACGCTGGTGTACCTAGTTTTGTGACGTCTTTTTCCGTAGTTGGTTTATCCTTTTCCATGAGAATGTACTGCACTATATGGTCCTATGTCTTGAAAATACCGTTAAAGTACCTCCAAGAGGCGTTGAAAGATCACGATTTATAGTGAAATAGTTGAATTACAATCTTTAAAGAGTGACGAAGCCTGCATAAATTTTCATTAGCGTCTGTACTGTACCCTAGCCTGCATGAAATTCGCTAGGACGTATTTGTCACAAAATTCTTTTCTATATTTGTGTTACATGTAGTACACTCGTCTCTCACAGCCTGCTCAATTAGGCTAGCTATAAATAGTGACCAAGCCATGTATATATCCGAACTCCATCAGCACTCACCATATATTGTTCAATCTCCTCCTACCTACGTGAACACAATGGCAACAGCTAGGTCATTTCTCCTGATCCCGGTCACCCTCTGCTTCCTCCTCGTGCTGGCAGCAGCAGAGCAGCAGGGCAAGGCGACGACTACTCTCCTCATCGTCCATGGCAAAGCGCGATGCAGGAGCAACTTCTCCAGGATCATCAGCAGTAAGCAGCAATATACATATGTGCATGGGCTCTAGCATATACTATATGCGTGTTGCATCACAAATATATATTTTTTATTCATGATTAGTTTTCTAGATACATCTATTTTGTTATACATCTAGATATAACAATATATCTAGTAGATACATAACAAAATGAATAGACCAAAAAAGTCAACGCAGTGAGTATTTTGCAATTTGCATGCCGTCGACGGTCGCTCGTCTCACCATCACGCATGTATTTGCATGGCCATATCCAGACGCTCCGATGCACCTGGTTATCAACAACACCAGTGTTCCCGGCGGCACCGGCACGACGACAAGCGACGGGGAGCTCCTCATTACCGTGAGCCTGAACTCCACAGAGCAGCTGGCCGCTCTGATGAGCAACGGCAGCAGCAAGGCGTTCGTCGTCGCTCCTCCCCCACGCCTGCGGCGTGCCAAATCTCCCCGTGGGATGCAGCTGGCGGCGGCGGTGCACCCAATGGCTATGATGACTATCAGCGATGACGACGTCGACGGCAGCAGCGTGAACGGCGGCAGCCTCCATGCAGCAAAGAACAAAGGCAACGCCGTCCACCCCAACCGACTACTACAAAACGGCGGCGATCCCTCCCACTCCCACCACGACGGACTGGTTCAAGTCATTTTCGCTAAACTCGTTTGTTTAATAGTCTGCACGCTCACGTCCGGCTAGACTAAGGAAGGATAACTATTTCATCCGTACCATCATTTGACGTACTATTCATCTATGGCATCATCCTGTTTCAGTGACATATATATACTAATGTCATTGACTATAGCGCGCCGCTAGCTTGGTGGTGCGGATAAAAATTAATTGGGCCCCAAATGATGGTACTTATAGAAATTATCTAGATAAACTAATCTGTGTGTGGTCAAGACCAATGCAGGTATATGTACTGTGTCACCGCCATGCGACTACGCTTGGCCTATGTATAACTTATTATAGATTGTATGCTCCCACTATGATAATGTGGGGGTAGGAGTATTCAATATGTGCTTCCAAGTTTTACTTTATATATTGAGAATGAAATCAATATTTGTTGTTTTCTCTAGCCCCGCCAGGGCAATACGCCATCTTCTTTAATTAATTTTCCATTGATGCGAAAACGTTCCCAGGCTCAGATCATCCATCAAATCATGCGGCCTTACATGGCTGACTAGCACATAAAATCTTTTCATCGACGTTCTCCCTAGTGACGTCTTTTGCGATCAAAGCCCAGAAACTATGGATCACATCATGCTTGGATGCTCCTACAGCAGGGAGGTTTGGTTCATCGTTCTCTCAAGGCTGCAGTTGCAGCACCTTGTTGTGGTGGCCGAGGAAAGAGTATTTGATTGGTGGAGGCTTAATCGCAAAAAGATTCCTAAACCTCTCCGGCGTGGTTTCGACTCACTCTTCTTCCTAGTTGGGTGGCTACTTTGGAAGGAGCGTAACGCGAGTACCTTCAATCGGATTTCGACCACGGCAGTTGTGTTGGCGCTCGCCATCCGTGATGAGGCTGTGGCCTGGTGCATGGCAGGCAACAGGCACCTCGTCGACCTTCTGGTGAGTGCAGGGATCTACCCAAACTCTGTAGCAACAACGAATGATATGTAATAAAACTTTGGATGTATCCAGTAGACTAGGAGGCCGTTGATAACATGGTGTTACCAGACGACTTTTGTACTTGTGTTTCAAAACTCTTCCTGCTTAATGAAATACGCGCCTCGGTGTGGTCTAAAAAAAACGTCTTTGTAAACAATGATTTACCAAGCGCACACAAAATACCGTCTCTAAAAAAATGAACATTTTAGAGACGCACAGTTAAAACATCCACCTCTTGAAATCCACTAGAGATAAAATAGAAAACAATATATGCAGCTGTAGCTGATGAGAGTACCAAATCGATGCGACACTCGCTGCATATATATATCAGGGCTTGCTGGCCTGTCATCCTCCCTACCCAACCGATTTGCAAATTGTTACCGCGTATTTCTTGGATGAACTCCTGTACCACCTCAGGGTCAATGGTTACGGTGGTTGTGATGTTCTGGTATCCGGGGAAGATGACATCTCGAGTGAAAGTCGTAGGCGGGGCGACAACGGCGGCGTCGGCGGCGGCGATGATGGCGGCGGCGGTGGCGGACGAGCTCGAGGCGGGCGGCGCCGGCGACCATGGATCCCAGGCGTGTGGCAGCGTTAGCGCCGCTGGGCGTCGGGCGCGTACACCAGCTGCTGCCGGCGGCGTCGTATTTTCGTCGACGTCGACGACGACGCCGTCGCGTGCGGGTCGCCGTCGTTTGCTGGCTTCGTATCGATCGATCTTCAATTCAATTCCTATGTTCGATCGATAACAGATTCACCACATTTTCTTAAATAGCTAGCTAGCCGGAGCCCAATCGATGAATATATCAATGCGCGATCGCCCGGTATAGGTTGACTGTTGGGGTTCCCGCGCCCAATCGACTGTTGGCGTTCGCGTGGGACGCACTATCGAGCCATCTGTAATCTTACATATTTGCAAACCGAACTGAATCGATTCGACGGAACTTGAATCGTTAGCCGGTGACAGCGGGATCGCCGGAGTGAGGACTTTACCATCCCGCCGGTGTCAAGATATTATAGCCGTAGCGGGATAACTTTACACAGCCCGCCCGGTGTAACCACATTATTACCCAATTTGGTTTACGTAACCCCGCCAAGTACAAATTCTACATTTCTTCCGTCGGGCCGTACTAAACACCGCCTATGAAAATATGTATTAACACTGGCGTTCCTATTAGGAGAACCGCTACATGAAAATAAATGACTTCACTGACGGTTTTGTTATGTAAGCCGCCAGTGAACGTGTCGTTCCACTGGCGGATATTAGGTGGGCCCATCTTTTTTCTTCTCTACTCGCGCTGCCTACTTCTCACCCGCCAGTGAAATGTTGGGTGTGGCGCAATGAAAAATCAATTTTCTAGTAGTGTTGCATGCATGGGAGAGCACCCGGCGCCTCTTCATTGAGATCTGACTGGCTTCTCATGTCAGGCTACATACCCACATCAGATCTAGGCCCAACACCACAATCAACCCTTCATCTGTGCCGGCTTTTATTGTACGAGCTGTATATACTACATAAACTAGGGGAATTCCCCGCGCGTTGCTGCGGGAATGCAATTGAATTTTCATGTATTTCTATAAGAATTAGTGATCAATTTCTATATAATATAGCAAAGCTTGAGAATGAAACAGACATCGAAAAACATTCAACAATGCATTAAAAGAAACTTCTTAGCCAAATAAACAAAACCCCAAAAAAAAAAACCCTGACTTGTGAGATTTCATTGCTGCATAAGACCAAGCTACTCCAGGACTTGCACATGATGTTTTTAGAACCCTACAATATTAGAAATATTAGGAGAGAGATCAAATTGAAACCATGGCATCTGTTATTTGTATCCTACCATCTTTCTTTGACTTATATATGGAATATAGAAATGCAGTACATGTGTCCAAATCCCCAAATATGGAGAATTCTAAACGTTGCTTGCCTGTCTTTTAGCGATGATCATTGTCTCTGAATTACTACATTGCTTCCTGATCTGAATCGATTTGACAAACATTGCTGCTAAGCAGGTAAGTGCTGTATCAGGATCTCAAATGTTCCCCTGCCTGAAGATCAATGATTTCAAGCTGTTTTCTCTGCTGCGCTATGAAACCTGGGACTGACCACTTCCATGATTATTCAAGGGAATAATTGCCTTGCTGATTAATGTTGATGACAGTGCTAGATGAATGTGATCAATTCAGAGAAATCCAGGAAAGCGGAGCACCCCTGGTTTGGCTGCAAAATAGAAAATAACACGGTATTCTTCATTCAGAAAATGGTTTCTAAATCAAGGCAGGCGCAGCTGCGTTGCCCATAATTATGACAGTCAGCTTCCCCCTGCCCTCTGTTTCTTCCTTGTGCTGTTGCTTTCTTGGACCGTCTTCGTGGTGAACAAAGAACGGAGACCTGACTACAGCCTACAGGTTACAGGGAGGCGCAACGGGCGGCACCCCTGCTCCCCCTCTCCATCCGTCACGGCGGCAGCAGCGCCCTGCTCCTCGCCGTCTCCTCGGCGGCCTCGGGCGGATCTGCGGCGGGCACGACCACGGGCGCGGGCGGCGAGGCCACAGGCGGCGCGTGGAGGCGCACCTCCGGTGGCTCACCTCTCCAGCGGCGGGCGCGAGCCCGGTGGCCCCCTCCCTCCAGCTGTGGGCGCGAGCTCAGGCGGCCTCCTCTCCGGAGCGGCGGGCGGGCGTCCTCCGGCGCGAGCGCGGTCAGCGTGCGGCAAGTCGGCATGCGCGGGCCGAGCACTGCTTCCTCTTTCCCTTCCCTCTCCCACGACCGAGGTGACCGAGGTGTGGCCTCTCCCGCCCTTTAAATATCCTACGCTCGCAACGATTCAAGTTTACATCTGCAGGTCAGAAGACTCAGAACTCAAGGGCCGTCGACGCTTCACATAATCAAATCACGAACCGTTCATGCATGTATATCGGAAGGGATGGTTAATGCATGCAAGTTACTTCGTTCCAGCATCAAATGAGTGGGGGTTTCCCATCGTGCATGCAGCCGGAAGGATCGAGTGGATGGGGAACGGCTGCGCAGGAGTTTTTTTTTTTCTTTGCATGCAAGAGAATATGGTGGGGCTGCTGAGGTGTCACCCTTGCGTGTTGAGAGTAACTCCTCTACAGTGGCCTCCCTTCTATATAGGGGTTATAGATAAAAGAACGAAAGAAATTCCAGACATATTAGCTGTGCGGACAGGAATGCTGCTAGCTGGTTATTCACCTCAAGCAGCCTCGCCAGTGATTGCGAATCGATCGTGATTCTTATTCTACATGCGTACACTATATTTGTCGGAGTGGAGTAGTGTTCTTCCGACAAGGGTCAACAAAAAGGGAAGGGGGTAGCACAAGTGTCGATTCCGGCTAGATTGGGCCGGAATTGACACGTGTTCGTCGACCGTTGGAGCTCCTGAGATGACGTAGGGGGCTGCAGCTTCTCGCCGGCGGCGACGAGCGGCAGCACGAGCAACTAGATGGAGAGGAGGAGCCGTGGGAGGGGGCGGGGCGCCGGGCGGCCGTGGCCGGCGGCACAGGCGCCGGCAGCGAAGGCGGCGGCGCCGCAGGCGCGGCGGGCAGGAGGCGGCGGCGGCGGTTATGAGAACGGAAAGCGATACATATATTTTTTGTTGCTTGCTTATCCCCTAGAGATTACATGCCTCTTACTTATATAGTCCGACCAAGTGGGACTTGTAATCTAAGCAATCTCTACAAGGTTTCCTTATACAATCGGAATACCTTTTACAAGCATATCCTATTTATTTATTTCCTAATAAGGGTCTCCCTTATAGATGAGATATCCCCTTGCACACCAAAAATTACCTAAGATAATCCTAACTTGATCGCGGCGCAGTTGGACGCGGAGGGGAGGAAGGAGGTGGCGGCGAGGGGCACCGGCTCCCCCTCGCTACGCGCCTGGCCCCTTGTGGGCGGGCGGCGGCGTGTAACACCCGTGTTTTTGCATCATTTTAAAATTCACAAAAAATTTGAACTTTTTATAATTACAACTAAAAACTGGATTTATTTTCCGCCAAACCAAACCCCATTTTTGAAAACCCCGCATTTCAAACTCTCACCATATAGAAAGTTAGGTTCCTTTACTTGTTGTTTGTTGAACTTTATGGTCGCAAGAGATGCAAGGTAAGTTCTAGATTTTATTTATGGAAGTATAATATTGCATGAGAAATGGTTTACAAAATTTTCTCGGGAATAAAACATCGACACACGTGTGTACCAAATATATATAAATATTTTTATAAGCACAACAAATAAATATTCCCGACCATAAAGGTCACGGGAATATAAATGTGCTTGTATAAATGTTTATAAAATATATAGTACACATGGAATAACGAGAGATCGGAAAAATGTGTGTGCCCATAAATATATACACATTTACACAAGTACAATTAAATAAATATTTTCATGAATGAGAATCATGAGGATATATAAGAGTGCTTGTATAAATGTTTACAATATGTATTTACACACACAAGAAATGACAAGAGAAGGGAAAGAAAAATGGGAAATAGAAAAGGGGAAATGGGAATGGGAAAAGGAAATAGAAAACAGAAGAGAGCCATGGGCTCCCTCCTTCCCTCCTCCCTTTCCCGGCCCAGCAACGGCCCTCCTCTCCCATTCTCACGCGCGAGCCGAGCAGGCCGGCCCAGCAAATCCGCCAAGCCTCGCGGCCCAGCAAGCCCGGCCTAGCGCCGCGAGCCCGGCTTCCTCCTTCCTCCTCACTCACTGGCACGCGGGACCCGGACGTCGGCTCCGTCTCCCTCCTGGAGACGGCGACCACGCCACAGCACCCCACTGCCACCCGCCTTGCCATGTCGGGAGAGCGGACGACGAGCCTACAGAAGCGATGCTAACCGACCGGCCGAGAGGTCACGTCACCCCGCGCGCACAGGGGTAGAGGTAAACGCGCACAGCACCCTCGATGACCGCGCCAGCGCGAACACCGACGACCTCGATGTGACGCGACGTCGAGCTGGCTCACCGGAGCTGTACGTGGGCAGACCACGCGGCACCACCCAATGCTACCCTCCACGCGCACAGGAGCCCGGGTCAACTGACACAGCGGTCGCGCGAACTGGAGCACCGCAACTGCCGCCATGGCGGGCGACAAAGCGCCGCTGTGGACAGCACGACTCGACGACCGGCCAGCTCACCGGAGCATGGACCACGTGCGTCGGCAAACCCGACGCCGCCGGCACCTAGCAGGGAGTCCACGGGAACAGGAGGCGCGGCCGGAAAAGATCTCGGTGGCCGGAAAAGATCTCGGCACCGAGCACCACCATGGCCGGCCTATAAATAGGCCCGACTCTCGCTCAATCGACCTCGCCAGCACCTCCATGGCCTCCGCAGCAGTCCAGAACATGAGGTGCTCGCCTCCAATTCCTTCCTCCCCCTCCCTATCTCGCTCGGGAGAGATTCTCCCCAAATCGAGAATTCCGCCGCCGCCGCGCCGGAAACGAGAGCCGCCGTCGATTGGGTCGTCGTCAGTAAAGTCAGTGGCTGGGTATGTCTTTCCCATCCTCCCTCTTCCGTTTCCCCTCACAACCCCCTCCTATTGTGCTGAGTAGCCCATCCCCGAGCACCGCCGTCGCCGATGTACCGCCACGAACGCCGCCGCCGAGGGGAGAGACCTCCACTGCAGCCAGGGTACCGACCAATGGAACCAGGGTGACGGGGCGGTCCATCAGGGTCCCTCGCGGCGAGCTAAAGGGCGAGGAAAGGTCATTCCGGCGGAGTCCGGCGAAGCGCCGCCGCGCGGACTCGACGGGCGGGAACAGTACGACGACGCCGTTCCTCGACGTAACGACGTCAGTACGTCGACCAATGAGAAGCCGACACGTCGACCCTCCGTTCCCCACCGTCAGCTGCAGTTAGGGCAACACCGTTACATACGTGGCGTCCACCGTGGCGTCCACGTGGACCCACGTGGCACCCACGTGTATAGATGCTTTTGCTGTGTACACACTGTAAATTGCTAAGTGCACCCGACAATTGTACACAGATTATTATAAATCATACTTCCCGTGTCAGAAAAATTCCCAGAAAATTTATAAATTCATTATTTGATTTATAGAATTTTATCATGTAATTAGTTCTATTTTGTTACATGATAAAATTATATTATAATATTACCCTAATGATTTAATTAGGGATTAATGTTAAAAATCCATATCTCATGCATACTAACTCCGTTTCGCGTGAAAACGACTTCCATAATTCATCTAAAATCTAGCCCTTTGCATCTAACCCATTGCCACCATAATGTTCTATGCTTGTTTTGGTTTCTCTAGTTAGAGCTAGGTTATCAATGTATCTTGTAGTAGTTCTACATCGACCCGATTAGGAGCTTCCGTCCGAGGAACGCTAGAAGACGTTCGATGCCGTGCCGATTTGTAATAACCTCCCAGGCAAGTCCTTACCCCCCTTAACCTGACCTAATTCCTATGATAATTAATAAGATGTCAAGATAAGTATAACCAGGGCAAGCCGTATGAGTACTCATGGGCTATGTGCGTGAGGCTTCGCTAGGTTTTGTCGATAATATAACTTAAGTAATAATGTGAACCTTTCCAACAAAAAGGTGAGTGGTGATAGTCTACATGGAGGTGGACTAATCACAATCGGGGATGAATCCCGCGGAGAGATGCTCGCCTCCCTAAGGACCGGTTCATAGACCTTCTACCTGGTGCAATTATACGTACAGCCACACGCCGAGATGGGACGGCTTGATTCCACACCCCGTGGGGTTGAGGTATAAATTCGATCCAAGGTGGCCGGTGTAGGCAACGATCTATCGGGAGCTGACTCGGATGCTAAGTGATCTTCCGAGGTCGGGTTGGCGTGGTTGCTTTGTGATCCTCCACGTAAAACAATTGGCGCAATGTTGATATCGTATACGAACTTATGAGTTGGCGGATGCTAGGTGATCTTCCGCAATGCTGTGTGCTAATGGGATTCTAGGTGATCTTCCCATTTCCAACCCCCGAGAAGTCATGGTGAGGATTATACCAATATACCTAGGAGGCATCCAAGCGGGTACGGAATCTCGTTGGGCCTGTTTGAGCCAAGTCGAGGTGGTAAGGGCAGTGCCTATCGTGTGGGGAAATTTGTACACCTCTGCAGAGTTAATTGAATCTATTCGAATAGCCACGTCCTTGGAATGGGCAAGTGCTAGGCTTGAACATCTATGATTAGATACACCTTGATGATGACTAACATGTGGTGTCATGACAGCAGTGATGACATTAGATAACCCGGAACTAGCGAGAGCAGTTTTAGAGACTCTACTAGGGCCCAAACCCTTAATAATTACAACCCCCTGGTTGGGACTTGCCGAGTATGTTTGTACTCACCCCTCTATTTTACGATATCGGCACATGTGAAGGTAAGATCGGCGACAAGGTAGAAGACCAATGTATCGTAGGAGTTCGTAAGATGTTTGCTTAGGAGAAGGACGTTGAAGCCCGGATTTCATCCATGCACAAGTCCGCCTCGCGGAGTACGGGCAAAGTGTCATAGTTAATCCACCGCTTCTCGGTTGGCCAACTCGATATTGTAACCCGCTTGGTGACCCTTCGCCGCCACCGTAAGCCCCTATCTATCCTATATTTATACAAATTTCGGTTTATTATTAATTCTATTTACCATTATCTGCGTTACTAATAGACGTGTTTGTGGCATGATCCCGGGCGCAAACACGTGGGATTAACGACCCATTAAAAGTGGGGCGTGACACCGCTGGCCAGCCCATCTAGCCACTCTCGCCGCCCCATTCTCGTTCATGATATTTCCCCACCGTTCGACGAGGCAAAGACGCCCACGTGCCGCCCAACCCACCACGTAGTGGCGAAGGGCCACGTAGGGCGGCGGGCGGGCAGATCGATCGGGAAGTGACCACCTGTGCCCGTAGAAGACGAGAGGACCCCACTTGTCGTTGTCGCCGCTGCGCAGACATCGGGCGCCCTTGTCGGCGGTAAGGAGAAGTCGAGGTGGAGGTCGCCGGTAAATGCTGAACTTAAAGCTCATGGGGGCCGGACGGCGGACGCTCCGCCCATGCACGACGCATGATGGAGGCGCCGAGAGTCCCGACAAACCAATCATCCGGGCGGGTCGGGGAGGCGACGATAGGTGTAGGTCGCCGGCATCGTCACCTTAGCATGGAGCTGCCTACAGTAGACGTGGACGTAATGACGAGGCGCGCAGGAGGGAAGTCGAGGAGGCGGCTGTAGAGGAGGTCGCCGGGCGGCCGACGGGCGGCCCCAGCTCGGATCTCCTCAAGGCCCAAGTTACACCGACGGTGACGTTGTCGATGCGGAAGAAGATGTCGCCGTTGTTGTCGAAGAGGAGGACGGTGGCGCCTCGATCCGGCCGTTGGCGGGCGCCTCGAGAAGAAGGACGCCACCGGGAACGCCCGATCCTCCCGAGGACGATTGGGGAGGTGGAAGCCCACGCTACGCCATGCAGTGGAACGTTCTCCCCGCCAGAAGTCCCGGAGAAGCTGAAGCAGCGGGGATGTAGTAGCGGTGGAAGTACCTCACAATGCCATAGTGGAGACTCCACGCGGCGCAAAGAGCTCGCAGCCGATGGCGTTGGAGATGATCCCGAGCTCCTTGTTGGTCGTCGTAGAAGGCGCAGCTCAACATCATGTCGTTCGACGCCGGCCGCCGATGACGCCCATTGCCACAAAGAAGGCGCCGGGCTGACCGGCATGCGGTCAACAGGGCAGCCGCGATGTCGCCGCCGAGGTCGACGGGTCGATGTAGTAGCCGGCCTTGCCGGGCGCCATTGTCGGCGCCCTCCTTGGCATCGTCCGCCTTGTCGCCGTTGTAGCGGCGGGCAAAGTCGATGGCCTCCTCCATCGAACGGGGCTCGAACCACTTGAGTGTCGCCCCAAGCGTGTCACGCAGCCTCCGACGAAGAGGCCGACATGGTGGCGCTTTACCCTCAAAATCCATGCGTGTAGCATAGACTTCGAAGGCGTCGATGTAGTCGCCCGCCTTGCCATCCCTGGGAAGGTGGCGCGCACGCCCGTAGTGTCGAAGCAGACGGGGGACCAAAGTGATGTCGCAGCGGCGGGTGAACTCGCCCCACTCGATCGGGACTTCTTTTTGATAGGTCCATGAACCGATCGGCCCAGTAACCAACAAGGTGGAAGGCAACAGAACTCACGAGTAGTCCGGGCCGATGTCCGTTGAGCCGGAAGAAGAGCTCCCAGCTTGCGAATCCGCAGATCGGGTCGCCGGTGCCATCATACCCTCGGACTTGCAGACGGTGACGCCATTCCTCGCCGAGAGTCCCCGCGCAGCCGCAGTGTCGTGGGAGAGGAGAGGGCAACCGGTGCTGTAGTGTCGCCGAGGATGACGTCGATGACGGCCGGTGCGCCACGTATAGCGTCATCTTCCTCCCCTCGAGCCGGAGGATGGCAGGGTCGGGAGCCGCCGACGTGGTCCGGCGGGCAGGGAGGGGGCGGCGCCGTGGGTGGCGCCCCAGGCCGGGCCCCTATGCCGCCGGGCGGCGGCAGCCCCGCTGGGTCGTCCTCCGCCGCGGGTCGCCAGACGCGCGGGGTCCTCGAGGTGATGCGACGTATTCCATACGACGCAGGCGAGTCCCCCATGTCGCCAAACGCCGGCTGATCCGGGGCGCAGTTGCTGCGTCGAGGAGCGCCTTCGGCGCCGCGGTGAACTCCTTCATCTCGGAAGCCATGGGTGGTGGGAATCGCCCCGGTCTCGGGATACCACCGTCCGATTCCGGCCAGATTGGGCGGAATTGACACGTGTTCGCCGACCGTTGGAGCTCCCCCGAGATGACGTAGGGGGCTGCAGCTTCGCCGGGCGGCGACGAGCCGCAACACGAGCAACTAGATGGAGAGGAGGAGCCGTGGGGGGGGCGGCAAATGGCGGGCGTATGGCGCAGCGCCAAGCGCTGCAAGCAAATAATGGGGCGGCGGTTGTGGAGAACTAAAAGCGATAGATATATTTTTTATTGCTTGCTTATCCCCTAGAGATTACATGCCTCTTACTTATATAGCCCGACTAGTGGGACTTGTAATCTAAGCAATCTCTACAAGGTTTCCTTATATGATCGGAATACCTTTTACAAGCATATCCTATTTATTTATTTCCTAATAAGGGTCTCCCTTATAGATGAGATATCCCCTTGCACACCAAAAATTACCTAAGATAATCCTAACTTGATCGCTGGGCGAGAGTTGGACGCGGAGGGGAGGAGGAGGAGGCGGCGGTGGCAGGGGGCTCCCACCCCGCGTGCAGGCGCCCGCCCCCTTGTGGGCGGCGGCGCCGCTGTCAGCCCATCTAGCCACTCTCGGGCTGGCCCATTCTGGTTCATGACAACAAGAAAATGCATGCTTTTTGTAAACAGGAGGCAAAAGCTAGCTAAAAATATGTAAGCCATGGAAACAAGGCAATAACTTACACGCCATCCGTCCCAAAAAAAACATACAATTATGGTGATTGTGTCGGTCAACCCGACTAAAGTTTGACTAAGTTTATAAAGTACTTAATATTAAGATTTTTTATCTCCAACAAAATTTATTATGAAAATATATTCCGTCACGAATCTATTAATACTAATTTTGTATTATAAGTGTTACTAATATTTTATATAAATTTAGTCAAAGTTTTGGCCACCGATGGTTTTGAGGTCCAAACCACCAAACTTCCAACGCATGCCACCGGTCTTCTCCGAGTCGCCAAGTCATCTCGAACCGCCCGCTCCGCTTGCACGCATTTGTCTTGACCCGACCGACACAGTCCCGCCACGCCCTCTTGCATTCGTCGATGTCCCGTGATGTCACCACCATGGCTAGCCACCAACGATCCGGTCCCTCGGTCCAAGCCTCACATCCGTCCTTCACCTCCGCGGTCCATCGCCCGACACGCCCTCCACGCCCCTTCATCTCCCCCGTCGCCTACCGCCTCCAACCTCCACAAGTTTGTACTACACAAACCAAGAGATACGCCTTCGACACACTCCACGTGTGCCGATCAACATAGGCGAAACTTAAAAGATAAAGAAAAAAATAGAAGTAAAATGTTGACTGTTAACAATCCCTTAATCACACAACTAAACATATTTGACATAAATCAACCATGTGTTCAGATAGTTCAGAACATTCACAAGGTTTAGAAAATACCTCTACCTAGTGCGGGACCATGCATGTCCCTTTTTCTCGAGAAAATCTTGAAGACGCGTAGTCCTCTCCTCACACTTTCCGACTGCGATTCCTTCCCGCCCCGCAGTTCCCCCTCGCCGCCCCAAACCCCAGTCCATAGGTTTCTTCTCGAAGGCTACTCACCGGTCGGGTCGGGCGGAGAAACAGAAAGCTATATATGGGCGTGGCCTCGCTCCTCCATGGTCGGGCTACGGCGCGAAGCGTTCTTTGCGTGTGTGCGACGGCCGCCGCGGCGCAACCTCCCATCCTCCATGGCTGGTGGGACTTTTACACTAGTAACGAAACGATTTTGCGAGACACCGGAAGTCTTTTTTTCCGGGCGGGCGCTTTTTTTGCCCGCCACGAAAAATGTCCCGCCATGTGTTTTTTTTTTTTCCGTGACGGCGTCTTTTGCCCGCCACGGTAAATTGATTTTGCGTGGCGGGCACCTTAACGCGCCTCGCCACGTAAAATAGAGAGGCCCAATCAGCCCTGAATATGGCCCGATATCCAGCGCCGTATATATAGTGAAGTTAGGGTTTGGCACACCACCACCCACCCCCTCCCTCACTGATCCACCACACTGGGCCGCTCCCCACCCGCGGCCTCTCCACCTCTCCAGGCGCCGCCGCACGACTCCTCTCCCCTCCCGCCTCCCCTCCCTCCTCGCTCCCTTCCCCACCCGCGGCGACTCCCTCCCTCCCCTCCACCGGGCTGGCGGCGGCGGCGCTGCTCCTCCTCTCCACCGGGCGGCCGCGGGCGCGCGATCCTCCTCACCACCTGGCGATCCTCCCTCACCGGGCGCTGATCCTCCTCACCACCGGGCGCACGGCGGCGCTCCTCCCCTCACCATCGCCGCGCGGCGGCGCTCCTCCTCACCACCGGGCGGGCAGCGGCCCATCTTCCTCCACGGGCGGCGCCGGCAGATCCCGCCAGCAGCGGCGACCCGCCAGCGGGCGGCGGATCCGGGCGAAGCCGGTGGCGGATCCGGGCGAGCCAGTGGCGGATACGACGAGCCGGGTGGCGGATCCGGGCGAGCCGGTGGCGGATCCGGGCGGCGGCGGCAGCGGGCGGGGCGCGCGATGGGGCCCAGCAGGCCCGTGATCCGGTCCAGCGGGCTCGGGTTTGGGTTTATTTTATTTTATTTTTATTAACCGTGACGGGCACAAGCTGCCCGCCACGGTGCTTCCTCCATTTTCTCGTGACTTTGCGTTAGCGACGGGCGCCATGCATGCCCGCCACGCAAGTTTATTTTTGCCCGCCACAAAAAGCTTTTAGGTACTAGTTCTAGCTCAGGAGCAGGAGGCCCGCCCATCGGTTGCCGACCAGCTTCTGCCACCGTCTCGCCAGCACCTCTGAAATCTGAATTTCCACCAAGGATTGGAGAGAAGTACGGTTTACTGCATTTTTTGTGTCTGACGTCCTATTGTTACGTTTTCCTAGATATTGCCGTTGCTGATTCTCTATGCCTCAACGATCGGATCCGTTTTCCTGAATTTGTATTTGCCAATCCACCTATTTGTTTGAGAACACACAGCACGAATCAAAAACAATATGTGTTTCATGTTTCAGTGCAGATAATTTTTCAGATGTAATTTATTCGATGCCAGTTTCCCGAACCTAGCAGCACACACAACAATGTCAATTGTGTCAACCTTTACCTCATCCTTAATAATTCATCGGTGATGTGAAAGTGTTCCTATCCTCTCTAATCGTCCTTGACATTGTTGTGACATTGCTTGTGAGATTGGATTAAGAAGACCACAACCTCAACAAAAATTGTGGGTGAAGTACTCACTCATGATATTTACTAGAGATGAGAAAGAGGAGGAGGAGGGTGTGTTTAGATCCCTAAAATCAGCAATCCGAAAAGCACCGTAACACTTTTCGTTTGTTTGTGGTAATATTAATTATCCTATCATTGGGCAACTAAGCTCAAAAGAATCGCCTCGTAATGTACATCTAAACTGTGCAATTAGTTATTTTGTTTACCTAAATTTTATACTCCGGACATGCATCTTTTTGGTACATTTAATGCTTCGATTTGATGAGAATTTTAGAAATTTTAGAGAAAAGTTGGGGAGCTAAACACACCTGAAGAAGAAGAAGAAAATAAAAAGGAAAAAAAAACTCAACACACACAAAAAAAACGGAAAACACAAAAATTAGAACGTAAAAATTTCCCCACGCACCCCAAAGGCACCTTTGAAAAATCCTCCTATGTAGAAATTCGTAACAAATCCAAGAAAATTCGGGGCAAAATTTGAACGGAAGAACTCCTTCCCCGTTTCCGTTCCATTCTATGGGATTTTTTTTTAAAATTTTGCCCTTTTTCAAAACAAATTTCAAATGTATCCCTAGTTTGAATCATTTTACACCAGATATCCCTTTTGTCGCGCCAAATGCGCCGGCGTGACATTTACACATGTCGCGCCGACGATGCGGGTGCGACGCACGCCAAAGCCAACGTAAGCGGTGTTCGTTGACCGGAGGGTTGCGCGGGATAGCCGTGGGTCTCACCACGCCGCGCTTTGTGCGGGTGGCGGCGTCGACCGGCCGCGCCCGGGTGTCGCGCGACCGGCCCGTTAGGGTTTCGTTTGGGCCCCGTCTCGAAAGCGCAGGGCCCCACCACGCCCTTGCCGACGCGCATCGGGCGCGACGCTGTTAAGTCAGGGTTCCACCCGCGCCGACTTCAATCATTTGTTTCTCACATTCAACATCTTCCTCCCGCCTCGAGCCCGCCTCGCCGGGCCGCCGCACCGGGCGGCCCCCCCCCGCCAGACGTGGCCGCCGGCCTCCCCGGGCCGCCGTGGACGCGCCTCCGGCCGGCCCTAGCGCCGCACCGGGGGCCAGTCCCCCGCCGCCCCCCCGCGCCGTAGGAGGCCGCAGGGGCCAGCCGGCCGCCCCCGGCGGGCGAGGGCCGGCGGCGGAGGAAGCGCGCCCCGCCGGCGGTGACGTAGCCGGCCTCCCACCCCTCCTCCAACTCGCTTAGGTGCTAATCCTCCTCTCCTCCCCCTCCATTTCCTATTTTATGCCTTGTTCATGGTAGTTTTTTGATTTGAATGAAATTGTTAGTGATTGAAGCGTTAATTGGTACAATGTGGTTCGTAGAATCGGTTTAGGATTCGATTTGGTCGTGGATTTGGCATAGAGAACGAGTTGCATGAAAGTAGTTCATTGATGCATGCATGGAGGTTTAGGGTTTGATATTATTCCTATTTTCCAATGTGAAATTATAAGTGATTGGGCCGTTTATTGATGCAATATGGTATGTGGAATCGTTTTTTAGGATATTATTTTGTTGTGGATTTCACCTTGAATAGAATTTACACAAATGTAGTTGTTGGATGCACGGAGGTTGTTGTTGGATTTGAGCTAGGATATTATTTTGCTCAAGTTCAAATGAGGATCTAATTGATTAGGTTCGCCAATGTATTCTCTCTTTTTGGATAATATTACTAACTAATTAATGCATTCTTTTTTAGTTATATAACTAATTAATGCATTCTTGTTTAGTCGTATAACTAATTTATGCATTCTTTTTTTTAGATAATACTAATAACTATTTAATGCATTCTTTTATCCATCCCAAAAAATTAATGGATTCTTTCTTAGGATATGCATGTCAATCCAAGTCATCACATATCTTCTATATATGGTTCATGCAACAAAAAGAGGATGCATGGAGGTTGTTGTTGGATTGGACTTAGGATATTATTTCTTGATTCAATCGTTAATTGATAGAATGTGGATTTGACGTAGATTAGGAATACATAAATGTAGTTGTTGGATGCATGGAGGCGTTGAGTTTGTCTTTAAAATATAGTAGCAAGATGGTTGTTGTGCTTATAGCTTTTATTTTCCAAACAATTTGTAGATGGACCGTTTAGTGCGCTTTTATATTGGTGGCAAAGTTAGAGAGGATGGCAAGTTTGAGAACATGCATGAACAAGTTCATTTTTTTGGTACACCTCCTAGCTTCGATGATTTGGTCGGCCATTGTCGTGACAAGTATGGATGGCCGTTTAGTTTGATTGGTCGATTTGACTGGGGAAGGAACGAGCACACTATGCAATCGATGGCTTTGTCATGTGAAGATGATTGGAACAACTTTGTGGAGGTTGTGAAGGGTAGTAGTGTTCGTTGCTTGGAAGTTGTTGTGGAGAAGGTGATGAACCCCTGTTGTTGTGCCTCGCGGGTGAGAACGTGGATGAGGAGCCCGTAGAGCACCTTTTACTCAGGAGGAAGAGTTGGAACCGGCTGTTGTTAGAGACAATGATAATGCAGTGATGATAGGTATGGAAGAGTGCGATGAGGAGGACATTGGTGCTATGGATGACATGTTTGTAGGATCAGAGGACGATGGAGAGTACGTAGATGAGCTCACTTTTAGTGAAAGTTGTAACAGAACCTCCTAATTACCGGGCCCACCTGCACCTATCATTGTCCCAAAGACCTCGGACACCGTGCAGATACACCCGATAACTTAAGAAGCCCTGTTGATAACTCATACCAGGATCAACAAAGGAGTAGCTACAACATTACAACATTTGTTACAAAAATATAGATCAGAGTGCGGAGAATAATAATATTAACTTTACAAATAATGAATAAGTTACACTTGAGTAAGCTTAACTTAATTGCGGAAGCTAGGTAGAATCGGAAGATAAACCAGATCATGTCGTGCCCACTGACATAACCTTGGTTAAACAAAGACGAGTCAAGTACACACCTTGAGGGGTCAACAAACCCCGAGTACGGGAGTACTCAACAAGGCTTACCCGACTAAAGAAAATAGGAGAAGACTCAGGAATGCTTTGGTCTAATAGGAATCAAGGTAAGGCTTTTAGCAAGAATCAAGGACTCTTTTTAGCGAGAAAAGCTTACTAATGATAAATCCTTACTTTCAACATTTTATTTTTCAAGTAAGTTTCTCACCTATTCTAGGTGATCTTACACTATAGCAAACACTTGTAGAAACTCCATCACTTATTCCTCTCTTTCTTTGTTCCATAATTAATCTCGATGTAGTCGGAAACCGAAGTCTCCATATCCGAGAAGCACGGCGATTTCGAAATCGATTAACCCAAAGTGGGAGTTCTTTCCACACGACATATGTAGCACTTAAGCTTGCATATATCAACCCTTTCCCTGGATACTCAAAACGGAACCGCGCCCCACGCCACCCGAGAGTACCGTGACGCCTCCAATCGGGACTTTAACCCACGAGGGTAACACGTACTCCCGCCATCTCTCCACTCCCAGTGCGCGGTTGTACGTTTCCGATTTGACACCCCCAAGATCAGGCTTACCGGAGTATGTGTCCGGAACTAGGGTCGACTGTGATGGGATGACACCCATGACAGACGTGCCATTGGTCCAACGACCTCAGGCGCAGATTGCGTTCCATAGTCTCGGTCCACATGACTTACACATTTCCAGTCCTTAATCGACAAGCCGGAAATACTACACTGAGACTCCATTCTCAATGCAAATTACCCGACCGATCTCAATTTCAAAACCATATCCCCGTATGGTTCCATCATATAGCATCCTTTTTCATCAAAAGCCTCTTCGGGCTATCATAAGGGACTTGTCACATTTTGACTCAAAAGTCTAACTAGTATAGCCAGGCTAAGCGTTCTAGCATTTTAGCAAAACAAAGTTATCAAGGTATATATCGAAATAAACAAGGAATGGTAATGCATCAATTAGGTTGTCACTCAACTCCTATCACCTAATGCAAAGCATAAAGCAAAGGTGATATAAAGCTTTGTAAAACACAAGGAATTGTTTAAATGAACCGGGGCTTGCCTTGATCGGTGAAGTAACTTGACTCGAACGACGGATCGCGATAATCGAACTCGAATCAACAAGATAACCTTCTTCAAGCCCGATCAACAACTTCACGATCTCCTTCGTTCACTATATGAAAGAACGATTGATGCTTAACATGATGCCATGCATATAAACATGATGCGCGCGAGAGTGCATAAAACGATAAACGTTTGAGTACAACTTTCCTTCACGATAAAGTTGCAACCCAACAAAACCAACTTGTTGAACTACTCTACAAGATATCATCACCATTGCCTAAGGAGTTCTCAAGGACCATCTAACAGTGGTGTGGTTTAGGGTTCGCAAAACAATCCAAAATTCACCCAAAACCCTAAGTTGGAAAACATAAAATCATTTGTTTTACACATGAAATAATAGGGCATGAAATAATAAATATTTTAACTTTCTCAAAACAAACTCAAAAATTTTGTACAGGTAGATCATGTCATAAAACAGTACCAAAACAATTTTCATGATTTTTGGATAAATAAAATAATTATTAAAAATCAAGGAAGATGCATTTTTCAATTAAAATTTGTATTTTTAAATCATACCAAAAGTATTCAAAATTCAAGTTTCAAATTTTTTTCATGGATAGACATACCCATGGGAAGGCTACACAAAAAATTTTGAGAATTTTTGAGCTAGTATTTGAATTTATACAAAATTTGGAAAATCGGACACTATTCAAATAAATGAAATTGAATAAAACATCGATAAATGAAAATGGGTTTTGGGCGGAATTCGGCTATCGCGTGACCCGCCATCGCTCACGGCCCACAAGGAACAGTAACGGATCGCCCCTCGTGGAACAGTGTTGGGCCGACCAGGTGTGAATGCTTCGGCCGGCATCGCTCACGCAAGCCTGGCACGCGGCTCATCCGGCGGCGGCTTGCGCTGGTCCATCACAAAGGCGGCGCTGGCGGGCCGTTCGGCAGCGCCGGCATGGGTCTAAATGGAAAACCGATTGCATAAACGTGGCCGCTGAGCTCACCGGGATCTAGGACGGGGCTTGGTTGGGGCGGAGCAAGGCCGAGATAGGTCGGCGGGCGAGCGGCCGGCCGGCGGCGACGACGGGCGGGCTGGGGCGTTCCCGCTCGCCGGGGCTTCAAGTGAAAACCATCGAGCCGTTCATGACCACGATGTCCAGCGACGCAATATGACTAACCGGTTGGGCTCAAGTCTCACCGGAATTGGATGGCGACGGGCGAGGTGACGCGCGCGGCGCCGTGATGGCGATGGAGGAGACGGCTGCTCGCGAGCGATTCCGACGACGAGGCGGGCTGTGGGCGGGGCTCCCGCAGGTACGCAGGAGGTTGCGGAGCTGCTGGGCAAGATGATTTGGCAAGAAAGACGACGACGGGTGTGCAACGGCGGCGCGGGCGTAACGATCCGGCGGCGGCGGGTTTGGGAAAAAGAGCAAAACGACGGCGACCACGGCCTATTTATAGGCATGGGGGTTGGACAGGTGGACAGCGACGTCGCGAAGGTCCTTGGCCGGTCAGCTTTGCGAGAGGACGGCGGTGGACGGCGCGACCGACTTCTTAACGGGTGCAGAGGAGGATTGGTCGGCAATTGCTCATTTCAAACCCTAGCTTTGAAATTTTCAAATTACTCCCAAATTTTGAACTAAACTCAAAAATTTCCAAAAAGTAACCCCCTTAATTTTTCAAGATCTACAATTTTCACAATTGGAAGATTTTCAAATTCTGCCTCTAAATATGACTTTTTTGAAAAGCAGTTCAAAATTTTGAAATTTGAATTCAAAATTACTTTTAAAATTATGTAACAACTTGAAAAACTTTGTACATGACTTTTGTTCCTCTCAACAATATCTACAAACTAACTTTTGAAAGTTTTCTCAAATTTTGCTTAAATTTTGAAATATAGAAAAGGGGGCAATTAGGGTTTTGATAAAATTCAAAATTGCTTCAAAATTTTGAACTAAACTTTGAAAACTCAAAATACCAACTTTGCTCTATTTTGAAAACTCTACCTTTTCACTTTTGTGACCACCCTCAAATTCTTGATAAATTTTGAATAAAAAAAAAAGGGACAAACTAGGGTTTAGAAACTAGGGTTTCCGACAACGGGGATAGTTTCCGAATCCGATTCTTCTCGCGTCTTTTCGACCGACAAAGCAACTAAACATAAAATAAACTTATTTTAGTTCAATGCAACACAGGGTGGGCTAAACATGGATGCTTTGCAATGATCATGATGACATGTCGTTTTAGTGGAAATAACACCGGGGGTGTTACAAAAGTAGCTCCGAGGATGTTATAGAGGGCGAGTATAGGTCTGAGCCTAGTACCGGACGATGAAAGTTTATGAGTATAGGGGGATATTGCATCCACCGACGGGTCATTTAGAATGGAGTACACCGACCGAGCTAAGTCGGTTGAGGGAGGTCCATGTTGAGGTACCCTCCGTACCCAACTTCATGCACATTAGTATGGTTGATGAAGCGGTGTGTGTGACACCGGCCCTGTCGTTGTTGGACGATGAGGGACGAGAGAGCGAGGAGAAGGAGATTAAGAAGGGGATGGTCTTTGACACATTGGATCATCTCAAGTTCTTTCTTGCGGACTACGCCGTTAGGTATCATAGGCCCTACTATGTTGATCACTGCGACCCTGACAAGCGGTACACAGTGCTTTGCAAGAAGAAATGTGGTTGGGGAGTTTGGGCGAGGAAGCTGACAAACAAGACTTGGAGGATTCGAAATGTGAAGCAACCTCACACGTGTCGGTCTTCTAAGCCTAAGGGGTGCACGCACAAAACACGGCCCGTTATCCGAAGTCGTCGTCTTGTCGGCCTTGATAAGGCCGATAGCGATATATCTGTTGCCTCCCGATTGAGAGCATATGGGGTGGACCGGATATCGAAAGTGAGCTACATGAAGGCATGGCGAGCAAAGCAGCATGCTATAGAGCTGTTGTGGGGTGATTGGAAGGAGGCATACAACCAAGCTCCTAGGATCCTTACAGCCATGAAACACTACAATCCAGGGCTTAGGTGGTATCCTGTTGCTGGCCGCATAGTGGATGACACGGACGGCGTGCCTAAACATGTTCTGCACAGATTGTTTTGGTGTTTTCCCCAGTCAGCCGAGGCATTCAAGCATTGTCGGCCTGTAGTGCTTGTTGATGCAACATTCCTTACGGGGAAGTACAAAGGTGTTCTGATGATGGCAGTCGGTGTGGATCCGGAGAACCAGCTTGTCCCTTTAGCGTTTGCTTTGGCCGAGAGCGAGAACACTTTGAGCTGGTCTTGGTTCATGAAGCTTGTTAGAATGCATGTCATCCGTCGTACGTCCCGTAGGATTTGCATGATATCTGATCGGCACAATGGATTGCTATTGGCTGCAAGAGAGGAGATAGATGGGCTTCCCCCTCTTGAGCATCGATGGTGCATGCGGCACTTTGCCGCCAACATTTGGCAGTGACAAATGAAGAAGGAGGTCGTGCAGAAGTTGAAGGTCGTGTGTTGTTGTCGCACGAAGGAGAGGTTTAAGGAGAAACTTGCAGAGTTGAACAAGGTCCTAAACACTCCTGCGAGGACTTGGCTTCGGGGCCAGTTGAGTAATGTGGACAAGTGGGCTCTCGCATTTGATGATGGTGGCCTTAGGTATGGCGTGATGACCACCAATTCATCGGAATCGTTTACCAAGTGTTCAAGGGTATCCGTGCAGTACACGGTCCGGGTATTGTGGAGTACTCATTTAAGAAGTGCAACGAATACTTTGTTAAACGCTGGAACATTGCCAAGGCTTCTAAAGAAAAATGGGGCCGGGCCGGTAGGAGACACCTGGAAATTGCGGAGGCCATAGCTTCCAATCAGGTTGGTGATGCCTACGGACCTACAAGGGTAGTGTACAACATAATGTCAGCGGGAGGAACCAATCCGGGCGGTGAGAAGTACGGTGGCAAAATTATAGGGTGGACCTCCGTAAAACCGGAGTGTTCTTGTTGCATTCCGCAGCTACTTCATGTGCCTTGCTCACACGTGATCACCGCTTGTAAGTTTAGGTGTTTAGACCATGAAGATCAGTTTTTCATATCTCCATTCTATCTCAAATCAAACACCCTAAAAGTGTGGGAATCCAGCTTCGAGCCGTACCTAGATCCTTCACAGTGGCCTCCATACTATGGATTGGATTATGCCCCCACCCGGATCAAGAAAAGACAAAGGTTGGAAGAAGGAAGAGAAAACGCCTTTAAAGGAATTATGGACGATTCAATGCCGATGGCCCCGATGTGTATGATTCGAATGGCTATGGTCTCGATATGTATGGTTATGGAGACTTTGATGAGGCCATGGCTCCGGTCCGGTGCTCTAAATGCCACAGGACTGGTCACACTGCAGCCACTCACGATAGTGTTCAGGTACTAGGGTGTTTTTAGTTGTTGTGTTGTCTTAATCTCTTCACGTTGTGTTATATTAATTTTCTAATGTTGTGTTGTTTTCATTATTATTATTCATGTCATATTTCTAATCTTGTGTTTTTTGGCCTTTTTTCGGGATGACGCAGAGCAAGTACCTAGCCTTCTTCAAAGATTGCTATGAAAAGGACCACCGAGCACACATGGCGGTGGACTTGGGCCGGGCAAGTGATTCCCATATTCATTGTTGCAAAAAAATTTATATTGGGGTCATCGTTTATCATCTCTAATCGTTACAAATGTTTCATTTATTTGTGAACCGAATCCGGCTGCCCCCCCGATCTCACAAGCCACTGCGTTGGGACGAGCGGTACGCCCCTTACCTGGCTAGAGCGGGCTTCTTGGGCCTTGCTCGAGCCATTGTGGCGGGGCTCCCCGAGATGGACGGGGCACTGGTGACTGCTTTCTTGGACAGATGGCGTCCGGAGACGTATTCCTTCCACCTGCCGTGTGGAGAGATGACAGTCACGCTAGAAGATGTGAGCTACATCTTGGACCTAAAAGTCAACGGTCTACCGGTGTCAGGTGCCATCGACACTGCGAACTGGAAGGAGTTGGTGTTCCAGTTCACCGGTACCCGGACGCACCTCCAGAGGGAAAGAGGGAGCACAAGACTTCAGGTGTGTCGTCCCGTTGGGCGAAGCAGCACTTCAATACTTGCCCTGCCAACGCCGCCGAGGAAGTGGTGGAGAGGCATGCTAAGGTGTGGTTGTGGCACCTGATCGGTCTTTTCCTTCTACCCGATGCTTCTGGGAACACCTTGTCCTGGATGTTGCTCCCAATCTTACAGCAGAATTGGGAGGACATCGCCCGCTATAGCTGGGGCTCTGCCACGCTCGCATGGCTGTATCGGCAGCTGTGTGAGGCCTGTAGGAGGATGAAAGATTCCTCGAACTTGGGTGGATGCGTGTACCTCCTGCAGATATGGATTTGGGAGCGCATACCCACTGGAAGGGACTTCAGGAAGGCGGTTGCTGTACGTTACTCATCCATGTTTTATTTTATGTTCTCATCTTAGTTGCACTATCTAATATTCTTGTTCTTATACGTGTCTCTGGAATTTTTTTGCAGGCATGGCCATATGAGGAGTATCGGGCCCCATTGATGTATTTGTGGCACGAAAACAAGATGGTGAATGGTGATTCGGAGATGAGGTACAGTCGGTACTCCAACGATCTGGACTTGTTGACTTGGGCACAGGTTAGTCATGTTGCTATACATATTGTGATCTACTTTAAGATCGCCGATGGAGTTGTCTAATTGTCTCAAATTTTAGGTTGAGTGGACTCCATATGCACGACGCGATGTACAGGACTTGAATGTTCCCCCACGGAGTGATGAAGAGAAGCTGCGCTGGAGATGCAATGCTCCAATGATCCTATACTACGTTGTGGAGCACCACATTCCTATGAGGGTCATGAAGCAGTTCGGGCGGAAGCAGGAATACCCTATACATGAAGGCGGGACGTCCTCAGCGTTGCACGAGTAAGTCAGTTGAGATTTCACTTCCTTCGTTGCCGTATTTTTACTTAACTTGTCAAAACTAACAATGAATATTTCAGTGTTTCGAGGAAGAGAAGGTTTGGTGGCGGCAACGACTGGCTCAACATCCATGCGCAATATGTGCAGGAGTGGATGAACGCTAAGAGAGTGTGGCCTGATAGTGGGCCTCGTTCGGTGGCCAAAGAGTACCATGAGTACCTACTGTACCTGCACAAGGTGACTAGAGTGCGTCTCCACGCTCCCCTCTCGGTGACTCCAGTCTTCTATGGAGAGAGCGACCAAGAAGACCCCTATGACAGGGTAACAAGGGGAGGCCGGCAGCCCCAGAGAGCCCCTCTCGTTAACTACACGGTAAGCATTCATGTTCATTTCCTTCAACCTTTCAGTCGCATTCAAGTTTTAACCTTGCTCCTGTACACAGACCACGCAGCTAGCCCACCTTTCAAATGAAGCTGGAGCATACATTGGGCGCGCGGGGGGCCAAGAAGGTAGTGACCTTGTAGAATTTGCAGAGGTATGACGCCTGACTCAATATCATTCCAGTTACTTGCATGTGTTTGTATGTATACTCCTAACTCTGCCAAAAAACTGACTGCAGAAAGTGAAGAAATTCTGCCGCCGCCTCGGTTGCAAGTTGAGCTGCTTTAGAGGTGATGATGACGAAGTGCGGCAAAAAGCAGCAAGGGAGAGGCCTCGCGCCAGAGCTGAAAGTGAGCAAGAGGCGGCGCAGGAGACAGCAGAGGCCTCCGGTGCAAGACAAGTACCAGGGGAAAATCAATTGCACAAACCCCTCACGAAACAAGCCAAGAAGGAAGCGGTGATGACACGGACGACGACAGCGAGGATCCAGACTTTGAGCAGGAGGTCATTGGTTCTTCGGAACTGTATGATGCTCCTCACGTGAGCCAAACACAGGTTTATCTTCTATGCTGTTGAACTTGTTGTCACCGTGTATGAACATTTGGACCATATCTGAAATTTTGAGTTTTGTAGGGTGGATCTCAAAGCTCACCTCAAGGGGGAACCCGAAAGCAGGGAAAGCGCAAAGCTAAAGACCGCTCGGACGTTGGCACGCCAAATGTCCTACCAACACGGCCTGGCCGTGATCGTCGTCGTAGGCAACCATTTTCCCCACCGTGAGAAGGTGAGTATTTGGCAAATAAGAAGCAACGTTGGGGAAATGACAAGTTACAATACATAAATCATGACCTTACTACCCCCTATGTTTGCAGGAATGGCGACGACCTTTGTGTGCACTCCGTGCTATGATCTTTTGAGTGTGGATTCCTTATGCATGTGCAATGACTATGTGTATGAATTTGAGTTATGGTCGGCCTTGTCCAAACTATGTATGCACGTTGTGTGTGAACTATGTGCCATTTGTTAAACAATGTAAAGGGTGCGAACACAATGAACATCTATGTTTGTGAACTATGTGAGACTTGTCTTTTTATTGGTGGTATTATGCTATGTGTCCGTACATTTGTGAATTCTTTGGAGAAATGTGTTATTATGCATGTGTGAATTTTTTTGTGGCAAAAGAAAAATGGTGTTCAAAAAAAAAAATGAATGGCCGTCGCGCCGGACCCGGTAGGGCGCGAGAGTCATTTCTGATTATGTCGCACCTACACCTCGGGCGCGACGGCCACACGTGTGACACCGTGGATACGCCACGTGTCCGGTCGTCCCGCCAAACAATTTGGCGCGACATGTCGCGCCAACGTCCTAGGCGCGACGTGCTAATGAGCCACCACCTGGTGCAAACTGTAACCGAGGGGCTCTTTGGCGCGACGGATCGCGCCAGAGTCTCGGCGCGACGCTCACCGGTCTCGATCAACGACAAGATGACACGTAGGCGTCGCGCGATGCGTCGGTAGCGACACGTCGTCGCGCCCGGCGTATCCGGCGCGACGCCACGTTATAACCTCAGCTTCTTCTTCCTCCTCTCGCTCATTCTTCTCCCTCCTCCTCTTTCTTTTCGTGCCGGTCCGCCACCACACCCGTGGGAGCCGCCTCCATCCACCCCAACCCCCTCCAAAGCCCCCCCTAACCCCTCCTCCTCCCTCCCCCCCACCCCCCCACCGCCCCAATCCCCTCCCCGGCGCCCCCAAAGCCCCTCCTCCTCCACCTCCTTCTCCCCACCAAGCCCCCTCCTCCCCCCCCCACCACCCCAAGCCTCCTCCTCCCCACCAAGCCCCCTCCTCCTCCCCAACCCACCAAGCGGGCATATTCTTCGTTGTGATTTATGTAAGTGATTTGTGTTTATTTTTGCTTTTTGAATTAGTATAAAAGATTTGTTGTGGTTAACATAGCAAGACACATGGTAATATTGTTAATTAGTATCCCCATCATATGTTTAGTCGTGGTTTACAAATGAGGTTGGTGTGCTTTGTTAGAAATACAAATTGTCATATGTGTTGCTCATCTCCTTCGAATGTAAATTATCATATGTGTTGCTCATCTCCGTGGAATGTTCGAATGTTTCGTAGCTACACTTGTCGCATGCCGAGGCGTGGTAAAAAGAAGGCCTTCAATCCTTACTTGAGGCTGCCGGATCCCTATGTCCATAAGCCTCTCCCACCGGGTGAACCGGTGCCCAACTGTTGGTGTGGTGATCCATGCAAAGTTGAATGGGATGAAGATGATGAGGAAACCTACATGCGGAAGTATTGGATGTGTGCCAATTATCAATGGGAGCCAGGCCCGAAACAACGCCGCAGTTTCATGGTGCGTATATTCGTTTTTGTTCATTTGTTTGATGAGTATATATTAGCTTCCTGACAATTGTTTGTGTTCCAGACCCCACCTCCACTATGTGATTTTATGCAGTGGATCGACCTTGACATCAGTGAGGAAAACAAGAAATTCTTGGAAGGCCACAAGGAGTGGAGGGCATGGTTTCAACGGAGGTCCGAGGAGAACATGAAGCAAGCGGCTGATGAGAAGGCGCGCAGGGAGGAAGAGGAAAGGAGGATAGCTCAAGTTAAGAGGGATGAGAGAGAGAGGAAGCTGGAGCATGCGCGCCCGTGCAATTTGAGTGGGCCAAGGCTCGGATGCAGAGTGAAAATGTTGAGGGTGACGACGACACCTCACGGTTGGATGAGCTCATAGCCTTAGCAGAGGCTGACTTGAAAGCCCAACAAGAAGCCCCGCAGCAAGTCCCCACAGTGCCTCACATGCGGGGAGGACACGTGCCGGGATTGCCTAACATGGAGGGCGACAATGCTCCCAACGGTGCCTCAAGCGGCCCCGGAGGACACCTGGTGCGATCTTGGCGGTTTTGCCGGCTTGCCCCCGTGTTAAAAACTGTCTTTAATCGGATACTACATGCCCTCAACTTTGTTCCGTTGTGCATCACGTCTTTGGAGGACATTGTGCCGAACTTGGCACATTTGCAGGAGGGCAGCGAGGACCACTTCCGGGAGGAGGCTTGAAACTAGCAGATGAGGTTGATGCAAAGTACAACAAAGAGTATGATGCCTATGTTTCGGGGTCTTGTACTAGCTCAGCGGCGATTATGCAACGGAGGATTCGGACACGGACGGCGACAAGCCATACGATGGCTATATTTTTGGTATTGTACTACTCCGGGCTACGAATATATCACGAGGATTGGGACACGACCGACGAATATCCCAGGAGGATTGGGGCACAGGGACGACGAATATCCGGAGGATTGGGGCACGGACGACGATTTCTGAAGTGCAACGTTCATTTGTTACTATATGTATGGAACAATGTGTAATCTATTTCTAATGAACCATGTAGGAAACTATGCTCTCTAGTAGATGTATCTCTAGTTGTTGTATTGAACCATGTATCGAAAATGAAGTGCCAATCTAGTTGGTGATTTGTTTAATCAACAATTATGTACGGTGTTGGTCTTTTTTATTATTGCAGGAGTAAGAAATGTTGTTTGTTGTTGAGTTTCATGAACAAACACGAAGTACAAGGATTGAAACGACAACATCACCATTCCAATAAGTGGTTCAACTACAATTATAGGTTCCATGCATCATGCACTTCAAGAATCGAACAAAAGTGTTACAAACATCACCATGCATCATCCACTACATGGCGAGTGTACGAATAAAAGCTCCATGCATCATCCACCTGCTAGTTCAAACAAAAGTTGTCACCTACTCATAAGTTCACATAGGTGACACGAATAGAAGACACCAATCCTCTTGTCGTCATCGTCAGTGGTGCTCTTTCTGTCCTGGAAAGCACTACCAATCAGCATCGTCGACACCCTTCTCCTTCTCCTCCTCGTCAACGGCGTTGCCCTCGTCCTCGTTAGCCTTGTCCTCGTCCTCGTTAGCCTCGTCCTCGTCCTCACGTGGTGGTGAGGGAACTACGGAAAAGAAGGATGTCAAATTCAAACCACAAATGAACGTTGTGGTATGCCAATTTAGCACAAATGAAAGAAGGATGTCAGCTTAATACTCACAAAGCTCTCGTTCCAAAAACTTCTCCATGTACACGTCTTCCAACGCACTGATACTGTCGTAGCGTGCCTTGTTTTTCCGCCAAAACTTTACCAGCTCATCGTCATAGTCGTAGTTGTATGGGCTCAACTCTCGTCCAGTAGCTTCATAGTAGTCGCCAGGAAGCATGTTCCATGTATGCCAATCTGGCGATTCAACACAACCCGCAGCCCGTGTCCTTCGCTGCAATTTTAAGCGTAGCATAGACCTCCTTCTCTTCTCATGAGGCGAATTGAATTGGTGTTTTAGGCTCTCAAGTACATCTCCACGACCCTCAAAATCCTCCCACTTGCAAGTCGATCCAGGCTAAGGGAAACACAATGAAACATCAGCAAAAAAAACTAAAGGGACACATCTATATTACAAGTTCAGTACACTCACAAAGAACTCATTCGGCCCTCCATAAGCGTTGCCACAGTAGTAGCCAATCCCTAACTCAGAGGGGACAACTCCTTGCCGAGCCTTTATGCCGCACTGGCACTTCCGATCCGGCAGACTAAGGCATGGCCATGCAATGTTGCCGTTCCAACATTCTTCTACAAAAGACTTGCTAGGCCATAGAGCTTTGGGCCCATAGTTGTACTCCTCAAAGTCACATTAGGAAAACCTTTACGAAATGTCATAGTTCCAAGTTATAGTCGGTACAACATAAACAAGATCATAAATAACACGAATCAAAAGACCACTTACATAATCCGTTGACCACAACGGTAGAATGGAGTGAACATCTCCGGCTTGCTTGGAGCTTGGAGGACAATTTGTCTTGCCACGGTTGCACGTAGGAGGATTCTCTAGACGGTGGAGTGCAGCCGCAGCCTTCTCCGCTTCCGTCATGTCAGGTGGGTTCGGTGGCGGAGGCACCCACCGAACAAACTGAGAATATGGAACGCTCTTCCAAGGGTCATAAGGAAACAACATAATGTCAACATTAACCTTAGTTGCATCATCAATCCACTAATAAAACATGCAACCGTCAAGAGCACAATCAGACTCCCTCCGCGGATGGCAACGTAATGAACAACAGAAAAAGGCACGCCCAGCGGAGAGAGGATGCCTTGACTGCTTGACATAGGCCTGAACCCGGTCACAACAAGGAGGAGGAGGGGCGGTGTGGTGGGAATGGACCTTTCCCATCATGGTCCTCCGGATGGTGCACAAACAGGGAAAAGTCCATGGAAGCTAGCAAAACAAACAAAATGACAAGTATTACAATGAGGAATATTACATAGTTTCTGTTTCATACAAAATGAGAAGTAATAAACAATGGGTTGTTACATAGTTTCTATTTCATACAAAATGAGAAGTAATACAAATAAGGAAAATTATTAAGAATTTAAACCATCTCTTTGAAAAATATTCTTAAGCATAATAAAACACGAGAAGAAATATGGTAAACATCCCTTGCAATCAATAATACATGTACAATTAACAAAACAATAAGGAAATCTTCAAAAACCCTAACCAACCCCTAATACATGAACATTCATAAAATATCATCTCCATACATGGTTACACATCACAATCAAACCATAACACAAGAAAAAAATTGAAAATTAAGCAATTCTTCATGAACCCTAATCAAACCATAACACATTAAACATTGAATCCATCAAACAAATTACCATCCATGTATGCAAAATGTCATTAAAACGATGTAACAAATCATAATTGAACAATAAAACATGATTAAATATTCAAACCCTATGCAAAACAATAAACATCAACACATCTTCAATACACAATGTATTAGCAAACATGTTTTACAATTTGCCATGAACAATTATATGAATTCGGGTTTGGGTTTTGAGAGGACAATTACCCACATCCATGAACACATATTCATTACACACGAATCCATCCCACATACTAACAAAGCATTACTAAAATGTCATTAACATGAAGTAATTTAGGGTTAGGTTTAAAGTGCACAATTTTCCAAACAAAAGATGAAATTAGCAAGCAAGATGACACAATAAGATGAGTTACCAACATAAGCAAAGAGAAAAGAAAAAAAACTAGGCATTTGGAAGCATTTGGAGGGCAAAAAAAAACAAGGAAGAACCATCAAAATCTTGACCTCCTCGGTCCCCTTATTTTGCTCCTCGCAAAGAAGTGTGATGAGAGCAGTGGGGGGGGGACAAAAGTAGGCGAGGGGGTGAGCATTTATACCACCGCGTCGGCGCCCAGCAGAATCCGGCGCGGCGTGGTGGGACCTGGCGCTTTCGCTGAGGCCAGGCGGAAACCCTAACGGGCCCGTCGCGCCAAGCGCATCAAGCGCGATGCCCCGTCGCGCCCGCATGCACAAGGCGGCAGCGGCCTTATTTGGGACCACCGGCCGCCCACGCCCGGCCCGGTCAACGCCAGCGGCGACAGCGTGGCCGGGCGCGTCGCGCCACATGCATAAGGCGACATGTGTAAATGTCACGCCCGGCGCATTTGGCGCGACAAAAAGGGATACCGGGTGTAAAATGTTTCAAAGCGGGGATAGATTTGAAATTTGTTTTGAAAAAAGGGCAAAATTTTTTAAAAATCCCATTCTATGTAACTTCATTCCACATTCCGTGCGGTTACGTGTTTTGCTCATAATACGGAAATGGACCCGGGTGTGGGGGGGGGCAAGCGTGGAAAAATGCACGGTTCGAAAGCGGAAAAAAATTTCATCCATTTTCAACGCTATCATATGTCGTAACTAACAAAATGAAAAGTCATCATAGAAGAAGAGGGACAAGAAAGAAGATGGAACGAATAAGAAGTTCGTCAACGATAAGAAGAAAATGGCCAAGCTTACCTTTCCGAATCCTCACGTACAGGCCAATTCCACCATGTCACCACCATGTGCACGTCTATTTATTGAACATGAAAACTGGTGTACCTAGCTAGCTAGTTTCGTCACGTTTTTTTTCTAGTTCGTTTATCCTTTTTCCATGAACGTACTACTATATCTTGAAAATACCGTTACAGTACCTCCGAGAGACGTTGAAAGATGATCATATTTGTAGTCAGCGTACTGTCTCTGCGTTGTCGTACTGTACCCTAGCCTTCATCAAATTAGCTGGACTGGACGTATTTGTCATGAAATTCCCTTTCTATTTTTGGGCTACATCTAGTACACTTGCCTCGATCTCACAGTCTGCTCAATTGGACTAGCCACAACGTTGCAAAATACCGGTGCTGAAATCCTCTCTCCCCTCTCTTCAAGCATCGGTGCCCCGCGCCGTCGCCGATGCCTAGTTGTGAGAAAAACCAAGCACCAGATCAAATAGGTTCACTGATGCTTCAAACGTAAGAAATAGTATCTGGCGACACAGGGAAGCGGGCACAGGTGACGATGCAGGCCTGTACGTAGTACTATCTCCTGCATGCCACTCATCGTTTACGCCCTCAGGCTCAGAGCAAGGATTATGGTTGTGCTCGCTACCGGCTGAATGAATGCCAGCGTGGAAGAGCATTTAATGCAGCAGCGTGAGCGGCACGGTAGAGCCAATGAGCACCGGCGCAGTAGTAGCCGCGGCGAATGGGGCTGCATGTATGCCTATCCGCCCGTCTCCGCCCGGCGTCTCATTTGGCGCCCGGCTCCACACTCTCTCTCCTTTTCTCTCTCTGCCGGCAGTGATTTTTTGACGTGGTTGTGCTCTCCGCCCGGCTGTGCTAGCTCTATAATATGTGCTCTTATTGAAAAAAAGGAAGGCGTTTTTGGATAAGGTTTGAGTCAAACATTGGAAACATAAATCATAAATAATTTCTAAGTCGTTAAGTTTAAAAATGTGAAAATCATATCAATAGATTTGTCTTGAAAATTACTTTCATAAAAATATACATATATAACTTTTCACTAAATAATTTTATAGAAAAGACAAGTAAAAGTTGTTTTAAAAAAAACCGTGTCGTTGTCCTAAGCATATTTTTTTTTTCAAGTATTGAGGGAATATGTCCCACATCTAATGCTATATATATACTCTTATATCCTCACTGATGCTTCGAGCGTAAGATCGACGCACAATCAAAATCAAACCACCATTGAGTGTCCAGCCCTTGCTTTTTTGTAGCAGAACGTCCAGGCCTTGCTGGCTAATGAACGAATATTTCTTGCTGGTTTTGGCCCAGACCAGTTAATAGTAATTTCGGCCCAGTTCTCGTAAAGAAGGCACGGTCCATCTTTTGCCCGTCACCAGCCGAGCTATCGGTCCTCATCTAATATTTCTTGCTGGGGCCCAGACCATTAGTAATTTCGGCCCAGTTCTTTCGTAAGAAGGCCCGGTCCATCTACCTTGCCCGTCATTGGCCCGGGCCCATATTTAAGTTCTATGCGCTCCCCATCACGCACTAGAACCCTAGCACCCGTTCCGCCGCCCGCCGCCCGCCGCCATCCCCGTCGCTGCAGCAGCCACCGCGCGGTCACACAGTCATGGTAATCTCTCGTCTTGCTCCTCTTCCTTGTCACCGCCCTCAGAACACGCTACTGGCTTACACGATAACCTCCTCCGCAGGGTATCGACCTTGTCGCCGGCGGCCGCGGCAAGAAGACCAAGCGCACGGCGCCCAAGTCTGACGATGTCTACCTCAAGCTCATCGTCAAGGTGAGCCCGCCCTCCCGCCCCAGCTCTCTAACGCTCTCGCCTTTCAATTGGTGTTCGGGGTTCAGATTTGACGCGATTCGCTCCTCGCACGCAGCTCTACCGCTTCCTTTACCGTAGGACAAAGAGCAACTTCAACGCCGTGATCCTCAAGCGGCTGTTCATGAGCAAGACCAACCGCCCGCCGCTCTCGATGCGCCGCCTCGTCAAGTTCATGGAGGGAAGGTAGATAATCTAGAACCTTGGGTTACCATTTTCGTCTTTGTCAACACCCTTGATGTGAGTGTTAATTTTGACCCATGTGCCTTGTGGGAGCTGTAGGGTGATCAGATCGCCGTGATTGTGGGCACCGTGACCGACGACAAGAGGATCAACGAGGTCCCAGCGATGAAGGTGTGCGCGCTCAGGTTCACTGAGACAGCGAGGGCCAGGATCATCGATGCCGGTGGAGAGTGCCTCACCTTTGACCAGCTTGCGCTCCGTGCCCCGCTCGGGCAAAATACGGTATGGTTATTTATGTTGGAAATTCACCTGTTGCTTGCTGATTGTGATGCTTGGAACAGTACATCGAAGACTTGTAGATAGCTGAAGATAATTCTATTTAGTGTGGTTGTGTTTGCTCACTTGCACTCCATTATGTCTGGAGTATTATGACGAACTTGTAGATGCAGTTTAATGGTTTGTAAACACTGAATGTTCTGTCCTGGTGCAATGCAATAGACAGCAGCAAATTCCCTGTAATTCTAAAAAAATAGTAACTGTGTTTAAGCTGAGGGCCCCTGCTAGGTGGATGAAAAGTGTAGTAACTGTGTTAAGCTGAGGACACCTCTAGGCGGATGGTGCCAAAGCTGCTCAATGGTTTTGGCTGAGCAAGTACTCTACTCTGATTTAGTTTCGACAGGCTTTGTTCTTTTCATCATTTGGTTATGGAATAGTTATGTTGTGACCAGATATTGCATCTATTACCTTCTTCTTTGGGCTTCTTTCCAAGCCAAGGAGATAAAACTGGTGCATAGACCTAATGGTTGGCTTACCAGCCCATTGCATTTTCATTGTTGCACTAGTGTCAAATGGACCAACCAATATTAGTTTGCTGATTGAAATTGTCCTAGTGGTTGAATAGGATTATAGGAACACATACATGCTTGTTTGATTAGGATTTTTTTTTTTCAAATGTCACGGCCTCATTTGTCGTTGCTTTGAATGCGCTGCCCAGTGCCCACTATATTAGACTTGAAGCTCAATGGAAACTTGGCAGGAAAGTTCTTCTCTTTTCTGAAGATGTTTCTGAATTTTCACACGATTCACTTATTTATGGCGCATATATCGTGGTTGACATGTGATACAAGGTTGCCCTTGTTTCAAATGTTTAGACTAAAATGTGTTTTCTTGTGGCTATGCATTTACTCCTTTATCCTAGAAGTCAAATAAAAGTGCTAATTTATTTGAACTGCTGTGGGTCATTTCACATATCATTTTTGGCTATGATCAGTGTAGGCTACCAACTACATTATGTTTTCAGAAGAGGTTGTTTCACCTTTAAACTTGATATCATCCTTGTCATATTGAAATGGTTGTATTCCGTGTACTGACGCCATGCTTATTCAACACAAGGTGTGCCAGCTAATGCTATGACTCCATGTATATTGACTGACATGATCATTAGTATTTCCCACCTTTTATGGTTCTAAAGATGAAGAGAAATTTTATATTGTTATGGCATCCATAGTATCCTCTGAGATGACAGATATGGTCCCTTGATTTCATTCCAAGTTTTGGAACTCCCACTGTGCCTCTGTATATTATATATTATTATTAGCTGTGTACCTTTGTGCTACAGTTTATCTTTTCTCGTGCGAAATTGTTTATCTTGATTAGAAAAGTTCAGTGTTTGATTTTTTTTTCTCCTGCCAAAACTGTTTATCTTGATTAGAAAAGTTCAGTGTTCTCAAACTTTCTTCATCTTTTTTGAGGTCATCTAACTTCCTTCATAATTTTACGATTTCTTGATAGGTTCTCCTGAGGGGTCCTAAGAATGCTAGGGAAGCTGTTAAGCACTTCGGCCCTGCACCAGGAGTGCCACACAGCCACACCAAGCCTTATGTTCGCTCAAAGGGAAGGAAGTTTGAGAAGGCAAGAGGAAGGAGGAACAGCAGGGGCTTCAAGGTCTAAGTGGCCGCAGCCTTGCGGATCCATGCCATTTTGCTCGTATAAGCTAAACACTACTGTTTTGGTGCCAGAGTTGCAGTGTTTTAGATGTCAATCTTATCTCGTGGTCATTACCTGATATCAGACCAATCAAATTTTGCTCTAATTTTGTTTTTGCGCTGTGAGACTGTTTGTTTGCCCGTCACTAGGATACTCCCATATCATTGTGGGTGTGAAAGTATACGTACCTGGCCTTTTTCATTGCTGATCTATGTTCAGTTGTCAACTGTATTCTCTGAAATTTGTTCCTTTAAATTCTGTGCAATCACGATTTAACAGCGACACCTTGAAACTTACTATACTGATCTTATTAATTATAGTCCATTTTGGTTGCACGGTTCAACATACCACCGTGGGGAACATGTCCTGTAGAATGAGCTAGACTTGTCTAAAACAGAAACAAAAAAAGTAAAAAATAGAATGAGCTGGACTTGTCTAAAACAGAAACAAAAAGAGTAAAAAATAGAATGAGCTAGACTTGTCTTTAAAAAAAAAAAACCCCTTGGATTCATTGCCCATTGGTAACATGTGAAAGGGTGTATGTAGGTGTCATGTTTAATTGCTAAACCTAACTCTAATCTTAATTAACCCTAATCCTAACATTCTTAACCAATGGATGATACCTTTGGAACGGTACATGTTAATATGGGTTTTGTTAAGAGGCAGGAAAGGTGCATGTTGTTAATGTTTCACAACATTTTGTACTTAGGTAGCTGCAAAGTGAGCTGACTTGTTTGTGTTGTGCTGTTGTATTCCTATCTACCTACGAAATCATCGATACTATTGATCGTAAAAAAAAAAAAAAATAGTGAATCCACGGCAATTTATTCCTGGAGAATTCATCTTTGCACAAGAAATGCTAGGGGAAGAATGGAACAACTGTGAGATGCTAGAGTTCCACCCCTAGTTACATGGGCAGATAAATTACTCCTAACGGTGTATATATTACGTACAATATATAGTATACTGTATGTATAAAAACTTACTAGTTATTACTAATAACGAAATATTATAATATTAAATTAAAAGCAGCAGCAACACACATGCATGTTGATAAGCTAGCAGTAACAGGACGCAGCAACTAGCATATGATGCGTCGTCTATGACGTGACATCACATGGGCACGGCCGTGTTGATGCCGTCGAGCGTCCACATCTCCATCCCGGCGGCGTCGTCCTGCGGTGTCGGCAGCTGATGGTGTACGTACGCGACCGTGGGCACCTGCTCCTGCTGCGCCACGGCGTCGGGGACGTATGTGTGGTGCTGGAAGAAGCCCATGCCCATGACGTCGACGTCGTAGTCGACGAGGTGTTGTTCCCTGCCGCCACCACCGCCGCCGTAGGACATGGCGAGCATCCCCTGCGCGGCGCCGACGTGGCTGTCGTCGTCGTCGTAGTCGGGCGGCGGGTCCTCGTTGGGGAAGTTGACCTTGGCCTTGGCCCCGCGGATGCGGCGCGCGGCGCGGTCGTAGGCGCGCGCGGCGGCCTCGGCGGTGGCGAAGGTGCCGAGCCAGACGCGGGCGCCCTTGGCCGGGTCACGAATCTCCGCCGCCCACTTGCCCCATGGCCGGCGCCGGATGCCGCGGTACATGGTCTTGCGCTCCCGCTTCCTGGCCGGTGGCTCTGCGATGCGATGCACGGATGTCAAGTCGGCTCAGCCGATGGATGGATGGAATGTCCAAGCTCTGGCTACTAGCTACTGGTGGCTTTACCTTGGTCGGGATGGAAGGAGGAGGCGGCGGCGAAGTCGTCGTGCACAGGGATGTCGTCGAAGTCGGCGGCAGCGTGCGGCCAGAAGTCCTCGGTGCAGAGGCCCCGCTTGACGCCGCGGGAGGCCTCGCGCTGCGGGATGAACTCGGAGATGATCGCGCCGCCACACATGTTCCCTAGCTAGTCGGCGCTTGAGTGCGTGCGGAAGAAGCTTGTGCCGCGCGCGGCGCTACAACTGCGGCGCGGTGCTGTGGAGGAATTGAGAGGATGGATGCCAAGGAGGAAGGAGCTGGCAAAGGTGGTGGAGTGGAGGTTGCTGTGGGAGACGGAGCCGTGTGCCGGGCGTGCTTATATAGAGGCGGGTGCGGCGGGGCGCGGACAGGGAGGCCGGGTGCTGTCGAGTGCGCCGCGGTGGGTGGAGCCAGTCACGAGGCCGGAGAGTGGAACGGTGCGGTGACGCGGCAAAGGCAACGGCGGCAGCTTCGGCTGTCCTAGGAGAATCCGTGGATTCCCAAATGAAATCCGGAGCCGTCGCTTTCGTCTCCACGCGCCCCTCCGCCGCTGTATCTGCTTTGCTTCCTTCTCTCTCGAAACTCCGTAGGTTCGCTGCAGATAGCGTGTCGCTGTTGCTATTCACGCTCACGCTCCGTGGCTACACACAAGAGGTAGCGGAAAAGCACGCATTTCCACTCGACATCGGCACAAGAGGCTATTGTATGTAAGAAAGGAAAAGGAAGGTGCCTGGCGCTGTTGCAGGACGATGTGCGGACCACGGTTTGGGATATCCGGCGGCCTCTGTTTTCACTTCCGATCGTACGTCCGTCGCCGCGGCTGTAAAGCTTACTAAGTTGCTGCGACTCGTGCGTGGCACGTGCTAACGACACGTCCGGCCGCCATTTGCTTTGCTTACATACCACGCATATCTTACTACTGTTATAATTAAGATGATGATGATGGTGCTAAGATCACGTAGTACCTACTTATTTCACGTGACCAAGAAACAACCTTTTGCTAGGTACTAGGTTACTTTTTCAGCTCAAGATGACGTGCACTAGTTAATCGCTCAAACGAGATATATACTGGATACCAGAGATAACACAATGAGGCCAGCCAGAGTCTTCGTCCTTTTTTTGTTCGGGTAGTCGAGTCTATAGCCTACGTGGTCGTCGGCCGCCGGAAGACGACGACTCTGAAATCTCAAAGAAAGATGATATAAAGAAACAGCAACGACAGGAGTACTCAGTGCTCCCTCCCTCTGCACTTTGAGCTATCATGCATTCAAGCAGTTGAGATGATCATGGTCAGCAGTTCAGCTGATGCATGAATTATGTATAGTATAATATCAGAGCTATATATTGAAACAAAAACCATGGTCCTGTAGGTTTGTTCTGAGCGCAGAGAGTTGCCACTAGTCCATATCTCGATCCGGTCCATGCGCACTCAGACAAAGGCGTGCAGTGGTTGACGCTGCCATGCTCATGTTAAACACTATTTTCATTTATTTATTTATTTATTTGTTTCTGATGAAATTCTCTTTGAAGGATGCAACAAGAGAACCATCAAATGATAAAATGCAACAACAAAAATATTATAATGCATTAAAGCCCACTTTGTAAGGGGATAGAATAGCAGATCGTTGTCTGAATAGTGCATTGCGGATAATACCAGGTGCTAAATTTTGACATTGGTATATATTTTCTTTAGAATAACATTGGTATCTTTTCTATTTAATTAATAGTAAAAAGACATTTGGGAGGTATATCAATACTAATAACACCTGTTTCAAAGAAAAAGATACCAAGTAACACCGAGTTCACTTAAAATATATTGAAGTTTTTAATTAATCATTGCACTTCACTGTGTAAGATTCATAAAAATCTTAAATAAATAAGATATAAAGATTACGCATGGAGGAAATGAATTTCAAGTTCTCATGTAATGAACTAGAACACACTCTTTGTTGTCCCATCATTGATTATCATCACTCAAATCACCACATTCAATGTTTTTTTAGCAATTGAATCATCCCCAATAATGTTGCTTGAACCATACATGTAGCAAGTAGTGGCCTAACAAGAACAATAGCAAGCACTAATTAGAACAACGCGTGGATTCTAAGTTTCAACCCGTGATATCTTCAATCCGCTAGTCTAATGGTAGGACGGTCCAGTGGATGCTACATACCCGGTCGTTCAAATCCACGGTGCTCACACCTTTCCCCGTGATTTTTCGGTATTTGTCGGCGTTATGCGTTAAGTGGTAGCGACATTCCGTCGACAACGAGGCGCCAATGGTGACTTCGGGAATCTCCAAATCATAATCTAGACTACATAATGCAAAAGAGGAAGGATACACACAATATAAACACTATTTATCTTTGTAATTAGTGTTTCTACTGCAGAAAAAAACATTTGTAAGAGAAAATAAATAAATGCCCTCGTAATGAAATAGTCAATCGCTAATGCTCTGAGAAAAATAGCAAAAGAAAACGTGTTGTAGACAATTGGGATCGGTCGATTTCGGTAATTTGTAATGATCCGCTCTATCTATATATATGAAAAAACTTTCAACCATGAAAAAAAATGGTTGATAAAATAATTCAATTTTTTTTTTCACTTCTTCTACAATGCAAAAGAAACACAATCTGGACTATTATTGGATTTCAGTACAATGGTTAGAAAATGACAGATTTTAAAGGTGATAGTCGTCCTAGTAAATAGAAGCTATGGAAGGTACATGTGGTACTCATATAAAATTGGAAAAAGAATCAAAAGGAGTCCGCCGCCTAACGAGAAACTGGTCAGCTCACGGAAGAAAAAAGGTTTATAGGACGAACGAATTGAAGGATATGATGATGCTTCATGCATCAATTGCCCACCGGATGGTGCGGCTTTCAATCTGTTGGCCAATATATATATCTGACTTGTTTGCTTATTAGGCCCCTGGCCGTCGGTTTTATGCAACTTGCAAGCGGCGAGGAGCGAGGAGTGTGCATGCACTTGCTCATGTGGTTTAATTTAATTTACTTGGCTACTGTCAGCCTTATTTTTTATTTTTTAAAAAATAAAGTGTTTGGAGTATATATAATATTTTCAGTTGATGTTTTTCTGGGATATAAAGGGACTCCAAGTTGGAATTGAACTTTGGATATATTTTGGATGTTGCTGGGAAGTCGGAATTGCCAACCTTTTTCATTTGCCATCCGTTTATTAATTCCATATCACTTTCCATTGTTTTTCTTTTCTCTTGGGTCACACTGCGCAAAAAATAAATCGTCGCATGAACAATTCAGTTAAATGTACAACTAGAACGGCAACATACAAACTAAATGAAGTCGGTCATCTTGCAAGTTGCAACAAACGTACGTCTCGTTGATATTATATGTATATAGCGGCTGCAACTAGTTTCAGAATTTCGCGCTGAGAGACGTTGCTCTCAGTGGGAGCAACTGTCGTGCACTTCTGAAATGTCCACATGCATGCGTGGTGTGCCGCCGAAACAAAAGTTTAGTACCGAGAGTAGGTACGTAAATGATGATGATTGGAATGAAACACCCAAGCTGTACGTACGCTAGCGCCGCCATTATATTCCTGCTTCTAAGTATCTATCCTAATATACGTACATATGCTTTGGATCGTTTCTGGCCAGCTGATTCTGGCGCTCATGCTTCCAAAGTCCTAGGACTAGTTTTTAGTCCTAGATTTAAAAAAAAAAAGACCCTTAGAGCAACTCCAGCAAGAGCACCTAAATCGAGCCCCTACTTTAAATTTGGGTGTTCTTCCCTATTTTTTGTTGGTTCAACAAATTCATTATACTCCAGCGTGAACAGCAGCATTCAAATAAATAATAGGCCCCCAAATCAATATTAGTAGACTATGACGCGAGGGACCAGCTTGTCATTGAGATAATCTTTCTTCCCCATCATCTTCACACGCAGATCCCCCGTGGCTCGCGGCGTCGGCGAGGCGCTTCGTCGCTGGAGACGGGCGGGGTGGCCTTCGCCGGAGGAGGGCGGGCGGGCGCTGGGCGGGTTGGCCACGCTTCGTCGGCGGGCAAGCGGTGGACGCGCTCCCGCGCGCCACACGTAGCCGTGGGCGCCCGATGTGGCCAAGCTTCGCGGTGGAGGCATGCGGGGTTGCGCTTGCCGGGGGGGGGCGGGCGGGCAGGCGCGGCGCGCCGGTGCCGCTCCCGTGCGCTTCGCCGCAGCCGGGGCTGCTCCGTGCGTCCGAGCTGCTCACGGTGGAGATGGGCGGGGGCGCCGCTTCGCCCGGTGGCTCGCCGGCCCGCCGTGCCATCCGGTGTTGTTTTTGTGCGCCGCACTTGCCGGAGGAGCCGCCCAGCGGCGCTTGTGGTTACATACTTCACGAGGAGTGGGACAGGCGGATGGGGTATGGCTTGTTGGGCCCCAACGAGAATGGGGTAATATATGAGAATTTGGGTGCCCGGCAAAATTTCGGGGCCCTGCTAGAGCACGTTTTTTTTCCCCTGAGCCACTATATTTAGCTATGGGGGCTGAAGTAGGGCCCTGCTGGAGTTGCTCTTAATGAGGTGTTTCTATGAACTTTTAGCAAGAAAAAAATGTCCTAATAAAATCTCCCCGTTTGGTTTCCTATGTGATTTTTTAATCCCAACACAAAAAGTCTATGAGACCAAACGCCCTCTTAGTTACTGCCTCTAGGCGTTGTCACACAGTCCGGAGGAACGAACAAGTGTAATACTGTGGACGTGTGTCTTTTGACTTAACCTCATCATCGATCTGACAGGATATATATAAGGACGATTTGTAAGACGCACACACGTGCTAGTCAATGCCCTTGAAGCAATCTAATAAGCGCATACTGTTTCAGCAATAGGCATGATGTTTAATTTTGTGAAGAACATAGATCGATCGAGGTAGTACAGGGAGATCGATGGATTTATTTCAAAGTACTTGTGTATGATTGTAAAGAAAAGTCTGGTTGACAGAGGAAGAACAACAGCTGTGTGGCTACGACTACGACGGTGGCACTAATAATTGTACGACCACGCACGTCGACCGGTGACCACGACGAGCGTGGAGTCGTGGAGACACGTTGAAGACGGATCGACAAACGCACGCGCGGGTCAGACGTGGACTATATCCAACTTCATGGTCACACACAAACTTATAGGAGATGTCTTTCCTAGGAGTCAGTAGTGCTAGGAGTAGATATAAGAAAGGATGACAAAGCTTCATCGATCGATCGGCTGGTCAATTTCCTCGGATGTCGTTTAGCACGGCGGTTCGCAATCAACGTACAGAAAAATCGCTTACTGCGCTTCAGAGGTCAGTTAGCTATCTACCTACGGGTACTCAATGTACTCCTAACCTACACGCTGACTATAAGGGCGTCCGCAATGGTAATAGCTAGTACTAACTACGTAGTCTGCTGACGTGGAGGTGAGAGACAACAACAATAAAGACTATTTTATTTTATTGGACCCACATGCTTCTCTCACATGTTCTTGGACTGCGTGAAATAGTCTAGCTATTTGCATATAGCTAATGACTTCTCTCTCCTACTTTTTCTTTGCCACGTCACATCTAGATAGCCAAATAGCTAACCATTGCGGACACCCTAAGTATACTCTCAAAGTTTGAATTCTATGTGCATGCAATGAAATAAAAAGTACATTTAGAGCCGACTGAGCGTAGGTCAGCTGGTATTTTTTAGGATTTATTACAGAATTTAACGACGTTGTTCTTTTAGTGGTTCTTGTACGTCGACGATGATACTTTGTCAATCAATCTCGACACTAATACTAGTCTCTTAGATGTGCTCATAAGATTAGGGGTTTATATGCATATGTTCATAGGGGTTACAATATACGCGTACATGTGTACGTGTCTATCCGTTCTTTAAATTTGTTAAAAAGCAAGTACTTTGGGAGTGCACTTGAGGGAAGCTCCTTCACGCTCACCTAATGCGTTTCATTTCCCCATTAAACTATAATAAAACCAGATATCTTAACCTCTAAACTATTAAAACATTCAAAATACCTCCCTATCATAGTTTGAAGTGGTTTTGAAGGCGTCCCCCTTTTTTAGTTCAAAAAATCAGTAAATATTTGAAAACTCTTTTTAAACCACATTAAAAATGTCTACATCATTTTAAAATTCCAAAAATAAATTCTAGAGATAGATTGGGATACAAAAATTTCAAATAAACTATTTATAGCTCACGAAAGTATATCCGGATGTTTTAAAAAATTATTTACCTCTTGGTATACAAAAAATCTAAAAAACCTCAAAACATTCTAATTGATATGTAAATATGTTTTGAAACTTTTTCCAAGGAAAATATAATATGAAACCAACATGAGTGCATAGCATAATGCATTTAGCATTAATGTATGTCTTCACTCATGTTGGTTGCATCTTTGCAAAGTTCTTAAAACATGTTTATACATCTAGAATGTTTTAGAGATTTTATAGATTAATTTGGATATTTTTCATTTCCTAGAGCCAAACCTAGTTTTTTTTTAAGTAGGTATAGATTTTTTTTCATGAGCTTTGAAATTTTATTTAGATTTTTTTGTTTTCCAATCTATCTTTAGAATTGTTTTTTAAAAAATCAAAATCTTAGAGACATTTTCTATTTTTTAAAATATCATACTATTAATTTTATTTTAAAAATAAAATCATATTCAAAACCACTCCAAACTAGTCCTAATTATTCTGTCAAAAAAAACTAGTCCTAATTATTAAAATGTCTTGTTTTGAAATACAAAGAAATAAATTAGTCTACAATAACAATTCAGAAAGGTTTTTTGGTGGAACTCAATTTAGAAAGGTTGAATGGATTCTGCCAACTTGAACGTCATCGTCGGAGGCCCATCTCGTCCAGCGGCCCACCGTCCGCGTCCGAAAGTACGGCCCATTTGTTGACTATGGATGCGAATACTACTGCGGGCTGCGTCTGTAGGTTGTCTTCTCAAAGTGTGATGGTTGTAACGGGCCTAACTGGGCTTGGATGTATTATGTTGTAACGGGCCTAACTAGACTAGAATAATTGTTGATAACTGTGCGCCTGTGGGTGCCCTAATACCTCAGGAACTTTTAGGAGTAATTGTTGTATGACCCTTTGTTTCTCCATCTAAATCTATACCTAATAACTAGTATAGTGCCCGTGCGTTCCCACGGTTCATTTAAAAAATACACTTAACACCATCCAAACGATAAATTTTTTCATAGTGCTTAACAACATCCAACAATAAGAAATGCACTTAACAAAATCTAAGGAATGTGATAACAACATTCATGCATAACAAAACATAATACAGACATGTCTGCGTTAACTAAACATTTAGATCTCCAAGCATAAAGCTTTTAGAGAAACTATAAGTAAGTTGTAAATTGCTTGAGTATATCTTTTGACTTCTTGAGGGTAGTTTTCACGTTCATTTGCATGACTTTGTAAAATGTCCACCAAGAACTCCTTCCTTAGACTTTGTGCCATTGACTGTGAATCACATAGAGTAACAACTCATTAAATAGCTTCTTGTCAAATAAAAAAAACTCATTGAAATTTTATGTACTGTTCAAAATAAAATATAGAATATTATGCTCACCAAGTTGATCAACAATCTATTTCCATCCCACTTCTTCATGTAATTGTATACAAGGAAGCCCGACAATTTCCTGAAGAAGAGCAAGTGTATATTTATTTGTTATAGTTAAAAAACACAATGACTATTTGATATTGATAAGAAAGATGAAACATATCATAAGTTATTACCAGTTATGTGATCTTGGAAGCCATGTTGGGAATTTACGACTCCAATCAAAAATATCTTCATTCCATGCAGGATTCACCAATTTCATGGCGAGGCCAAAGCGATCGGCAATATTACGTAATGTAGTTAGATATGGGCTACATTGTTCATTACCGACGCATGGCAGATTAGGAGCAAGGGGATCCATAATGTACACATTTTTATTTCTCATATCTATTATGAATAAAATCCAATATCTATCTTGATGATATGGCAACAAAACCTGTAAACAAACACCACTATAAGTGCAAAATAAAATATAAATTAAAAAGAATTTACATTTACGTAACAGATATCTTACAGAGTTGCACTTTGTTATAACATAGTCCATGCCAGGCCAACATTTAAGTAATTTTGATAGTTCTTCATAGTTTAACTCATCACAACACCGTTTATCTCGTCCAATCTGAGCCATGTCCTGTTTAGTGTTACAGAATTTATAATTTTATTTGATTAATTATAATTGTATATACATAACAAAGAAAGAAGATGCCAACTTACACAGAACTGCAGATCCATGAAGTGATATTTTTCATCTTCTTCTATTGCCAAACTTGCCTCATTGCATGCAACTGTCCGAACAGCCATGTTAAAACAAATAGGATCCATAGGTTTGTTTTCATCCAAAATATCTCTAATTTTTCCAAGGCTGATAGATACTGGGTATGGTATGGTGCTTAGGACCCATTCTTTGCTAAAAAACAATGACGGAGATCAAGAATTAGTTGATCACATCTTTTTATATATTAATAGAGATAACAGAGATAAAAAGAATTAGAAATCAGAAAACAAATACTTACTCTAAACACTCTTGATACCATATGTATGTGCTCAACCAATCCACCATATCCTTTCTGTCCATGGATATCCTGGTAGCACCGATAAATTCAACATCACTTGCACTGCCTTCATCATCATCTGTCTGTCCAAGTTCTAGATATCCATTCTTTTGTATTTAATGACTTAATACGGCATGAATTTATTCCATCCAGTCTGTCCATTAGGACTTAATACAGGATATGCTAATGGGTCATAGCAACCATGATATGCTTTAATGTAGCGCATCTTCTCTCCTTTGGGGTATACAATAACACTCTGATCAAAAACATTTTTGGGCGTCACCTCCATCGGTCCAGATAGCAGCAACTTGTGAGGCAGTAGGTGCATTATACCTTTAAATTAATAAATAAATATACACCAATTAAAAACAGAGCAAGTATTAGAGCCCATTAATAAATAAATATACACCCTTTCAATGGTTACTAAAAATAAATAAAAAAATAGCGAGCAATGGAGAAGAGTTTTGTACCTTCGTTGGTCAGGTGTCACATCAGTGTTGAGCTCAATTACATAGTCACCCAGATTTGGAATAGAGCCAGCTCTATTAAAGGTTTGTACGTAAGGGTTATTCTCCTGTAGTATCGTGAGCACAGTTCTTATGATATTTATATCAAGATCAGGTGACCTTTTCACTCTATGAGACAAAGTATCGGCTTCTTCTGTGTCATAAAAGTACAGTTGGAGGTGACGTGGCCCTTTTGATCCTGGCACTAAATGGTCTAGACGATGATACATAGCACCATGTACACGGAATGTGTATATTCCGGTACCTGCTGGGGTGCAGTATTTCGGTCCAGTGTAACTCCGAGACTTGTGAATGAGAAGTGAGAGTTGAAGTACCTTATGTGTTTTCTGAAATATTTTGCATCATTATCCACCTGACTCGTGAACAGCCTCTTCAGCTCAGCAGGTACATCATTGATATGCACTTTTATCTTTCCCATTCTACAACAGAACCCCGGTGGTTCGCCTTCAAATCTCATGGCTCCACAATAATTACAGTCAGGAACTTTTTTCAAAACATGGTGATCTTTCGGCAAGTTATGGTAGACGAAATCATAAGGATCATTAGCAGAAGTATTGCCGGTGCAATCAGCGTTGACACGATATGACTGGAATGCACATTCTGTTTTGTATATTGAAAAATGTCAATATGGTTGTCACTCTATGTGGCCGTAAAAACAACAATGTTTAAAGTAATAGTTACCTTGACCACGGTACTGCATTGTCTCAACATCTTGAGGACCATCTCCTTCTTCTTACAGAACAAATTCGTCCCGTAGATGATGCGTCGCACGTGACCAATCGGAATTAACAACAACCATGGGGACGAAATGGCGACAAAGAATAAACTGAATTGGTTAACCAAATTATAAAACAAACCTTCATCATCGGAATAATGGTTTGTAGGTTCAAATAAAAGCACCATCAAATTCGGACGTCACCGTTGATGTCCGCACACACATCTTGAGGACCATCTCCTTCTATCAGAATACAGGCTGTACATGTTCAACATTTTCTTCTCTGGCACGAGTAGGGGAGGTTCGACGGTTGCTATCTGACGCTCTAGCTCTTTTATAGTCCCGTCTCGTTCTAGGAAATTTGCCTTGGCTGTCGCATCCATGTTCAGGTACCAGGTTCGGAATCGCCGCAGGTCGGCAGAGCTTGAACCAGAACCTGATCCCCATTTACACAAGAGATGAAATTGATCCAATCTCCACCACTACAAATTTACAAAATTACATTGTCTTAGCTAGATGTTTGATACGCACTGTGTATTAATTACGGTGCCATTTGGACTTTCGGTCTGCAATGCCGTCAATGGTGGTAGTTGCTTTCTGACATAGTTATCATTCCTGTGTAGCCAGTCGTTGGTCTCATTGGGATCATCATTTTCTTTTTCATGATGTATCGACGATTGGAAAATGGCTGAAACACCAGTTTCTTGTGGTGATTTTCCTCCTGCAATTTTCAGTTCTCAATTAATTAAAGTGCACATACAAGAGGCGTATTTAACGGCTAGTATTACAATCGTTTGATTCAAAAGAGACCACATACCCAACCGAGACAACGCCAATGTTACTGCTTCTGTCATGTTAACATCTACGCAACCGGATATAGGTTCGACATCACATGGATCTGTGTGTATAAAATCCAAGCGTGTTACTCATTTCAATGCATAGTAAACAAAGAAGATAGTAATAGTATACATGATCGGATTGCAGATACCGTGGGCAGGCGTCATTTTTTTCTTTGCACGGGCTTCACGACGCTTCTTGTTCCGTTCTTCTCTCTCTTCGTTGGTTTCCTCAGCCCTTTTCCGTGCGCGATATTCACGTTGCCTTCTATTCCTCTCTTCCCTCTTTTTTCTCTCTTCATCATCTTCAGGTGCTTTTTCTGCTGCTATGAGGTATCACTTTTTTGTTAAATGTTAAATAAAAAAAGAGAGAAATCAAACATGAACGATTGCAACTATACCTCGTCCGATGATGTTTGATACGTCCCTAAACGCTCGTCTGTCCCCATACCTTACCGCCCAACACTTCTCTGAATCTGCAAATGCATTTTGGAGATAATGAAATCTGCAATGTTCACATGTTACATGTGCTAGGTAAAAATGGCCAAAGGTGAGATAATGAAATCTGACATCTGACAGAAATGATAACTTTTATTGTGCTGTTTCACTGAACATCTGACAGTAATGCGTTTGGAACTGTTTAATCTTGATTCAGAGAAGTAATATGGGGCTTCATGATGTGACCGAGTACAAAGCTCCTGACTACAAGTGCAAGAAGAGAAAGGTGAAGGGCTAGAGGCGCCAAACAAAAATTTTCTACTCGCAGATGGCCTGATTGGAATAGGAATCGCGACAACTGCCGTGGGATTTCCGGTTGGTGGAATATCTGTACTTGCCAGGAAGAAGTGAGGCAAATCTATTCCAATCTATTCCACTTACCACGTTCGATTGAGGCGTCCCGGTCAGCACCGCCGCGCGCCTGCAGCACTTTGGCGATGCCAAAGTCGGCGTCGAGGAGGATGGGAGGCCGTGCAGTCTGCGCCCGAGCAGCAGGTAGCACGAAGCAGCCGTGCAGTCGGCGCCCGAGCCGCAGCCGTGCAGCCCCCGGCCGCCGCTCGCAGTCGCCGCGTCGACACCCACAGCTTCTTCACCGCCACCAGCTCGCCGCTGCTCAGCTCGATCTTGTACACGGTGACGGAGCTGCGGCGTCAGCCATCCGCGCTGCCGCGTCCGCCGTGCCTCAGCGCCGCAGGTAGCAGGCGGTGGAACTGGCTTGCGTCCCGACGTCCTCAGCGGCGGCAGCGCGGCGACGCTCCCTGTGCGATGGAGACGAAGGGGCTCGCGTAGGCGAAGCGGCGCTTTGACGATGGAGGCGAAGCGGCGCGTGGGGTTCCGTGCGTGACGACGGGCGGATACGGAGGGTCGCGAGTCGCGCGCGAGTCGCGCCTGAGGATGGTAGATGAGCGTTGATCCCAGCATTATTGGCCCTTGGATGTGGGTGAGTGAGAGAAAAAGAAGAGATTAGAAGCGGATCTCTAATTCATTCGTTTGAATAGTTGATTAGGTTTGGGGTGCACGTTTTGTTAGGTGTCTTTAGAAGATTAAGAGATAATGGCAGGTGTAAAGAAGTTTTAGGAAGTTTTTGGTGTGTGGGCTTTAGAAAAGTATTTTTGACGCATTATATGTAGTAGAGATAGAGATAAAACGTAAAAATTTACGCCAATCTGCCCTTAAAATCTGTCCGCCTCCGTCTGCCTCTTTTCTGTCCGTCAACCGTCTTGACCGTAGTCTAAACGCACACGTACACGAGGCAAAGCCAGCTGCTACCTGGGCCTGTGCGCATGCAGTACTCGGTGCCTAGCAGGCCTTTGGCTGCTAGCCGATCAGCATTTGGACAACAAAAAGGAACAAGCTCCCTCTCCTCTGGTACTAAAAAAAATAGAAGACGTGATATTTCATACTCCTCTTGATCTTTTTGGATATTGACACCTATGTTCAATTTTGGTATTTATTGGATCCGGATACAATATATAAATATTAAATATCCAAATTTAAAGATTTTTATAATTTCACTATATCTTTTTTCCCTTGGAATCTTATGAATAATCCCTTACAAACTTATATGTCGGTCATCAAATCAATTATAGATTTGAAATTTAATAAAAATAATAAACTTATATGTCGGTCATCAAATCAATTATAGATTTAAAATTTAATAAAAATGATAAAATAGAAATAAATATGTATTATTTCTTATTAATAAATATATATTACTTTCGTCATTATTTTATTAACATCCAACAGTTATTTTCCTCCCGTTGCATCGCACGGGTAAATTTCTTAGTCCTAATAATACCATAGGGTCGGTCCACACCTCATCCATGGAGCCAAATAAAAAGGATCTTCACAACCAAACTCACCATGGGCGTTGTGTGAAGCGATTCTCCATACTGATTTGAGAGTTTATGTTAAACAATTAAAAAGATGATTCTCCCTACTTTCATCAGCCACATAATCACTCCGTCAATGTCTGATGAGTTTCGCGGGATCAGAGTTCAGAGAGAGATGATGACACGCAACCGATTCCCATCACGGCGGAACCGGCACGGAGTGTGACCCACATCAATCCGTCCACGCTGTCTCTCTCGTCTCGTCCGTCTCCCTCGGCATCGCCGTCTCATCCCCCTGTCTCCTCCTCCTTCGGTTCCTCAGCCGATCCGCTGCTGCTGCTGCTACTGACGGCTTTGATGGCGAAGCTGACATCGGAGCTACTACGGCCGGTCGACCCGGCGGCGGCGCTGGACGAGGCGGCGCTGCTGCGCTACCTGGCCGCCAACGTCGCGGGCTTCCCGGGCCCCGCGCCGACGCTGTCGCTGACCCAGTTCGGGCACGGCCAGTCCAACCCCACCTACTGCATCCACGCCTCCGCGTCCGCGCCCGGCGGCCAGGGGCCGGCTAGGCGCTACGTGCTCAGGAAGAAGCCGCCCGGGGCCATCCTCCAGTCTGCGCACGCCGTTGAGCGCGAGTACCAGGTGCGGCGGTCCGTTCCGGTTTCATCTTCGTCGTCTCTCCCCGCCCACCCTTCTCTTCTTCTGCGGCTCGGTCTCGGTTCCGTGCGCATCCAGAAGGACGTGAATCCGATGTGCTGCTAGTGGATGTGAGCTTGGGTTGTGTGTCTGTAGATAGGATCACGAATCACCCATGACCCATCGAAAGCTCAGATTCTAACAGTGATTCTTACTGTTCCCCTTTCACGGACAGCGATACTAAGTATTAGCTTTTGTTATTAACAGTGCTGATTCGACTTCATCTTTTCTTACATGGCCTACCATCGCATTCCCTTGTTTAATATTGCAACATTTCACGACCTTACTTGAACAGGATATTGCAACATTTCGCTACTATAGATATTATACTACTATTTTGGGCTTGCCGAACCATCTACCATCCCTCGAAGAACTCTGTAAACTTCACTAGATTGGTGAAAAATTATGTCGGGAGCGTTTGATTTCTGCATACTAGATAGTTTTTTTTTTTGTGCTTATCAAAACTCATTCTGAGTTATGTAGCTGTGACGACGAGATTTGGCCTTATGAAGTATTGCCTTCCTTCTGATTAAGCATATGAGCTTACTCGGTGCTCAATTTCCTACCCGTAAGCAGGTTCTCAAAGCTCTGGGTGATCACACAGATGTTCCTGTCCCGAAGGTTTATTGTCTATGCACAGATGCAAATGTAATTGGAACTCCTTTCTATATAATGGAGTATCTGGAAGGAATAATATATCTTGATAGTACGTTGCCGGTACGTTGCTTGTTTTGTATTCTTAGTCCTTTTCATTTATCACATTTAGCTATGTACTTATTTACTGACTAGAACTTCAATCTGTCTTGACAACTTTTCCCTCGGAAATGTTTAGTATACACCTCACACAATTTAAACTGTCAAACCATCAGGTGCATATTTGTGCTAACTTTAATTATTATTTTTGTTCCTTTTTTTACAGGGGGGTGACTCCATCTAAGAAGCGAGCTATATATTTTTCTACTGCCAAAACTTTGGCTGCTATACACAAAGTTGATGTTGATGCCATTGGATTGCAGAAGTATGGGAGAAGAGACAATTATTGCAAAAGACAAGTAGGTTCTAATTACTCATATTTGTGCATGTTGATTCACTCCTCTGACTCCTTCCTTTTTCTCTCTCCCTCAGTTTAGTAACTTTACTGAATAACAAGTTTACAAACAAATATGCCCTCTCTTCATTCTTGTCTAAATGAGCATACTCTTAAGTGGCAATCATTTATTTGTTCTTAACTTGTTAGTCTATAAGCGATACAGGCATCGATTTCCAGTTATTCTTTTCTTCATGAATTGATATTGCCTAGCAACTTGTAGCTTGATCACTCAGGTTAACAAAGAGATTCCTAGCTGTATTGATTTGTGTGATGTTTTTCTTTGGTACTCCATTGCAATAGTAGATAGTTTCTGTTTCTGTTTACATAGTTTCTATTCCATGTTTCAGGTAGAAAGATGGGAAAGGCAATATCTTGCATCCACTGGTGAAGGGAAGCCTGCACGTTATCAGAGGATGCTTGATCTAGCTCGTTGGTTGAAAGAACATGTACCAACAGAAGATTCCTCAGCAGGACCAGGAACCAGTCTTGTTCATGGTGATTACCGCCCTGATAATCTAGTTTTTCATCCAACAGAGGTCTGCGTTTCTGCCATTGCTAGTGTTCATGCATTCGTATCTGTTGGGTATATATTTTTACATGCTTTGTAAGACAATTATAATTGCTTGTATACAGGATCGAGTAATTGGTGTTATTGATTGGGAACTATCTACTTTGGGGAATCAGATGTGTGATGTTGCTCATAGCTGCTTGGTATGAAGTACTTTCTGATTTTAACATTATTAGGCATCAGCTGCCTATATTTAGTGTAGCACATTCTGTTTGCATCATATCTCTTCCTGCTATGTTTTGACAATGTTAGTTCTTTGAAATTTGAATGTGATACTGTTTGGTGTACTCATTTAAATACACATTTTATTTACTTTCACTTCGCTCAAGGCTCGAGCTAGTTTCAAAGAACAAATATTTGATTTCTGTACCATATTTTTCCTTTTTACTGCATAGTAGTGACCATCAATTGAAAGTGTTGCTAGAGATAAGAGTTATGTAAGATGTTTTGTGTAACCCTTTAAAGCCTGGCCAAATGGAGTGGATATGATTTCTCTTCTATTACAGTGCCCCTCAAATGCAGTAAACTGTGCTGCTTAATCTTTCTGGTCTCATTTTATTTTTTACGGGCTTATTATCATTGCCTCTGAATTTGTACCATACCCCATGCTCAATAACGATATATAGATATCCATTTTTGTCACATTTTTCTTGCTTTTTTTGTTTCACTATAATGGTAGGTTGTTTGTTTGGTAGACTCTAACGACTTTCCCGCAGCCATATATTATTGATGCATCACTCAGTGAAAGTGAAAGGACTTCTTATGGAGGGTTTCAACATACTGGCATTCCAAATGGGATTCCTCAACTGGAAGAGTACCTTGCTGTATACTGCTCTTTCTCTGTAAGCATCAAATACACATATTGTAGATTGACATTGGGTAAGCTATGTTCTATTAGCTGTTTCCCCTGACTTGTTCTAAAATATTTTCAGGCAAGACCCTGGCCTGCTGCAAATTGGAAATTCTACATTGCTTTTTCTTTGTTTAGGTGTGGCATCTATCTTTGCAGGAGTATATCACAGATGGACTATGGTATGTTTCTTAGAGTCCTGAAATCTGTAAGCCAAAGACTCCCTATTTATTCTCATTTACTTAAGCTGGCACACAGGGTAATGCTTCAGGTGGTGAGCGCGCTAAATTTGCTGGCAGGGGTGCTAACGCTATGGTTGACCGTGCCTGGGACTTCATAAATAGAGTAAATGTCCTGCAAGAACCGCCTTCTAAAGGTAATTATGTTCAGTAATTTCATCTCAACAAGCTCAAGCCACGCGGCGAAGTCTTGTTTGTGGTATGTTTTGACCGTCCCTATTGCATTCAACATTAGGTTATCAAGTCTCAGGAGCACCGTGGCAAGAATTTCACAGAGGGGAGGAAAGTTCAACTTTCGAAAAGAATCAAGGCAAATTTGTTCCTAGTGAAAAGGTTATGCAGCTCCAGAAGAAACTAATAAAGTTTATCGAAGATCACATATACCCAATGGAGGGTGAGTTCTACAAACATGCACAATCAACCTCAAGATGGACAATTCATCCAGAAGAAGAAAATCTTAAAGCATTGGCAAAGAAGGAGGGCCTATGGAACTTGTTTATTCCAGTATGTTTTTTTGCCCTTCGAAACCCTTCATGCTTACATTATTCAAAAAAATCACCACATTATGTTTCTTCTGTTAATGGAGGGTTCTGTTTTGTAGTTGCTGCATCTATGCTAACTAAAATCGTTGATCTGCAGCTAGACAGTGCAGCTAGAGCTAGAAAGGTACTTTTGGAAGACCATTCTCAAATTTCCCTTGGGAGTTCGACTGATCTTTTGCTAGGAGCGGGTCTTACAAATCTTGAATATGGATATTTGTGTGAGATTATGGGACGTTCAGTTTGGGCTCCACAAATATTTAACTGTGGTGCACCTGATACAGGTAACATGGAGGTAAGAGAAAATTTTATTCATTCTCTTATGGAGAATAATGGTTCAAGTTGCTATAGTTGGCTTAAAATTTACAGTGGAGGCCATTAGATCTTACCCTTATTAATGATGCAAATTTGAAGGGAACAAATGTTTCTTAATTTCTGCTCTGTGTATATTTCTTTTTTTTTTTTTTTTGTCACATTGTGGAAAATCTTGAGTGCAACAATTCTATCTGACACTGTTTTCTAGCCGTGCAGATAGAAAGTATTTTAGCTGTAGAAGAATCTTGAGGCATATCTTTCAGTTTCAGTGATTCATTGCAGTTGCTAGTCGGCATGAATGATTTGTTATGTGACAATGCATAATATATATATCAATCAGGTCCTGTTGAGGTATGGCACTAAGGATCAACAGAAGCAATGGTTAGTTCCTTTATTGGAAGGGACAATTCGTTCTGGATTTGCAATGACAGAACCACAAGTTGCATCTTCAGATGCGACAAATATAGAGTGCTCAATATCCAGGTAATAAAAGGGGGAGAAAATGTTTACTGGCTTGTCAATGGTACTTCATTTGGATGTTAATATTTCATTGCCTGTAGTTGCTTCTTTGTTCTCTTCTCTCTTGCTTGCCTCATTCTGATCCTACTGTAACTAATCTTTTATTTTCCCACTTTTATCCAGAAAAATGTTAAATGCAAGCTCTAAATATAGTATATATTTACATTATATGCTGTTATCTTATTGTAATTTAAATAGATGGATTGTCTTTTTTTTTGTTTGAACTTTTCGCATTATGAGTGTACTTATAAGCTCGTATTATTTTTTCCCTTCTCAACAGGCAAGGAAATTTTTATGTGATAAATGGAAGGAAGTGGTGGACCAGTGGAGCCATGGATCCTAGGTGCAAGATCCTGATATTAATGGTAACTTGCATCTATCCATAGCAACATGATATTCGATGGTGTATTGCTTAATTCTGTTTCAATGCTGTTTTTTTTTTATTCAGGGAAAGACAGATTTCTCTGCACCTAAGCATAAGCAACAGTCCATGATTTTAGTGGACATCAACACTCCTGGGGTCCAGATAAAGAGACCATTGTTAGTCTTTGGTTTTGATGATGCACCTCACGGACATGCAGAGATTACATTTGAAAATGTCCGTGTTCCAGTAACAAACATCCTGCTTGGTGAAGGGCGGGGATTTGAGATTGCTCAAGTAAGCAGGGCCTTGCTGTTATTACCAATGCTTTTACTGTAACTTGTGCTTTGTGTGTGATATATAGATGCTTTGCAGGGAAGACTTGGTCCTGGAAGGTTACATCATTGCATGAGGCTAGTAGGGGCAGCAGAACGTGGCATGGATCTCATGGTAGAGAGGGCCTTAAGTAGGACCGCATTTGGAAAGAGGATTGCACAGCATGGTTCCTTTTTATCAGATCTTGCAAAGGTATGTTCGTTCACATGGTTTGCTTCTATCTACAAGGTTCTGAACCGATAAATGGAATCAAGAATGTTCCTGTTTTAACCTGTAACATTTTTTTTTTTTTTCTCTGGGATTTCGTTTGCTGCATTCCACTAACATGCATGGGTGCGGAATGCAGTGCCGGATTGAACTGGAGCAGGCAAGGCTTTTAGTTCTTGAAGCGGCCGATCAACTTGATCGACATGGGAACAAGAAAGCTCGTGGTATCCTCGCGATGGCCAAGGTAAACCAAACTTGGCCATGACCTTCTTTTTAACCGTTTTAGCCAAACGATTCAACAAAGCTGGGTGGCCTCCATGCAGGTTGCAGCTCCAAATATGGCCCTGAAGGTGCTTGACATGGCGATGCAAGTTCATGGCGCCGCTGGTGTCTCATCTGACACGGTCCTGTCGCACCTATGGGCTACGGCTAGGGGACACTGCGGATTGCAGATGGTCCCGACGAAGTCCATCTGGGGACAATCGCGAAGCTGGAGCTGCAGAGGGCGCTGCAGAGGGCTAGGTTGTAACTTGGTGACGAAGTTGTTTTGGAGAATAAGTGGACATCAACCTGTTTCTATCAACGAGCACATGGCTAGCAGATAGATAATGAGTAAATAATGGCGTTATATATATTCGTCAATGTATGTTGTACACGTAGACTATGGATGTCTCCGCCTGCAAAACTGAGTCCGATCATTGCTCCGAATGATTGATATATACAGTAATTGTAAGTCTATAACAAGTGAGATGATTAGCCTTCGGCTCTTGTCGATGTTAACCAAAGAATCATACAGTAGTAGCAATGAAACACATGCAGTGGTTACAGGCTAGATAGAAACTGTCAAGTTTAAAACCTGAGCCGAACCATTGTTACTACAGTATTTCATCATAAGATAAGAAGAGGGGAAAAAATGTACTGGCCATAGCTAGCTAGGTGAAGCCCAGTGTGTAGGGGAAGGAGGTGGAGTTGAGCCAGAGGTCTCCTTGAATGAAGTCGAGCACGGTGAAGTTGGCGGCGTCGGTGGCGTTGGTGAGCACGTGGTACCCCGGCCACGCCACCCTTGCAGAGGTGTCGGCGCCGGGCCCTCGGTTCATGTACTCGGCGTAGTAGAGCGTGTCGAGCGCGAAGGTGCCGTTCCACTCGAGCCATCCTCGCGGGTGGACGAGCGCCTCCATCTTGGTCTGCACGAAAACGGTGCGCGAGTACTGCTTCCACGGCCTTCCGAGGTAGGAGGAGACGTTGCCGAGCACGGGGACGAGGTCGGCGGCGGCGGCGACCTTGCCGCCGTGCACGACGATGCCCGTGTTCTGGTTGGGGTCCTCCCTTCCCTGCGCCGTGACGACGTTCTTCTGCCCGGGGCCCGGGCGGCGCGCGTAGAGGCTGCAGCCCTGCAGCACGGCGGCGGCGTCGCCGAAGACGAAGTCGACGGTGCCGTAGACGTCGCAGTCGCGGTAGAACTGGCGGAGGGAGTGCGCGTACAGCGTGTCCTGGTACCCCGCGAAGCTGCAGCGGTAGAAGGCGGCCAGGTCGGCGCTCACGCGCAGCGCCACCGCCTGGTGCTTGCTTGGACCCGCCGCGTTCTCCACCGTCAGGTCACGCGCCAGGAACCCCGTGCCCACCACCGCTGCGATTTTGCATATATTCGAGCACAACACAACAGGGGATTATCAGCATCAGCATCAGCATCACTCCCTCTGTTCTCAACATCCGAGGAGTCAAACAGTATACAGTTTGACTAAAATTGGGCTGTTACAGTACTGTACATGGTACAATTATGGTATTAACAAAAACTAGTTGCAGCACGTACGTATATATCGCTGGCTACGATGGCGACGGGTGTACGCTTGCGTCGCAACGAGTGCCCACAAGCGGCATGTGAGCGGGCACGTACATACCGGCGATGCACCATCATTGCATATACGTACTGTACGTTCCACACAGTGACACGACACGCTCCAAGAGGCGAAAGTGGCGTGCCAACCCCCTCTCGCTCTCATCGCTACTACTAGCTGCCGCCTCGAGATCTCTGCTGGCAGCTGGGCCAAAACAAGTGTTTGTTGGGTGCTTCATTCCCTGACTGTCACCACGGATGGATCATGGTATGGATCGATCTCGGCCAGGCAATGGCGACACCAGCAGGTGCCTGCCCTATAGAGCGAAGCGGGCCGGGGCGCGGTAGACAAGGCACGACGGCCGGCCTGTCTGTCGGTTAGGCGGGCCATGACCGCCCATGGGAGAGGAGGTAGGTAGTAGTCTATCTAAAAAATTTCATAACTTAGAACTTCTCCGACCTTCTCGCCTCCTCCGCTACAGTTGAGAGCAGGCGACCGGGAGGCGATCTGTGTCCGGCGCCGATTTCTTCCGTTTCCTTTCCACTCTGGTGACCGGATCGGCGCCGGAGTCCACTCCGGTGACCGGATCTGCGCCGGTGAGGATGGGGAACGGGGTTTGAGGCTGCCGTTGTACATATACCTATGTAGTATAGGGCTTGTAGATCCAAGCAGTGCTCGTAGGGCGAAGGCGGGGCTGCGGTGGTGGAATAAGCGTTGCCGGTTTCCTCTTCGCTTCGTTGGTGAGTCCTCTGCTTCCAGCGATGAGCCGGTGTGGTATGCGTCCCCAGCATCTAGAGCTCCAGTAATCTCGTTTGGGGTTCCAGATCTTGGGGTCTTTTGTACCTCTCTTGTCGTCATCGATTTAGGGAGGATTGTGTACCAACGCGAAATGAAATCGGGTTGGTTAGTTCTTACCACCAATCTTGGTGGTTCAGCTCCCCTTCTGGATTCTTCGTTGTCTGGAGGATTGGAGTTTCCGGTTCTTGGGGCGTCAGGTTCCTCAAGACCCGACGATGTGATGGCTGCTGGTCATCTTCTTCAGCCGGATCGTTCAACGACAACAAAGCACGTCGGCTTCGATGTGCTGCTCAAGACGGCAACTACAAACTTTGTTTCTTCGCCGGGGAGGAGGCCGGTCTCAGGTGGATTCTGGTCGCTAGTGGCGAGGAGCACCGGGAGATTGTTACAAGGACTAGATTATAATTTATGTTTTTTCAAGGGCGTCTTTGTAATATGAGCTGTAATCATCAAGATTATAAATGAAATATCAACCCGGTTTTCTCAAAAAAAAAAAAAAAAAAAAAGCTAGTCGCCCAAGTCTCAGCATCAGTGTCGGCTTGCTCTTGTTCTATTGCTACCATGGCATCTTTCAGCTTTGCAGAAGCAGAGATTAGAGGGGCTGTAAGGAAATGAGCAAGACTAATCCTGGACGCCTTAATTCGACCGTGATTCAGCTGTTCGCCGGCCGGGCGCGGCCAACAGTGATGAATGAACCTGTCGACTGTCGGTGGATGTGTGTGTTCATTGTTCGAGCGTGGTTCAATTCTACTCATTGCAACTGCAGCTGGGACCAGAGGGGAGTGAGACCGACCAATCGGCCGGCATGCACACCGCTCCTACTGCAGTCAATCCAACACAAGAATGGAGCTTAGGACCGACAAAGATAAAAGACGGGGAGAGTAGGGTAGGGAGACCACAGCTAGATACGGATCGGACGGAGTAGTCACCAGGCACCAGCATCAGCACCACCACGAGAAAAATCTACGAGATCCGGTGGCCATGGTGTGGTGGTTGGTTGTGGCTGCCCTTGTCCTTGTAGAGGCCGGTGGTGTGCATGGTTGATGAGCTTGAAGCCACGAACTCCCGACCGATCACTTGCATGCATTGCATGCATTCGCTTCCATCTCCGTTTTTGCAGTGTCCGGCAGCTTAGAGCCTGGCCCACCGCGTTAATGCATGGGCGTTTGGGCGTTTGGCTCCTCACCTAACCATTCCCGTGCTGCATAACTCCAAGTTCCACAAGCAAGGAGGGAGCGTGTCCTGCGCCAGTGCAGTGCAGTGTTCCTTCAATTCTCTACTATTCCAGTGCAGACTGTCTGTTGAATTTTTTTTACTCTACTAGTAGCCAACAGCTAGCGGTTCCATTTGCCACGTTGCTGCCTCATAAATCATGGTACGGTACGCTGTCCCCACTTGGATTATGCAGGGTCTGTTGTGAAACTGTTCCATATTTTTTTAGCTAAACATGTACAATTCGACAGACTCTGCTCCAGAGAAAAGAACGAGTTTAGAATGCACCTAAAAGGATGGTTTGCGGGACAGAATTGTTGGAGCAAATCCAAACAGGCTTTAGAGAAAATCTAAGGGCCCATTTCGTGGAGAGCTCCAACACTAAGAAGCTATTTTTCTCTCTAGACTAGAAACTAAATTTCACTGACTCCGCCTGCTCTATTTACTGTGGCAAAAGCAAGGCCGTTTGAAGCCAAGCCAAATGACAAGTTGAGAACTGAGTCTGTTTTTGTCTGTAGCTCTAGCTCGAGGGAAAGGGAAATGGTGTTGGGAGTTGATCAATTGTGGTGGGAGTCAATTTGCTGAGTCAAAGTCAACCCATGCTAGTTTGGCTCAACGTATGCAAAAGCAATCTTGTCTGCAAATTCATAAGTAAACTTAATTTTTGTATGCTTGCCATATAAGCCATAAAAATTTAAGTTGTAGTATATGGTGTCCGCTCGCTTATATCATCACGTCGGGGTCGTTTGGCACGACTTGGTTCCACTCTTCACGTTGAGCTAAAACTGTTAGAAAAAAGGTTTCACCTCTAGTTTAGGTTAGTATGCCATTGCGAATCTAGCAAGCTACACGGAGAGAGAACCTTAGCTATAGCAAGTGCTACAACCAGCAGTACTCGGCTCGTAGCAGAGGCAACAATGCTCTGCACTCCTGCTAGTGCGTAGGAGTACTACGACACTCGTGAATCAAATGCGCGCTAGCTCGTCCATGCACATTTGATTTGTGTATCGCCACGCGCGGGCTCACGACGCACGCATATGCAACTGTCGGCCCACCACCACGTACGCCCGGCTACGCGATGCTGTAATGTCCTGTACTAGAGATGCAATCATCGAGAGTTGCTAGCTGCTTGTGTTTATGAGGCACAGTAAGCTGACTCTGCAACGTTCAATCTTTCTACTCGGTGAAGTGATCCGTGATTAAATGATCGAGACGCGTGCTACAGCTACAGACCACTGCAGGAATGGAATGGAAAATCCATCTCCAGCAGGGCAAACCGGCAGAGGCAATGCCCGGTCGCGCGGCCACTGTCTCTCTTCCTGGCTCGTGCTCTCCTCTCCTAACTGTCGTCTGCCTCAACCAGCACTCAACATTACAGCGCCCTGTCCTAGTTCGCCTTCGTCTCCGACACGCTAGAATAGAACACGATGATCCGGGGTCCACTAGAAAGGATCACGATGATCCAACAGATGGATGATGATCTTCTACGTTGCCATCATGCCAATGGCTCCGAATTGCATTGCATTGTCGGCAGGTGATCTGATGAGTAATACGCACTTATTGGCTGATGGATGGAGTAGTTACTGATCCACGTACCTAGCGTGGCGGAGCGGAACGTGGTGGAGTTATCGACGACGTTGCGGCTGGCCTTGATCACCGTCTTCCACATGCCGTCGCCGACGAGCATCAGGTTGGTCTTGTCGCTCCCGACCTCCACGTTCTCAAAGTACCCACCCGCCTTGACGTAGATCACGAACCGCGCCTCGCTGTTGTTGGGCGCCGCCGCCGCCACCGCGTCCCCCACCGTCGTGAAGTTGCCGCTCCCGTCCTTGGCCACCACCAGGTCCGGGACCACCTGCTGCTGCTGCAGCCGCCTCCGGTCCGCCGCCGACACCCACGACGGGAACCCGCCGTGCCGCACGCGCCCGTATCCTTCCAGCTCCGGCGCATCTCTGCCTCGCCGCAGCCGCCGCTGTGGGAGGCGGCGCAGCATCGCGAGCGAGTTGGATACCAGGTGGGCAACGTGGTAGATGCGGCCCTGGATGTAGGGACGGACGCGCCCATCCTCCGACGCCGACGGGCCAGCGAAGCCGTCCAGGCACGTGTACTGGTTCGTCAGGGCGGCTGACAGCACAGTCTGGACCCCGGCCACCGACTCCGACTCCGACTCCGAATCCTCCTCGGTGCCGCCGGTGCGGTTCCCCGGTGACGACGACAGCTCGGCAGCCGCAGTGCTCAGCTGCGCCAGCGTGTGTCCCAGCAGCTCCACGCAGTCGGACAGCGCCAGGCGGTCGCGCACCCGCAGCGCCCCGGCCCCCGTGGGCCGGCGGAGGTACGCGGAGCAGTTGGACGCGGACGCGCGCACCGCCGCCGCCGCGCGCGCCACCACGGCCGAGATCACGTCGCGCAACGGCTTCTGCGCCAGGTCTGGGATGCTGGCCAGCGTCGACGCGCACACGTCGCGGTGCAGCGTCCCCGCGCAGTGACGCTCCACGGCGGCCGCGTGCTCGGCGGCGGCATTGGCATGGCCGCCGCCGTCGTCCTCGAGAAGAACACGCTTGGCGGTGGTGGTCTTGGACGCGGCGGCGACGCTACCGGAGAATATGAATGCCCGGTGGGTGGCGACGAAGCCGAGCGGCAGGAGGAGGAGAAGGAGAGGAAGGTGACGGTGAGGGGGCGGGAACTTGGCCGCCGCCGCTGCTCGCTTGGGCATGGACATTTTGTGGTGACGGTACGGTACGGTGGTGGGCACACTGTGGCGTGCGGTGAGCCAGCCGGTGAGAGTGACAAGGACAGTGAGGAGCGTCGGATTGGAGGAGCCCAGCAGCTTTTATAATGCCAGCGTTTGGATACTGCTCCTCTAAAATCATCCAATTAGCAATTATTAGTACTAGTAGAAAAAATAGAAATGGAATTTAATTGAAGAATCATTTATATCTAGATTATCTTCGCATGTACTCCAGTCTCCGACACATTGACCCAAGCTGTCAGCTCTCAGCTGGCATACCTGGATCATGGTAGGACGTACTCTTACAATTAGATCTGATAAAATAAAATGCCATGCCGAGTCAATAAAAAAACATTTCATCAGATTTTTTTGGTTCAAAGGCTCACCACTGGATTATTAGGTCGAGTCAGATTATTCCTCAGTTTTACGCTCGTGTTGAATCAAGTCATAGGTGCGAAATTATCATGATATGAGTCCGACTCCATATATTTAATCATGATCATCATCCACACAATAGTATCCTTTAGATCTATTCTGGGTTTTTTTTTATAACATCTCAACCTCTCTCATTACAAAAAGATTGGGAAATGCTATGCGCTAGGTGCTTGAGAATTTAGTTATTTGCTCAGGCAACCAATCTTACGTCCAACAGGCCACAGATGTCCTTTTCTACAGTCCATGCTAGATATTTACGGACTGAGGCCAATTGTTTTGGCTAATGTGCACGACGTGTTGAACTCGATTTCCCTTAATGCAATACGTGCTAATGTAGCACATTTTCGGAAAAAAAAAATATTTACGGACTGAGGCCAATTGTTTTGGCTAATGGGCACGACGTGTTGAACTCGATTTCCCTTAATGCAATACGTGCTAATGTAGCACGTTTTAAAAAAAAAAAATTACAGACTGATGACATGTTATCCGTCCTAAGCTAGTGAGGTCTGTAAGATTACACCGACCTGTGACTCATGGAGTTTATGTATTTTATTCCTGCAATCCTGCTGTTCATGTTCTTTCTCGTGTCTGCGTGGGAGAATCAATGCTCATCTTCTTCCTAGGTTTGGTATTAGAAGTCGTTTAGAACAACGACATACGGTCTCCAAAACACAACTTTTGACTATTTGTTATTATAAAAATATTTATGTAAATGTGATATATGTATACTTTTATCAAAATATTTTTTTAAAACAAATTTATTCATATAATTTTTACATTTACAAACTCAACAACTTTTAAAGTTATTAATGATTTATATTCTCAATGTTTGACTCAAACTTTGTCCAAAACAACTTCTAATACTAAACCTGAAAGAGTATATATATTTGCAGCTAGATTTGCTGTTATCCTACGCAACTCTATACTGTATTTCACTACTTTAGGAGTACGTACATGTGCGCGCGCAGCGCAGTTAATATAAGACGAATGGATGGATCAACACAAGCACCTACGTACATCCGCTGGCAGACCACCGGCCTACCCGTGTGTCACGAGCCTGCGTACGTACGTGCAGCAATATGCCCGTTAATTTTTTACATATATATGCATGCATGTTTGCCATCCTAGTACAGTAGTAGTATTCCTAAGTATATGTACTAGTACAAAATTCCATTTCGGTATACAAAATTCCTAAAACATGTCAAAACGGCCGGCCACGTGAAACGGTGTGCCGCATCCAGCGAGCTCTCGGCAGCTCGCGTCAAACGAGGTTTTAGATGAACCTGTGAATGTGAGCAATGATCATTTTCTTATTGTGTTTGGGCATGTATGTATGTCCCCTGTCGTGTCGTATGTGATTGTGAGATGAGTCAGGCAGAATAATTGTTGTAAGTGCAGAGAGGTCTTGGGCTTTGCTGATCGAGTACTCGTCACTCATGCATGGAACCACTCAGCAGCTACCGTTGCCTTTCTTCCCATCCCATAATCGTCAAGACACCCTCATTTTGCTGTTGAGAAACATGCATGCACACCAACAACCAGATGGTAACACATCATGGCATGCGGATTGCAGAGGGACAGTACAGTAGTGGCGTGCCTGATGAGTGCTCACAAACACATGCAGAACTAACTACAGATCTGGGTGTGTCTGCACGACTGCGCTCGGGAGAGAGATATGCAGTGCTGCACACTGTACTCGCACTACTAGCCTGTCCTGCCTCTCCGTCGACCCATTTCCAGCCACACAGTCCTGCACCTTTTTTTATCGACGCGGCTGAGCCCACCACCGGCGGCAGTGCCGGCCCATGCCATCAACGGACGCCAGCCCCAGCCCATATGTGTCGGATTCCAAAATTCCAACAGAAAGCACCGACCGAAACGTGCGTGCAGTCTCAGTGGTGTCATCGTTGCCAGTCGCGTCGCATGCACCTCCGATCGCAACGGCGCAGCCAGCAGACTGAAATGGAAAGAGGCATGCAGTGCAATGCAAGTGCGGTGCCGGTGCAGCTGAAACTGAAATGGAAAGCAACGGCACTGATGATCGCATCGCTGTGGGGGCATGCAGTGGCCACGCGTAACGTGCGTGCATGTGTTGTTGACGTGGGCACGCAGCATAGCATCGCCGCCGCCGTCGTGGCCGACCCCGGCGGTGGCAGCGGCTGGTTTCTTTCGGGAAACCGCCGCCGTTTAGGGCCTGTGTCGCATCAACGACAGCACAAGGCCCGAACAGCCCAAGAGTAAGTTCAGCCCAATACTACTTTACAGGCCCAGTTTTTATTTCCTTTCCTTTTCTAGTCAAGTCACCCCGGCCGGGCACCGCCTCGAACGTTCCCGATGAAATGGCGCGTCTTTCTCCACGGAAGACTCGTGTCTTCCACCTCATTCGCGACGTCCCGGAGCCCGCCACGCGTCGGCAGGCAGACCTCCCCACGCTTTTCTCGCCACCGTCTATGATGATCGTATATATAGCCTTGAGCCATCATCGCCGCCGGAGGCAAGCTAGGTAGCAGAGTCATCAGTAGTAGCCACCGTGCTGATCCATCCAAGGAGCAAAGCAGTAGGACATCCATTGCCATCATCATCGAGTGATACTGTGCTACTAGTACTAGGATGGCAACGGCACGAGCACTCCGTCTGGTCATCATGAGGCCGCCGGCAACCAAAGACGGCCTCCGGGTCCTGACTGCCGCGCGCCGCCGCCTCCCTGTCCGTCTCGACGGAAGCCGCGGGCGCGGGCGACCCGGCCGTGCACTCCGGCGACGCGCCGAGCGACGACTACATGGACCGGCCGCCCAAGTTCTCAGGCGCCGAGGAGGCCACTGACGAGTGCCGCGGCGGCAAGCACGCTGTGGGAAAAGCGGCGCCAACGCCAAGGCACGCGGAGGCGGCGGAGCGTGTCCCGCCGTTCGCGCCCTCGGGGAAGAAGCCACCACTGTCTGGGTCCGAACATGAGCTCGCGGACCCGACGGCAGAAGGCGCGTCGTTCACGCAGAAGCGGCGGCTGTCCTCCTCCTCCTCTTCCGCCGCCGGCGCTGCACGGGAGCGCGACCCGCGCGAGGCGGCGACGCCTGACGGCACCGAGTCCGCGGCGCGCAAGGTGAGGAAGAGGACAGGGGAGTACTACCGGACGCACAAGCCGTCGCCGCTGGCGGAGGTGGAGTTCGTGGACACGAGGAAGCCCATCACGCGCGCCACCGACGGCAGCGCCACGGACCGGTACGCGGACGTGCCGGGGCGGATGGTGGAGGACACGGTGGATGACTCGCTGGCGCGCGCCGAGGCCATGTTCAGGAGGCCGCGGCGCGTGGGAACCCCGAGTGGCCGCACTCCCGCGCGCTCGCCGAGATGCTGGCGCGCCGCGAGATGGAGAAGGACGTGGCTGGCAGCGCCAAGACCTGCTGGGGCAGCTGAGTGAAGAGGGCTTTTGCAGAAACAGTGTTGACGAGCACGTTGTACAGTTTGTTTGTGATGCTGAGCTAATGTGTGTGCTAAAATATCTACTCCAGCGGTAGACTGGTACTAGCACAGAAGTCACCCCCTCCTCCTTGAATCTATCACAAAAGTTTGCATTTCAATTTCAAGTACTACAATAGTTTTCTAATTTATTATTACAAATTTATTTCTTAACCTTAGTCAACTTCGAATTAGTGTTCGGCCTTGGCAGTGAAGGAAATTCAATCCTTGGGGCTTGATTGGGAGGTTCTGAACTTCGCAGCCCATTCCCAGTCTGCAGTCGAATGGGCGTTCATGGGCGCGGGAGGACATTGATGCACATGCAATCTGCAGGAAGTTCTTCTGGGCCGGAACGGGGTAAAGTGCATGGTGGCATGGCAAACAGCTTGCACGCCAACGGACTTGGGATGCCTCGAAATCATGGATCTCAAGCTCGTCGGCTATGCACTCTAAACAAGATCGGCTATGCACTCTAAACAAGATGGTTATGAATAAGGGAGATGGTTATGAATAAGGGGCTGTTTGGTTCAGAGACTTTTTAGTCTTTGAGACTAAAAATAAGTTTCTTATAGTCCCTACAAAACCAAAACGGAAGAGATTTTTTAAGACTTTCTCTCTATTAATTCCTAAAAAGCTCTCTTTTTTAAAAGTTTCACAACTTTTTTAACCTAACAGCCCCGAACGCTGGCGAGCATGTCAGAGCTTTCTTTCGCTCGTCTACATTCACCATGATCACGCGACAAGTCCAAGACTCTTCTAGGACGATCCTGGGGTCCTAGAAGAGGACAAGGTCCTTGGCGCCCTGTTAGACATTGCACCCAATTAATGTGGCCCGCTTGGCGCCCAAGAGGACAAGGTCCACCCCCACAGTCCGCCAGGGCATGGCGAACAGGCAATGGACGAGTTCGATGTAGAGAGCATGTCCACGGAAGCAGTGGCCGCGTTGGAGTCTTGATGGCTCTTACAGCGCCAGGTCAGCCTATACTATACTCACACAGGCACTGCTACAAAAACGAACTAAGAGAGCGGCCTGAACATTAGGGGCGGTTCAAACTTTGAGCCGCCTCTAATGTATGCGAAAAAAATCCGGGGTAGAAGTAAAACCACCCCTATTGTTAGCATATTAGGGCGGTTTAAAATTTGAGCCGCCCCCTAATGTATGCGAAAAATCCGGGGTAGAAGCAAACCGCCCTTATCGTTAGCACATTAAGGCCGGTTATATTTGAGCCACCCCTAATGTGATCTGAAATCAGGGGCGGTTCTATATTCAGCCACCCCTAATGTATTTTGGTCAAACTTGGTCAAACGAAGCACTAAATGACCTCAAATTGAAAAACCTTTGAATACAAAAAGTTTTATATAGAGTGTAGATCTTGACTAGCTATACAAAGTCGGTGTTCGCGACTTTTGAAGATGAGGACATCTCCAAAAAGGGATCTTTGGTTTGAATTGGAAAAGTCAAACTTGGTCAAACGAGGTCAAACGAAGCACTAAATGTCTTGAAATCGAAAAACTTTGAATACAAACGTATTAGAGCTCATCGAGATCAACATTAGTTATATGGGTCATTTTGGTCGTAGTTCAACGTATAATTACGGAGAAGTCGCACGGTAATTAAAATAATCGTGAGAAAATTACCCAACAATTCAGAAAATTCTTAAACTTGGCGGTGCCTACACACATGCCATGTAGGACGCCTCGAGAAAAAGTTTGAGGCCGATAGCACTTTACAAAGCGCACATGCCACACAACCATGAGAAACCTAAGTGTAAGGATAAGGTTCGGTGAAAGGTTCCGTATACCACTATGAAGCACGTCTCGCTCCGCCTATGTCCAAACTTCCTCAAATTTTTTTTGTGGTCACTTACACCCAAAAATATGGCCCCACGCAAAAATCCTAGGCTTTTTAGTCATTTTGAAATTACCGTATTTTTTCTACGTGTCGTTTCTGACCAAATATGGTGAATTACACTTTGAAAACACAATAATTTCGCACCGGCCTCCACAAGTTTTGCCTCCTAGGGCACAAGAGACCTTGCGACAAAGTTTGGCACCGTTTCGGTCTTTTGGGGGTGGTCGTAGTTTAACGTATAATTAGGGAGAAGTCGCGCGGTAATTAAAATAATCAGAGAAAATTACCCAACAATTCCAGAAAATTCTTAAACTTGGCAGTGCCTACACACATGCCATGTAGACGCCTCGAAGAAAAAGTTTGAGGTGATAGCAGACACCGCAAAAGCGCACATGCCACACAACCATGAGAAACCTAAGTGTAAGGATAGGGTTCGGTGAAAGGTTCCCGTATACCACTATGAAGCACGCGTCTTGCTCCGCCTATGTCCAAACTTCTCAAATTTTTTTTGTGGTCACTCATTTCTTATATTGGAAATTTTATAGGCCAAAGAAGAGTTAGGGAAAAAGGTTACCCCTTACAAAGATGGCGATCTCTTGGATCTCGTTGGTGGCCTTTGTGACTTTATATTGGATCAAATTATACATCATAAAGGTAGCTTCATCGACCCGAGGACCGCCGAGTTGCAAAACAATCCAAAGTATCAACATCTTCGAGAGTGGGAAAGGCTAGGCCTAGGGCGTTGAATCAACTTATGATGGGAAATATGTGAACTTTATGTGAGTTGTATGATGGGAATAATTGTAAACTTTATGTGAATTGTATCTCGATATTTTCGTATGTTATGTGAATTATACGTTGAAGTATGTGAGTTTTGCATGATACATATATGTTTATTTGAAGTATGGAGACATTATGTCAATTATTAATTAAATTTGTGAATTATTTATTTATATATTTTTTTGTTGTGAAATTCAACTCTAAGGGGCGGTTTTAGATAAACCGCCCCTCTGGAATATAGACATTAGGGCGGTTTTGCGATGAGCAGAACCGCCGGTATATATCCACATTAGGAGCGGCTCAAACAGAGCCGCCTAATGTCCATCTAAAAACCGCCCCTAATGTTGATGTTGTAGTAGTGAGGTTCACTTCCGTTCCACGGTCACAACCTCATTTGGAAGGCGTGGGCGCCATCTTATAAAGGTTAAAATCTTTTTTCTGACTCTTCCGAAAACAACAGTGGACGAACGACACATGGATTGGAGGCTAGAGCTGAGTGCCACCTCTGCCACCAGCCAAACGAGACGATTTATCACCTAAATGAATACCAGCCAAACGAGACGATTTATCACCTAAATGAATGAACCAAAAAGTAAAAACGACTCTTAATTTAGAACGGAGGGGTATATAGGAAAAACAAAGATATATACGGATATCTTAATCAATGATATAATAATGTTAGACATATCTGAGCGACCGACCGATGCAAGTACAATACATAATTTTGTTAAATGTAAAGAAATTAAGAAGGTCTCGCACACACAAACCGGATGGGCACGTAGCCGTGTGTGCGTGTCGTCGTTACTTGGTAGCCACGGGGCGCGGCAGAGCGGACACGTGGTGCTGACTCGGAGCCATGTCGCGATGCACTGCTCGTGGAAGGCGTGGCCGCACCGCGGCAGCAGCCGGCCGGCCTCATGCTCCCCGAATTCCGCCAGGCACACCGCGCACTCCGCCGTCTCCGCGCCGCCGGCCCCGGGTACGGCCACGTGCAACACGAAGAACACCGGGAGCATGGACGACGACGATGACGACAGTGGCACGGCGCAGCCAGGCAGAGGAGAGGCTGCTGGCAGCGACGACGACGCAGCCGCACCAGCTGCAGAGGCCGACGAGGAGGAGGCTGCGGCGGCGGTTGCCTGAGCGGCGTCCTTGTTGTAGCGCCAGAGGAAGCGGCCGGTGAGGTAGAGCAGGAGCAGGACGAGGCCGACGGCTGCGAGGCTCGCCGGGCCCATGTTGTTGGAGCGTATGCGTATGTCCAGCACTCTGGAGCACCGGCGGAAAATGCAGCTTCGGTGCGCCGTCGTGGATCCTCCATATAGCTCTGCTCTCGACTTTGGAGATAGAGTCCAGGCCAGGTGCTGCATGCAGTCGGTGCTGGATAGATCATAGATAGAGATCGAGAGGCCTTTGTACGTCTGTCTGGATACAACACGTGCGGCCTGGACGCGACTGTGAGGTGCAGAAATGCAACGTGTTCCATGTGTGTCCGTAGTATAATAATAAGCACAAAGGCTCATGCCAGCCATCTCTTTGCTATCTCCCTAACTATTAATTAAATACACTTCATCGTAGCGATTAAATTAAATATTCTATATTATTATATAGGCGTGTTTGCTTCAGGGATGCGTGCATTTCTTGATTTCTATTATTATTTTCTACTAGGGATTTCTATAAGAAAAGAAGCGAAGCTGAAAAAATATTATCATCTGACGTCCCTGTACTTTTTTTTCTTTGAGGCGCTACGACAAAGTACAGATATATGGGTTGTCACGGGGCCGGGCCCCTGTGCCCGTAATGACAACCTGTCTTTTGTTGGGCCTGATCTTGACTTGGGCTTTCCTTTACAGTATATGAAAAAGCTTCTTGGGCTGTCGAAGAAGCATACATATATAGTTTTCTTTTTTATTTGGGCTTTTGGAATGTATTTCAGGCTTCAGCATACTGTACGTACTGTCTGTCTCTGTCACACAAACAAACCGTCAGAGGCTGCAGGTCTGGATATGGTATCCTACAAGTCCACACATGACGGACATTCACCAGTCAGTGACGTTCACGGCATGCACGCGTATACTCCCTCGTGTGGCGCGCCAATGCAAGCTGGCTCGATCGATCCTGCCGATCCTCCGGCCCGTGTGTTATACTTGTTGTATTTGCTAGGAGTATATTGCAAGCGCCCAATCGCATGTGAATGTACTACGTTGCAGTTGCAGAGAATATGTACATAAGGAGCCGGATCGGAATCACCTGCGGAAGCCGCCATTGCGTGACATCGACCGGCGACCGAGAATCCTATGACTTGACGACCCTAGCTGTATATGCAATGTGTGAGAAACCAAATTTATTATGAATAACATTCAGAAATATATATTGTTCTATATGACGGTTTTGCAGACTAGCTTACAACAAAGATTATAATTAGACGATAACAAGGAGGATATATATATCTCAAGTTGGAGGTAACGACGAACCCGCCCTAAACAATACTCAACTCGACTATACTAGCTAGTTGCGATTGCGACGACGCGCGCGCGGATGCATGGATGCGATACATATCCATTGCGTTTTCATATCAGATCATCACATGCCTAGTCATTGATCGTACATATATATATATACACTGCACGTATATACACCTAACACACACTACAGGAGACGCGTCCTTTGCGAGTCGCGCGCCGCACTCGGCAAATCTTAGAAGCACTCGGCGAAGGCCGCCGAGGCCGCGCTTTTCGGCGACCCGCTTTCGGCGAAGATTTACCGGGCGAAGCCATCTTCGCCGAGTGCCAAAAAAAAGCGGTCGGCGAAGAGTTCGCCGAGTGCCGTGTCTTTTTCGGCGAACCCGGCGTCGACCGTTAAATATGGAAGGGCTTTGCCGAAAGTGCCAAACGCCCGGCTTTTCGGCAAAGATTTGAATATTTTAAATCTTTGCGAGTCCGGATGTTGGCACTTCGCAAAAGTATTTATTTTACGAAAAAACAAATGGACTTTGCCGAGTGCTGCGATGGGAGGCACTTTCGGCAAAGTTATGGTCATTTTGCCGAGTGCCACCTTTTGCACTCGGCAAGCCTCGCCATTTTTTCTGCGGGTTGCCCGACTTTTGCGAAGTCTTGCCGGCTTTCGGCAAAGCTGGGAATTTCATTTTTGCTGTTTTCTATTGCTTGTTTGCTGCAAATCAACATATACATATACCATAAACATTCATATATACATCATAAACCACATAGATCACCGATTCACATATATAATCCACATATCTCACAAATTCACATATATAATCCACAAATACCACAAATTCACATATATAATCCACAAATACCACAAAATCTAACATGTTCAACAACCAAGCGGAATCTAACATGTCCAACATCAAACGAGATCCGTCCACAAAGGCAACATATCCAACATCTAAAATAAATCCATCACCACCACCTCAACTTGACGGCCCCAAACCGTGGCCTCCCCGGTGCGAAGAGCCCTCACCTTGCCCCGGATACCACCCGTCCGCGGAAGGCCGATCGGGTACGACCACCCGTGGTGTGGAGGGACGTGTGGAAGCCCGTAGTGTGGTTGCCGCTGGCTTGCCGGAGGAGGAACGCCACTGGCCACGTGTCTCGTGCGTCGGGCCGACCGGATAGGCCGGATGGGGTGGAGAAGGGCCACTGGAGGAGTCGGGTTCGAACCCGCCGACCGTGGTCGCACAAGTGTGAGGCGATCTCATTAGTACCCGCAGTGAGCCGCACATGCCAAATAAATGAACAACAACATATACTCACCGGAGTCCATTTCACGAGGAGCAACGGGAAACGGGGGTGGAGCGAACGGCCCGAGGGAGGCAACGGAGGCGGGGTCACACCCGGGATCCGGAGGCCCCCGAAGTAGCTCGCCACGTCCCCGCACCGGGCGCACCGGTGTTTGCGTGATTGCCTCCAACTCCCGCCGATGGGCCTCCGCCGGGCGCCGCGGCCGCAAAACTCTTGCGCTGGGGCACTTTTGCGGCCTCCGCTCCGCCATCGGACCGCAATATTACAACCGAAGAACATTGAAACAATGCATAGGTAGCGAAAATGTGTAAAACCGGTGAACGACCGATGAAACCGGAAGTTACCTCGTGATCGCCCGCATGGAGCTCGACCGCCGAGGTGCTATGGGGATGTCGGTGGAGGTCGTTAACTCGTGAGCGAATCACCCTCGGCGCCAACGAGGGACGGGTCGATCGCGTTGACCGTGGCCATCCAGCCGGCCGTCGGCTTCCCTCCTCCCAACCTCATCACCGTGTCTGCGGTCCGGGGGCGGTGGTGGATCGAAGTCCTCCCCATAGCGCCGCTTACGCCTCGGCGTCTTGGGTAAGCTTGGGGTAGACGCCGGTTCTTCCACGCCCTCGCCCCTTCGGGGTCATAGGCGTTGGCGGGTCGGTCGCCTCGCCATTTGTGAGTCAAGGCCCACCCCGCGTGCCTCGGCCGACCTCCCGGGTTTTCATGCGGAAGGCGATTGCGAGGAGAACACGAGGAGATGGTTAGAAGTGAAGAGATTTGGCGCTTGAATAAAAATATCAACACAATCGTACCCATCTATCCATATACACCGGAGGGGCACGCCGCCTTGGTGGTGTGGGGCGCCTTTGCATCTCCGTGCGACACCTCCGACGGAGTCTCTTGTCTGTATCGTCTCGGCCCAAGAGCCACTTGTCCACAATGGCCTCCCAAAGAAGTCCTTGTACTTGCCGCACCACTCGGACACATCCGCATGACATAGCGAGAGGATTAATGGAAGTCCGCTTATTTTTTTATTGAAGAAATCTGAATAAATGCGTTCTCACGAACCTGGATGTCTTGCTCCCTGGTGAGGTCGGTCTCCCCTCTCGAGCATCATCTCCCTTGCTTCGTTCTTCTTCACCACCTTGCCAAGCACGCCGGCGTTGTAGGAGGTGATGCAAGAACACTGGCGCCTCGTGGTACGAGGTCCTTGAGTCGTTCTCGGCCGGACCGCATCTGCACTCTAGCGGCCTCTCCTCCTTCCCGCCTCGCACGTGAAGTAGTTACGCATACGAAAAACATGTATCATTCAATTATCTAAGAAACATAGTATTCAAACGGCGTGAAGTAATCCCGCATACACACTCACCCAAAAGTCCGTCTTGATCTTCTGGCAAGTGCGCCCCTCGTTCACGCAGCAAGCGAAGTGGTCCCCGTCCGGGGAACCTCCCTCACGCGTTGTTCCCGAGGTCCACGGGCCGGGGTAGTTCTCTCTAATCAGCCAGGCTCGGATGCCATTGATATGGCGGCGCCCCCCCTCCGCTACAATCTTCCGATTCTTGCGACGAGGCATTAAGACAAATTGTTAGTTTGAAGTTCGATTTTCAACATGTCATATGAAGAAGTAGTGAAAATATCAATGGCTACTTACTTTTTCACCGTTGGGTCGAATCACGGGGGGCGGCGGTGAAAAGGGATCGCCAATGGGAGGCTCGAGGCCCCGCGGTAGACCTTGGCGGCACTCGAGGGGGACGTGGTGGACCCGGGTGTCTCTTCGGCACCGGAGTCCGGATCCGGCGGTGTGGCTCGACGAGGGCCGGCCCGACGACGGCCCCTGGCCGCCCGGCGGGCCCCCCGGCTGGTCCGGCGACGACACAAAGTCAAACCTCCTCGTGGGACGGACGACGTCGGGCGGCGCCCCCGACGTCTCCAGGTGTCGTCGGGCTGCTCGTCGGCCTCTCCTCCTCCCCTCCTCGTCGTCGGCCCGGGGAGAGGGTGAGGGGGTCCCGCCAGCGGGGGATCGACCCCGTCGACGTTGCCGCCTTCCGCCTGGCATTTTTGTCGAGTCCCAAAAAACAAATAGTAAACCAATTAGTATTGCAAAATGAACGAAATATAATTGAAGGTAACAATAATAACAACATAGTATTACATGATTTAGAAATTATCTCCCGAATGCCTAAAATTTGGCATGTAGTCATCACTATCGCTACCACTATTGTAATCATCAATGTCACCATCCTCATCATCCCGTAGACGTCCTCGGCATGTGCATCACCCTCCACGGCTCCTTGGCCGCACCGGCCTCCATCGTTCAAGAATTTGCGGTGTCCTTAGCATCACGCACCTCATCACCCTCGTCCTCATCGATGGCGTTGTCTACTTCCATGCCCATCGAAAAGAATGTCTATCTCCAAACGTCCTTCTAGCCCCTCGGGTTGATAGAACTCTTGGTGTTTGGGTCGGGATTGTAATCATCATCGTTCGAACAAAGGCGCTTTGCAGGTGCGGCGATACCTGCTGCACAAGGTACCAACCCGCAAGGTCCTCGTGTTTTTTTTTGCGCCCATGGGAGGTAATAAACTTGTGTGGCGTGTATATTAGCCACAATATAGACATCCTCTCCTCCATATACGGAATCCTTCGAATTTCGACTTGCCCAATCGTAGGGTCCACTTTTCGTGTCATCGGGATCGAACCAATGGCATTTGAATACCACTAGCTTGAGCTCTTTAGGACCCCAAGTTGAGCTCATATATTTCTTCGACTATGCCGTAATAGTCCTTCTTATCCAAGCGGGCGTCACGAACTCGATTGCCACGTTGTTTTTTGCGGTTGGGCCGACTCTCCTCGTAGCTTCGTCGTGCGGCGATAGCCATTCACATCATAAGCGGTGAGCGAGTTGACCCTACGGGGAAGCCCTTTGCCCATTGTTTTAAATCTTCGCACATTTCGGCATCCGTGCGGGCTGGAAGGTGAGGCCACGTAGATCGTTACATTATATGTTACTAGGACCAAAGTGGAATATCAAAGTCGGAACGAGGTTAGTTGGATGGTACCTTTGAGCGAGAACTTCGGGGAAATAAAATCGGGCTGCCCATTTTTAGAAGATTGTCTTCTTGTTGCAAGGTAGGAGCCTCATTCCCTCTCCGGTGTTGACCAATAAATTCCACGAAAAAAACAAGGCGGAGGTTTAGGGTCGATAGGTGGAGGATAGTGACGGCGTATGGAACAAGCTCATTGAGAACTAGCGTTGATAAGGGCGGTTTAGGTCAAGGTTCAACAACACATAGAGCATGATAGTGCGCCACTCATCAAAGGACAAGTGCTTGTGGGTATTTGCGCTTCCTCTTCCGACTTGCCCTCACGAAAAAGGAGGGTTCGATGAACTCGTCGGCGTTATAACGAGGGGGTAGGATTGTGGACGTATTTGGGAAGTTTCTCGGTATAATGCGCTGTGTGAAGGTCGACACCTCCTCCGAGAATGTATGCCTGCGCCACGGAAGGCTCAATTCGGCTTTATTCTGCATTTTCTCCGGTACCTTGAGAGCCCTCTCGATTGGATAGCACCAAGCGGGCCCGCGGGCCCCCAACCGTGCCTCGCCGGGCGGAGTGCAAAATCAGTCTTTGCATCGACGGGGAAGAAGCCGGTGGAAATATCATCTCCAACTTGCGGATCAACACGAGGTGCGGCACGCTCCGGATCAGCAATCGCATCCCGAGATAACTCCTTAACACAAAATTTGGCGGAAGAAAAACTTAACTCTGCCGGGGCCAGCGCCACATTGGCTCGGGGAGGTATCCCGAGTCATCGCGAGAGAAGGATCCGCTCAATCCATATGTGGAAGTCATGACTCTTCATCCCTAAGACTTTCATAGTGCGCAAGTTCACTCCCCTACTCAAGTTAAGCCGCATACCCATCGAGGGAAGCGATGCGTCTTCATCCTTTCGTAGCACTTCCTTCCTATCGGCCCTTTTGATGATGTAGTCGGCGGGCCCTTTTCCATCTCCTCCCGGGGCTAGGGGTCTCTATCACTAGCTTTGGTCTATCGCCACAAAGCATCTCTATGTCAAGTCTAGCCTTAACGTTGTCCTTTGACTTCTTAAGGTCCATGGTTGTTGCGAAGAGTGCCCGAGAGATATTCTTTTTCTTGTGCATTACATCGATGTTGTGTGGAAGAAGAAGATCCTTGTAGTAGGGGAGATTAGTCAAGCCCGATATATAAGTCCACATGTGTGTGGTACCATATCCATCAAAACCACCTTTCTTTTCATCGATTTTGAGACCGGCTAGCTCGGCAAGGACCTCTTCACGGTCATAAACTTTGGGATGGGATCGGTGACTTCAACACCTTTCGTGAAGTGCTTTTTGTCTAGATGCGAATTCATGGTCCTCGGGCGGGGAATTGGCGATGTTTGTCAAACGAAGAATACTTGCCACCCTTGAGAAGCGGGTGGTACCGCGCGGTATTTTGCCTTGCATGTTGGGCAGGGAACCTCCCATGAACACACCATGCGCTGAATATGCCATAAGCCCGGGGAAGTCATGCATTGAATATAGGTACCACACATGCATTGTAAAGTTTGTCTTTGTAGCTTCGGTAAATGCGTCGGTACCCCATTTTGCCAAGCATCTTGCAATTCATCCCACCTCGGCCGCATGAACACACCCATATTGTTGCCGGGTGCCGGGTATTATCGGCGTCAAGACGGTGCTTGAGCTCAAACATGACACCGGGGGAAGATTGAGAGGGATCACGAACACGGGCCAACAAGTGTATGCAGGGGCGCCCGATTGACCGTCTGCGGGTTGAACCCATCATTTACCAAGCGCTTCACGGCGTACATTTCGAGCCTCCATAGCTTTTTTCGGGATGCATATTATCGAAGTGCTTCCATGCATCACCATCGATGGGTGTACCAACTTCTCGGGGGGCGTATCTTTTGCCCTTCTTATGCCATGTCATTTGTTTTCGCGGACTCCTCCGTCATATACGGCCGTTGTAGCCTCGATGCGAAAGGAAGGTGTCGTCTACGACCATCTCGGGGATCTTGGACTGTTTCTTCTGCCATCACTACATTCTACCTCCACAAACCTACGGGCTTTGCACTTTGGGCCGATGCGTTGCTTCCTTGAGATCTCCCTAAATAGGGCGCACCCCTTTGGACAAGCATGGTACGACTCATACGGCATCTTGAGTCCACGAAGAAGTCTACGTGACTCGTGCGTGTTCTTGGGCGGGGCGTGACCCTGCGGAGGCGGTTGCCAATAGCGACAACGAGGGGTGTCGAAGCCGTCTCGACTAATGCTCAATTGCGACTTCAACGCTATAAGGCGTGAAATGGCATCCGGCCGTAACCATTGTCTTCTCGTGAAGGGGCTCTTTGTGCGCCTCCATCATCTCGTAGAGCGCCTTTGCGGTTTCCTCGGGTTCCTCCTCAATCCTCCATTGAAGCGTGCATCGTGAAAGTGCGCCATCATATGCGCCATCTCGGCATCTTGATCATACTCCTCGAGGAGGGGCCTCACCACGTCCTCTCTAATACGATCGACTTCACCGTGGAAGATCCGGCGGCTATAGTTTGGGGACGAATCCGTTGTTGTAAATATATGCGCCCATTTCAACCTTTTCGTTGTTTTTTCTTGTTCTTACATTTGTTTCACGGGGACACGGCATCGAGCGGACCCTTTAGCGATTGGGCCAAATGCATGCTCGGGGAAAGCATCGGTCCCCCTAACCCATTCAAGGCTCTTACTTGCGAAGCCCGTGTACATCCACTCACGGTTATCCATCCTCGTCATACGCCCATGTCAGCGAGCCACATAACCGGCAATTGCATCTACACGGCGTTCCTACCATCTAATAGGTGAGGGATAGGTCCTAATCCCACCCGAGGATGCGTGAACAAGGTTAGCATCCATGCTTTCGAGGTCCGTCCGAGGCGAGGCCGGCCGGCGGCACCTCCCATTTGTTCTCGATACGTCTGGCGGGGGAGAGTGTGTATCAGGAGAACAACGGGAGGTTTGCCGAAAATCCGGCTCGGGACGGGACCGAGCATGGATGCTAACCCATCTACGCATTCACGGGCTGTCCAAAAAACGTGGACAATCCGAAGCAGTCTGGTCGCGGATATGCCGCAGATGCGCATACCAGCGCTGTATCTCTTTGGACGGGAGACGCCTAAGCGGGGTCGCGCTATGTAAGACAACTACAAGGGCGGGGACGGAGGTGATTAATACCTACGGTGTCGGTGGAGATGCGGTGCGGCAAGACCGGTAAGCGCCCTCGAGGGCGATGCGGGTCGCCGGAGTCCCTCCCACAGGTCCTCCTAAAAAAAAGGGAAAAATAGTTATTATCGACTAAAAATTTCGTGACACCTCCCACGCGGGGAGGTTCCCAAAACTTGCAAAAACATGGCACGAAGGCCAACAACCACATATATATTCGAACATGGGCACGAAGGCCACCCGACCACCAATATAGGCACGAAGGCCACCAACCACATACATATACAATTACTACTAACCCTACAACTACTACTAACAACTACTTAACTACTAACACTAGTAATACAAATAGGTACTTAACTACTTACTAACTACTACTACTAACTCTACAACTAACACTACTAACTACTAGTACTAACAACTACTAACCAATACTACTAACCACTACTAGAAGGGTAGGGCTTACCTTAACAGAGGGAGCGGGAAGAGCAACGGCGGCGGCGGCGGCGTGGATCACCTTGGCGGCACGAAGAACGGCGGCCGGTCCTCCTCCCTTCCCTCTTCTTCCTCCCCTCTCCTTCCTCTTCTTCCCTCCTTCCTCTTCTCCCCTTCCTCCCTCCTCTTCCTCTTCTTCCCTTCCCTTCCTCCCTCCTCCTCTTCTTCCCTTCCCTTCCTCCCTCCTCCCTCCTCTTCTTCCCTTCCCTTCCTCCCTCCTCTTCTTCCTCTCCTCGCCCAATGGGACGGGGGGGCGAGAGGGGCGGGCCGGGGCCCGGCCGAGGCGCCCGGCGGCTCCGGCGGGGCGGCGGCCTTTCCATGAGGCGGGCGGGCGGCGGCGGAGACGACTTCGCCCGCCTTGGCGGGATCTGGCCGGCGGCGGGGCTCGGGCTCCGGCGGTGGCCGGGCTCGGCCCGGGGAGGGGCGGATCCGGCGGTGGGGGGCGTCCGCGGCGGGAGGGGACAGATCGGGGGCGAGGGGGCGGGGGGTCCGCGGCGGGCGGCGGCGGGGCGCGGCGGGCGCGGCGGTGAGGAGAGAAGGAAGAAATGGTGAAGTCGGTCCTCGGGACCCGGATATTTAAGTGGCTTTGCCAAGTGCGGGGAAAAAAAGGCACTTTCGGCAAAGGTCTGTTTAATTTTTTTAAAAAACTTTGCTTGGAGTGCCCGCCTACGGGCACTTCGGCAAAGCACTTGTTCTTAGAGTGCTAACACAAGGCACTTTCGGCAAACCATTAATTTTTTTTATTTTTCTTCCCATATTTTTTGTGTGGCATTAGTACGGTAGTTACATCTCATCTTCACAATTTGGGACAATTTCAAGTTGTTTTGCTATATTTCATGAATTATTTCTATTTTCTTGCATTTTACGGGCGACTCCAAATTTGAGCTGCAGGTACATGAAATAATGACTGTGGTCATTCAAAAATGTTATTCATGATGTTTGGCGTATGTTTAGGCTCAATCGAGGGGACTCGCATGAAATTTCGAACATTTATGTGCGGAACATGGCGAGTTCACGTCTTGGGAAAGGTGTTTTTAAAATCTATAAAATCAAAGCGAAGTTTAAAAATCCGAAACTTGGCGAGGTGTCTTCTCATCTCATGGGAGCTTTGTGGAAAAAATTTGAAAAAGTTTGAGCAAGTTGTGGCGTCGGATGCACGAAAACCGGACATCTCACACTTGATCACATGATGAAGTGTGGAGATGTGCGGGTTTTAGCCATCGACGTCACAACTTGCTCGAAACTTTTTCAAAAATTTTTCACAGCCTCCCCACGAGATGACAAGACACCACGCCAAGTTTCTGAATTTTAAACTTCGTTTTGAATATAGATTTTAAAAAACACCTTTCCCCGCACGTCACCGTCATGTTCCACAAGACATAAATGTTCGAAATCCCGCGATTTAGCCTAAACATACGCCAAACATCGTGAACATTTTTTTTGAATGACCACTGTCCATTATTTCCATGTACCTGCATTCAAATTTGGAGTCGTCAAGAAAATGCAAGAAAATAAAATAAATCATGAAATATAGCAAAACAAGCGTGAAATTCTCCCAAATTGTGAAGATGACATGTAATTAGGGTACTAATGGCACACAAAAAATATGGGGACGAAAAATAAAAAAAAAAATTAACGGTTTGCCGAGTGCCTTATGTGGCACTTTCAAGAAAAGAGTATTTGCCGAGTGCACGGAAGGTTGGCACTCGCAAAGCGTGTCGCGCGTTGCCGAAGAGTGCCTAGCATTGAGACACTTCGGCAAATGTGACGGAGAGCGCCGTCCGCTTGGTCTGTTATCCTTTGCCGAGTGTATTATTTTGCCGGCGGTCGGCCACTTTCGCGAAAGTATTGTTCCGGTCGAAAGTGCCGCCTTACCGGCCAGGCACTCGGCAAAGCCGGTTTTTTGCCGAGTCTTGAGATTGGCACCGGTAAAGGTGTTCGTTGCCGAGTGCTCGGCTTTTGCCACTCGGCGAACCTCTTCGCACTTTCGGCAAAGACGCGGTTTCTGTAGTGACAACATCTCTTCTTTGAGTGTGTAGTGGCCAAACAATTGTGGGAATGCATGTCTCAAGTTTGTGAAAGGAAAATAGGAGGCGATTTTATTTCTGTAGGACAAATGTGGCTGAGTAATATAAAATTTATGATAGATAATTGTTTCTATCTTTTGCAGCCCTGTGGGGCTTTGGAAACTAACATGTACCATTTGTATTCAGGGCGTTCCTTGGCTATGAGTGAGAAACTTAATCATGGCAATAACAGTGATGGTGCAATCATGGTAATCCTGTGTCCCCCCAATTCGAAAGCTGGAATTTGGGAGGAAACTAAACAAAAGATGAAGGCTATTGCAACAAGACCCACAAGAATCACTGGATGAATCAAGTTGAGGACAAGTGGGATATCTTTCTGTTCCAGAATGCAATCGGTGGCAAGGTGTTGAATATCCCAAATGAAGTGAAAGCAAAGTTTGCTAGACATGGTCTTCATGATATCGAGAAGATGGGAAGAGTTTGGATGAAGCTGGATAATGTGGACCTAACGTGAAGAAGCTAGAGTAATTGTATGGAGATGTGCTGTGCCAGTTATGGAGTAGGTGTTTAGGATCCTTCTTGTTGGGGTTGGAATTTACTTGAGTTCATGACTGTAAGTGTCTGAGAACGTGGATTTATGGACGGGTGTAATTCACTCGAATGCTGTAATGACTTGTTATGTCTTTGGTAATGCTAAATGACTTGTTATGTCTTTGGTAATGCTAAAGATAGGGGCAATACCCTAAAACTCTAAAAAAACAAATTAAATGGGATCATCGATCACTCGCCTCGCCTGCTTACTGGCAGTTGGCGGCCATGGATGCCATGGAGGCGGTGGCCAACTAGGTAGCACATGCATGCTACCTTGTTGCTTAATTAGAACTGTCCGAGAGGTCACGAGATACATATAATTCCATGCGCAGGCGCAGAGGCGCAGGCAAACGTATATAGCCACAGTACGATTCTCAGTCACAAAAAACGTACCGTACTCAAGTTATAGGATTCTGGCCGGATTCCGCGTCCGCGGTCACGGGAGTACGTACTACGCGATCGAACGCGTTTTGGCCACGCGGGCAGGCGAGTTGCGTTACGCCGCGGGCACGGAGGGCTGGTGCATTCGCCGGCACGCACGGGATCTCTAGGCTCTGGCTACTCTCTGATGATCCACGGCTGCACCATACGCTTGGTATGGTCGTGACAGTTACGTAGCGATGTTCTCGATCGATCTGTATTACTCCCTCTATCATCTTTTATAGGGCGTATGAAGATTTCTCAATTTTGATCTTTTGTAGGGCGCCGGTGATACCCATCTCGTGGAGTCTTAGCAGCGTCAATCAAAAGCTTCAACCATTTAATCTGAGGAGGACTATTTTTAGTATAGCGTCCAATGAAAAGCTTTAGTGTTTTCATCGGGCGTTTGCATGCATGCATTTATTTACCACCGCATCCCTCCCTAGACTTCCTTGGTCTCTGTGAAATCTCTTCCACGCGCTTAGGGCATGTTCAACCATGACAAGGGGTTGTGCGTATATTCTTGGAATGCACAATGAGACATCTCATACAACCCATAGACTATAAGGGGTGTCTTTTTAAGTGTTACAAGTTGTTTAATGCTTGCATTCAACCATGATAAGTTGTGACTATCCTTTTTAGTATACCTTCTTGTTGCTAATTTTTTCACGGCTAGTCGGCTACAAGTTCAACTATGCCATATATCAAACGATAAAACAAAAATATGACAATCAAGCTCATGCATTTAGTGAAAGTATATGTAGTTTTTAGAAATTATATATTTGGTAAATAACTCAATTGAACATGGTAATACTGACAATCTGGCATTGCAGCCATCAATTTAGTTCCAAATCACTTCAGGAAAAGACAAGATGATGAGATCGGACCCAAAAATTTAGTTCCAAACCATGACGATGCACCCGACATTGACTCCTGCAATTGATTTTTCTTGCAGACCTCTGCCACATTGACGAGAACGACGATGGCGCTGCCGGCTATCTCTGTCGTCGGCGCGTCAACGAGGCCGATGACGGAGCCGGTCGCCGGATGCTGCCGCGCGGAGTGCGCGTGCTGTTGCAGATACGGATACGGACCTCGTCTGCGGCAAGCGCAGGGCGAGATCGACGCATGGACGAGGCAAGCACCGGGCGGGCGGGATCCGCATGGACGAGCGAGACGAGGGAGTATGCATGCGGCGTGTTGCTGTGGAGGAAAAACTTTGCGCGCTCCACACCAGATCCACAACTCGGCGACGAGTTTGTACAACGCGGCGTCTCTCGTCGCTTCGGTCCTCGTACCACGAGCCACGCTCGTCGTCTCGTGAAGAGACGGGGCGACCTCGTCTCCAAGGAAACAGGGTTCATTCTGTAAAATGTACCGCATATAGACATGGTATAAAGACGGGTTGTACATGCCCTTACAAATGATGATGGAGGGAGTAGCCATCACGTGGACCGCGCCGCGTACGTATTTTACTATGAGGATTATTCGTGCCGTGTTGTGTCGGGTGCGAGGACGTAGTCAGTAGCTAGTTTTCTAATTTGTTTCCATGGGATTTCTTTATTGTCCATACTCCATAATGCATGATAATTATTCTCGTTGCCAAGATCATCCTAAGACTTAACAAAAAAATTTTGCTGCCTACGTCCAGTATCGGTATCGATCGAAATGTACGTCCCTCTCATATATAAAATGAAATATAGTATATATACATACACATGACGATGAATTGATGATATAGTACAGTACGGAATATATGTGTAATAACCAAATAATGACCCCTAAGCTAGCTTTGAGGACGCAAACGCAAGATGCTCACTCAGACACGGCCGATACTTTCCGGTGACACGCATGGAATTCCGCGACCGCATGCACAAGCATGCGCGGACGTGCGGCGGACGCGCTATATAGCAGCTGCTAGTCGATGTACGACGTTCGTTCAGGCGCGGTATTTCTATGGCAAGTCGCGGGTGTCGCCAGTGCCACCTACGCAAAATACATGTTCTTCGTTCGTGTCGTAGAGCCAGTGTACCTCTCTATATCCGTGTCCATATATATAATATATATGTATATGTAGTGCACTACATAGTACATGCATGCATGTCATTGTTGGTATATGGTACGATGTATATGCCAACGCGAGAGGCACCAACGACACCATCGTTTTGACACCATCGATCACTCCGGATGTTGTCTAGGATGCAGCACGGCCCCCACTTTCACGAGCAGATATATTCTTCCGTGGCTATGGCCATGCATCTAAATAACCGCGTTGCATGCGTATACATATTTGTAATAAACTTCAACTAGCTAGCAGATCAATCAATCTGTGTTCCAGCACCGATTAGTAGTATGCAGACTCTAATATAAGATAAGAGATATAACTATGGGTGTGTTTAGTTACCTGAAATTTGGCATTCCAAAGACTGAATTTGGCAATGTAGCACTTTTCGTTTGTTAATGATAATTGTTGTCCTACCAAACTAGACTCAAAAGATTGGTCCATGAAAAATACATCTACACTATGTAATTAGCTATTTTATTTAACTACATTTGATACTCTATGCATAAGACAAAAGATTTGATGTTACATAGTTTGGAGTTCCAAAGTTTGGAACTAAACACAACCAATGAGAATATGGAGGAGAATCTAATAAGGAAAAAGTCTACATAACCCCTGAACTATGTATGGTGGTACACATAATCCCTAACCTATAAAACCGGTTTTTCTGCCCCCTCAACTTTTAAAACCGGTCAAATAACCCCTAAGGCGGTTTGCATGAGTGGTTTTGCACACGTGGCACTTCATTTGCCCATGTGGCAGTCCAACTTGGCACAATCTCTCCCTCTACTCCTCGGTCCCATGGAGTTAAATCGTTTTTTTGACTTTTGAACTTTTATGTTTGACCATCCGTCTTATTCAAAATATTTATGCAAATCATAAAATAAATTAATCAATATTGAAGTATCTTCATTGATAAAATAAGTCGTTACCAAAAAATAAATTATATTTGTACAAAAATTTTTGAATAAGGCGAAGCGTCGAATAAGATGGCGTGGAATCAGGGGGTGACAAACTCGGTGGGGCCGGAGGAGTACACCTGTCTTCTCTCACCGACGTGTGGTCCCCACCTGTCATCTTCCACCTCCAGCCAGATCTCAAACGCCGTGCGTGCTACTGCTCCCGTGCCGGCACCTCTGCCTGTGCCGCTCGTGCGAGGCCGCCTGCCCTGTCTGCTTGGCCGCCAAGAACGCCTCGCTCCATGTCCTGCTCTGCTGAAGCCTTCGGCAGGTGATGGATTATAGGAGGGCAAGCCCGGCCCCCTCAGCCCCTGGCCTTCGGCATCCAGCACGCCGATGAGTACGGAAGGGAAGCCACGGCGTTAGTCCGAGAAGCTGCCTGCTGCTCCACGACGGCACGAACGCGTCAATCTATTTTCACCTTCCGCAGTTGGATCAGTCGATGAAGCAAGGAGCAAATCATACAACTGCAATCTGGAAAACTAGAAAGGACAAGATCAACGGAGTTTTTGACATTCTGATGAGATGGAATGCGGCAAAAAATGATTCAGATGAGATGGAATCCGGCAACCAATGATGAAGTGCATGCAAGTCTTGTGCGACGAGCTTACAGTGCGACAAGCCGACAAGCACTGCTGTTACGAAAAAAAATCTGGCAATGGCATGGCAACGAGTTTTGTGTGCAGACACACGCCCGCCCAGCTGTAGCTTAACTCTGTTTGATACTTCAGACAAGTCACGCGTTGATTTGTTCAGGATCAATGGTTCCGGCGTGGCAAAACTCTACGAGCGAACACTGGTTAATATTCTCAATAATATCGTTAAGATGGAGGTGGAAGATGACAGGTGGGGACCACATGTCGGTGAGAGAGACAGGTGTAGAGGGAGAGGTTGTGCCAAGTTGGACTGCCACATGGGCAAATGAAGTGCCGCGTGTGCAAAACCACTCATCCAAACCGCCTTAGGGGGTTATTTGGACGGTTTTAAAAGTTGAGGGGGAGAAAAACCGGTTTTATAGGTTAGGGGATTATGTGTACCACCATACATAGTTAGGGGGTTATGTAGACTTTTTCCAATCTAATAATAACTTTATGGGCATCCTCTTCGGTTTGCTTTGTTTGCCTCTTCTCTCGGCTGGGCTGGTGGCTACGTTTTTGCCGATCCTCAGGCGGCGATCGTGCTTACCTACATCTGCCTAGTGGTGACCCGGGTCTTTGCGAGAGCGGGGAGACCGTGCGCGGCATGGTTGATGCAAGTTGACATGGTAGGGATTACGGCGGTGGTGGGGCTGGGCGACTAGGCATTCTTTTCCGATCCCGGCCCTCTTTTCCTCGGCATCAGCCTTGCTCCTTGCTTGGGTTAGCTTCCATGGTGGGGCCTTTGGATTTTTGCGGTGAAAACCTTCCCTTTTCATGCCACATTGTCGGTGCTCTCCGGGGGCATTGTTAGGCATTCCAGTTTCATGGTTCCTCCTTGTCTAGCCATGGTGTGGTGTCCCAAACTGTGATGTATGGAGTCCAATGGTAAGTCATCGTGTTTCTTCAGTCCTTTAGTTTTTTGTTGAGTTGTTTAGTTGGGTCGTTTTTCGACTAATTTGGCGCAAGTAGTGGCGTAAGTAGATGGTTGTCTAGTTGTATCGAAGTTGCACATGATCGATGAGTGGTGCACTCTGCTCGGTTGTATGCTTTTTTGGGCCAATCTCTATGCAAAACAATGAGCCACCGCTTGCCTTTTTTTTTTTTCTTCATCTAATAGAAATTGCGGCAAAAGCTTTTGTCGTCTTTCTAAAAAACAACTATATAAGGCAATAGATGTTAATGTTTAAAAACTATTTATTTAGGGCAGCCAACATAGAAACTGAGACAGATTCTATACTAGTCAAATTATCTAGGCATTACAAATAGAAATAGGAATATCGGTACTCTGTAACTGCAATACCTATCAAGTTATGACAAACTTATTAATGCTCTAATGATCTATATCTATAAATTATTAACGACACAACATGTATGCATGTCAGTTCTTTTTAACTTATTGATATTAATAGAAGTGGGTAATCTTGAATTAAACACACATAGACACACCCACACATACAACGAGAGATTTGTTAGGGACCTATAGGAGCATGCATGCTATCAAATATATCCTCTGAAGCAGGCCACAACCTTTATGAACAGTGTAGATATGCATAACAGTTTTGTGGTAGAGCTCCACACCGTCGTGATTGATAACACCCCTCTCTATCTCTAACACTCTCTCCCTCGTGCCCTCCCTTACCATTCCCCAGGAAAAAACAATAAGGTCACGTGAGTGGCAACCTTGGCGCGGGCCACTATAAAGGGCATGTTAGGTATATAAGCAGGCCGGCCCCCACGCTGTTGGGAGGGATCAGAGCGATCGAGAGATCTTCAAGCTAGGTTCAATCTGAGGATGATGTCGAGGGAGCAGCGCAACAAGGCAGCGGCCGCTCTACATGAGAAGCTGCAGATCCTGCGCTCCATCACTCACTCCCACGCGGTAAGCACCTAGCCATGCAGCATGTGTACTAGTGTTCGTTTCTACTCCCTTTCCTGTCTTCGTTTCTCCTGCAAATTTTGCTACGATTCGATTCCATTATATTGAACATCGAACCAGCTAGTAGTCCAGTAGTACTGCAAATTAAGCATGTAGCAGTCAGCTTTCAAGCTTAGTTACTTTGGTTTCAAATAATGCTTGCTAGAGTGAGTACATACAGCAAGGATTAGTACCCAACCATACTGTAGTAACTGAAAGAGCAAGCAGGGGTCGACACGTAAGCCGAAGAGTATGCTATTGCTAGCTGTAAAGTATACAGAATTAGATGTCGTCCTACTATAACCATGCAAAGCAAACAAGCTTTAGGCTCGATCCGGCGGCCCTTGAACAGGTGGCATGCAGGATGTGATGACTGCACTTGCATTGCATGCATCACCAGCAAACAACAGTTAATTACCTGGGGCTAATTGTTCTTGCTGGTCACACTCACACAGCTGAGCGACGCCTCCATAATCATGGACGCGTCGGAGTACATCAAGGACCTGAAGCAGAAGGTTGTCAGGCTCAAGGAGGAGATGGCGTGCTGTGAAGAAGATGCAGCATCAGGCGCTCTGCTCAAGCACAGTTCCTCCTCCTCCTCCTCCCCGGCGGTATAGTCGTCATATAGCTAGCATTTCATATGTTGATGATGCATATCGATCGAATTATCGATAGATCCAATAATCCAACGCAAGTGTATGTACATCAGGTCACTGTGGAAACCCTAGCAGGGGCAGGGCACGGGTTCCTCATCAACGTGTTCTCTGACAAGAGCTGCCCCGGGCTGCTTGTTTCTATCCTGGAGGCGTTCGATGAGCTGGGCCTCAGCGTACTCCAAGCCACGGCGTCTTGTGCAGATACATTCCGCCTCGAGGCTGTTGGGGGAGAGGTAATCATGCATGCCGGTGCTACGATCGATCATCATGCATAATGTTCAGTTTGATGATCGATCGATGCGTATATATACCCACTGATACGAGACTGGGAACTACTCTATCTAATAATGTGAGCTGATGCAGAACCAGGTGGATAATGTGGATGAGCATGTCGTGAAAGCAAGCCGTGATCCAGGCCATCAGGACCTGCTCCTCACCACAAGGCTGTCGCCAACAAGAGTAGCGCTACTAGATCTTCGTCTTTCTGGATGCTCTGTTACGCTGTATCCTTATTGATCTGAAGAAACAAGCTAAATCTTCAGTGAATCTGTAGCGTATATATAATTAGTCTCCCATGTACAATTAATTAATTTGGCACTATATGCACTGCATGTAGGGCAACATGTCATGAGATGATATGCATGATGTTCCTTCGTTCCACTACTACTACTCCTCCTGATCATGGGCCATGACTAAATATATATATCACCATTTCAGATTTTTCCTCTTTTCTCTCTGGTCAATTAATTATGAAGTTAACAGAGATTTGTAGACCGATAATCTCTCCGTTCCAAATTGCAAGATGCATGTTTTGGATTGATTCTTGAAGGAACATAAATTCATTGATTTCATTATGTCTAATTAAACATAGTAATGTATCTAAAGCTACGTGTCCAAAAAGCCAAAACATCTTACAATTTAGAATAGCAAGCGAGGGAGTACTAATTGTAAACTACTCACATGCGCTTCGCAAACTAATATATATATATATATGACCATGACAATTGTGATAGGTGCAGACATAAAAGAACACTGTGCATGCAATCATCCATACATTCTCTTGCTTTATATATACACCACTGACAACTAACCAAGAGCCGAGTGGCACTACATGTACATGCAACAAGAAGACACACTGCTACTAGTACTGTTCCCTGATAGAGCCCTGTCAACAGACTGTAATAAGCTAACGGCAAACTCCTGATGATCGAGATTTGTATGCGCGCATGATTGAGTAGTAGTGTTCCCTGATTGTTTGAGGATCAAGATCTGGTGGTACTAGTAGTATAGCTTATCCCAGAACCAATCAGTAGTAACTGTGCATCAGATAAGATAAGCAACCTGCTAAGCGTCGTACGGCTGGCTGCTTGTGAAGAGTGATGACAGCCAGAGCCAGGAGCCCCAGGACGAGACGTCGTCGGCAGCGGCAGGAATCAATGCAATGAGCCGGCCGGCATGCAGACTGGAGGCTGCAGAGATTTCGTTGGCAACAAGTGAAGCTGGAATGTGAGGATAGATAGCTCCAACATCCGGGGAATGCGGCCAATGAGAAGACAGGGGAAGCGATCAAAGGCGGGACAACTGCTCACTCACGTTACTCTGGCGCCATGCATGCATCTCTTGGCACGCAACGATCGAGCCAACGACGACAACCGCGCGATCGAGAACGAATGAAGCCCCTGCCATGCCAGCCTGCTTGCTGCTGCTCACGACGTCGACGTCGACGGATGGATACCAGCCACGCGCACTGTGCTGCTGACCTGTTGTGTGTGCGCCGCCTGCGTTTCTTGAGGGAGCAGAGTAGTAGGGGCGACGGGCAGGCATGCACGGCATGGCATGACGCTGCTAGGTAGCTGTAGCTACTATGCGCTCGTGATCAGGGCAGCCAGCCAGATCCTGCCTGCGATGCGAATGAGACAGAGACATGCAGGGCAGGGAGGCATCAGACATGCTGGCGGGGATCGTCCGTATGGATGGATCGTGCAGCAGATGAAACAACGCTATATAGCTGCGGACGGACGGACGGACGTCTAGTGTGTGTATCCCGACTCCCGAGGGATAGATGGAACCGAGAGCCTGCCCCGGCCTGCCGGAGCGGGACGCCGGCTGACCGGCCGCCCGCCCGCAGGGAATACGGAGTATGTCCATGTGGAGACCGGGTGCGCGGCCAGGACAGCTAAGCTAGTAGGGTTGTCATATCCGTCGCCTGCTATTGTATTGGTTGCTATGCTGCTGAGCTTCACCCTGCTAGTGGTCACTCACTGTTCTGTAGTGTTGAGCTTGGGACTCTCAACACGAGGGGACACCTCCGCCCAGGCGGTGCCCTGAGGGAGAAGGTCTGGGGTGGTGTGAACAGGGACTAGGAAGAGTAACAATAACCGTCCATAAATGGAATTCACCAACCAACCTAATGGGGGAGGACTCCTCCCTATTTATAGTTTTACAACCGCCAAGGAATATAAGATTACAAGTTTACCCTCTAATATTCTCAGCATATTCCCTCGGGTTCACACAAAGCGCGGGCTCTTTGTGTACTCTCGTGTTCCCACGCCGCCTATCTTCCGCGAGCAACCTGATTCGTCAGCCTGTGGCCCCCATTGGGAGACCTCCGCCTGCCCTTCGCCGCGCTCCGCCAGGATCTCACCCGAGCCCTGGTCCTTGGCCACCTCTTGACGCTTACCCCGGGCCAGGCGGAGGTTACGACCTCCGCGACTTGGTGTGATAGCAGGCGGAGCCGTCGATCCCGGAGGAGCTCCGTAAAATTGGGACCGGGACCTTCGCCAGCCCTGGTAGCGGAGGTCCCGGGGGCCGCACGTCTTACCTGAAAAGACCACAACACGAAAACCCGTCTGTCAGCGTGAACCTCCGCGTGCAATTTCTCTTGCAGCGACTACCTCCGCTCGGACCGCAGGGGTTCGCGTCCCAACGTTCCCCAGGGGGCGAACGGTCACTAGCGGAGGCGTGCCTTCGCTCTCAACGAACTGCGGCGTCGGCGGAGGTGTTGAGGGTTCCTTCCCCCCTGGGACGTTTTCACGAGGGACCTTCGCTGCGGAGAATTTGAAGCGTCGGGGTCAACAACGGACAAAAACACGCCCCTCGAGGCTGATGTGACCGTTTACGCCCGTTGGTCGCATCTGCTGGTTTTGGGATGCGAAGGGTCGCCGGGACGCCTATAAAGGGGGCTTTCCCCCGGGCGGAGGGTACCAGGCCATCGCTTTCACTTCACTTTGTTCTGCTTTTTGCGCTCTCCTCGCTTTTCGTAGCTCCGCTAGCCCCGCTGGTTTTCCTAGTTGTATGCGCGCGGGTTCCGGGCCGTTTAGCGTAAGGGGCCGCTTCCCGTTACGAGCTCTACGGGCCATACGCGGAGCTTCTCCCGTACCGCTCCAACCGGTTTGCCCGCCTCACGAGGGGAGTGCATGCGGGCCGCCCGCGCCCAAGACTTGGAAGATACTCTTTCTGACGTTGAGGCATCACGCCGGAGATCGATGGCTCGCGAGGAGGTTGATGCTACCTATGAGTTGGGGTCAACAAGGATGACCCAGGCGATGATTGACGACCTCCGCCAGAAGGGTCATATCTCCGCTACTTATGATGTTGCTCTGCCCGGCAGGGAGTCGGTGCCAGAGCTGCCGAAGCCCCAGGATCAGTGGGGTATCGTTTTCAAGGATTTTTTTAACTGCGGCCTCCGCCTTCCGTACATGTCTTTTCTCCGCGCGGTGCTGGAGTCCTTCAACGTTCAGATTCATCAACTTACGCCTCACGCGTTTCTTGCGGTGGCGAAGTTCGTATGGGCGTGCGAGTCCTATGGTGCTAAGCCGGAGATAAACAACTTTGTGGAGTTCTATGAGCTGCACAAGCGGCCGAAAGGTTCGGAAGATGGCGACGGCGGCGAGAAGAAACGCTGCGATGCGGCTGCTGCACATTCAGCCCCCGTCGCCACCAAGGCGAGGAGAAGACGGAGCTCTCATTTGCTCGAGAAAAATAAGTGGGATCCCGGCTGGATGGAGTTCGGTTTTATGCCCGGTCCGCGAGTTCTACGAAGGCGGTGGATGGGGTTGATGAGGTTCGCTACCCCTTCGCGTCTACTCTTGTTCCGGTGGACATTGTGTCGGCGGATCGAATATTGAGGATGAGAGAGGAGGACTAAATGTCGCGAAGCTTTCTTGTTGGCTTGTCAATATTCCGGAGGTCGGGATATTGTTGAGGAGTCTTCTTATTTGCAAAATACTCTCCGCTTGCCAAGAAGAATGCGGATTTCAGTGGAGAGGATCAATCTCCCGTGTTTGGTGGGTCGGAGATGGTTCCGTGCCGCGCCTTGGGACTCAACTCCCCGAGGGTGTTAGTGTTGGGAATATGCCCTAGAGCTAATCATAGAGATGATTTGTATTCCTTCATTGTATCCATGATATATTATGTGTTCATGAATATCCATTAAAGACAACTTGTATTGATCGGCAATTATGTGAATTGTTTGTGAAACTCTTTTACTTGTTTGGTTATTCAATAATTGTCCTCGATCGGAGTTCATGTGAGAACACACATGAATATTAGATCAGCACACGTATTAGTTGATGACTATGTTTCACACGTCATAGACATGGAGATGTCAAACTAATAGTGTGGGCACATGTATGACATGAAATTTGGATCGACCCGACATGAGATGTTATTATTATCTCTTTATACATCATGTACGTTATGTCCTTAGACACGAGATTGTCGTATGTATTCAAGATGTGAAAGCGACCTACTTAGGGACTATCAAGCGTTACTCCGTAATTGGGTAGCTATAAAGGTGGTCTTCGGGTTTGTGCGGAAACATCTTTGTGAGATATAGTCAATCAAGATGGAATTGCCCCTCTCCATGAGAGAGAGAGATATAAGCTGGACCACTTTCGATTGATTGGATCAAGAAATGCATGGCCGTGCTTGGGTTAAGTGTTAACCCACGAGGTGGACCAAATATCGTGTGGCAAGGGAATGACGAGTATATGGTTTGTGATGGTTCGTGCGATATGATCATTGCGTACACATGGGAGTTGGCACGTCTTGCTAGAGGCATTTGTCAACTATTGGCCGAGTAGGTGTACTCGGGCCATGTCTATGTGTGCGTGAGCCCATAGGGTCGCACGCTTAAGGGGAAGAAGGCCTAAGTCGGATTTGATCCAATTAGGCGAGGCTTAGGGTTACTAATGGGCCTCCGGCTCGGGAGCTGTTAGCGACGCCTATATATATATGAGAGGTGGGGGCGGGGGCGTGACCTAATCTAAGCCACGCCACTTTGGCGGCCGCCGCCCACGCCCCTCGCCTCTTGCATCTCGCGGACCTAGCAGTCCGGAGGCGCCGCTTCCTCCTGCATGCGTGTGGGGATACCCGGAGGTGCTGCATCCGGAGCACAAGGGCGAACGCCGCGAGGAGGGGGCCGGGCGTGGATTGGGACGATCCACTAGCTGCGGCGGCTGGCTTTGCGGCGAGCGTACATCTCGTCGAGTCGACGCTTCGGCTGCACTGCGCGTCTAGTGGTAATCCGTGATCTATAACTAGCGGTAGATCCTTGGTTTATGGGTAGAAAATTTTCGTTGTCCGGCTGGCGTAGCGATCCCATATTCTTCCGATTAGCGCCGGCGCCTTTGTTATGGGTGTTGAGATGGAAGCCTAGGATATTACGGGCCCTATTGGTATCGGGGAATTCCCCGCGCGGAGGTCGCAGGCGGGGAACATGCCTCGGACCGAATCGTATCTTCGAGGGGATGGGGTCACATATGGCGCACAGAGTGCCTGGCCGCGTGCTTGGCGATATTGCGAAGCGGGGGGAGGGAGGAGGCCGCGAATTGGCGAAGGCTGCTGCTGGTGTTCCTCCGCCAGCTCGAAGCGGAAGGCCCCCGACGACTCGCGAGAAATCAAAGAAGATCAAGACGGATGGGGGCCTCCGCCCGACCTTCTGCGGCTACGATCGCCGCGACGGCCAAGGAAGAGGCTAAGAAGAAGAAGAAACTTGCCCATAAGCGGGTTGTGCGGAGGGTGATCCTCCGGCACCCGCGGCGGCCGAGTTGGTGTTGGTGCGTGCGCCAGCTCTGCGCTCCGGCGGTGCCGGGGCTCTTACTGGCGGAGGTGCGGCTGGTTCGGTCCTGCGGGAGAGCCCGGTTTCCCCTACCGCGGCTGCTTGTAAGCTGGCCTTTGATGGAGGTGTCACGTCGGAGGTGTCGAAGGCCATGGCGAACCCCTTTGACGGTTTTCCCTGCTCGAGCGGAAGCTCCGCAAGCTCGCAGGGTGAGGTCGACGGGGGGAGCCGATCTGCGACAGGATCGGTAGAGGGAGTCTCGAAGCGGGAGGTACGAGTTGAGTCTGTGTCGGAAGATTCATTTGTACCTCCGTCTGGTGTGAGTATTACCTATGCTCAGATGCAGGAGCTCCGCGCTGCTTATCATGCCTCTAAGGGTAATGAAGCGGAGGCCGAGAGCTCTGGGGCTAAGGCGGTGAAGGCGGCACATGTCCTGGAAGTGCTGCGCGACAAGGTGATCCCGGCCTCCGCTTGCAACACGGGTTTGTTTTTCGATTCCAATCTCGTTTTTGGTTTCCTTGTGTCTGTTAGACTGATTGGTCGAATTCTCCTCTTCGCAGGTGCTAGTGGAGATGTCGTTGGTGCGCCGGGGACGGGTTCTCCCCAGGTTGCCGCACAAGGTACTTTAAGTGAGTTACCTCCGCGCGGTTTTTGTCTTTTATCCCTCTTTTTCTTCTACTTTGCGGTTTTCTTACTCCTAGGTACCATTCGTAAATATTTTTCAGAAGGCGACGTGCAGGAGGTGTTGGATAAGGCTGTGGATCAGAGCCTTTCGGTATGTCTTCTACTTATGTTTTTGCTTTTATATCTTTGTCGGAGATCTGATTCTTTGTCTGCAGATGACCGCCAGTTTGGAGTGCGTTCGCGCTCGGGTCCATCAGGAGCTTGCGTCTCGTGATGGGCTCCTGAAAGATTTAGAGGCGAAAGCCTTCTCTTGGCGGGATGGGAAGGAAGCCTCCGACAAATTGTTGTCGGCCGAGCGTGAGCTCCGATTGAAGGAAGCTGAAGCGTCGAAGAAGGCGCAAGACGAGCCGACCGCCCGTGCGGAGAGGGCTGAAGGCCCTTCGCGATGTTGAAGCGGCTCGAAGAGGCTAATGCGAGCCTTATTTCTTCGCGGGCTCAGGTATCGGAGGCGAGACAGCTGGATGGGCTCTACGCGTCTTGTACCTCCGCGGCGCACTCGTATCGCGGAGGCCATTACATCCTTTGGTGCGGTGGTAACGCCCTTTCTGTGGAGGGCGGCGGCGCTGGCGTGCTATCATGGATGTCGAAGAATTTTGCCAAGCTTAAAGTGCTTTGCAAGGCATTTCGATTTTGGTGCCGGGCCGCCGCGACAAGCGTCGTTCGCATCCTTGCCACCGAAGGTTGCGAGGACATTTCTAGGCTCCGTGTGAAGGAGGCGCACCAGCCTTTGAGCCTGGCGGGGCTTGGGAGCGGTGCCATGAAGTTCTTGGGATCTTTCATGAAGAAATTTTGGACTGTCCACGGGCGCGCGGGGGCTGCCTCTCTCGCTCGCTCTCTTTTGCCAGTTATTTCTTTGCTTTTTGTTTCCTTTCTTACCGTGGTTTTGTGTCTTCACCTTGTTTTATTGTCGATTCTAATGTTTTGTTGTTTTTTTTTATTAACAGACTGGTCCTCAAGCCGATGTTGCTGAGCCTCGTGTGATCGCGGAGGACGGAGCTCCCACCGATGCTCCCCCGCCGGCCGTCCAGGAGGCGGAGGGGACGAGGTCTCCGAACATCGATGACGCGGAGGTGTAGAGGGCTAGGAGTTTTCCTTTTCACTTTGTAGTCTTTTGTGCGGATGTCCGACTCCGCTTGTAAAAAGTAACAAGGTGCCGTTTAAATGGAAATCTAATGTTTCGTTTTAATCAATGACTTCTCGCAGAGTTCACGATGAGGTGCTGCGCAAGAAGTGGATCCCTTTGTGTTTTTATCGGGGACGGCGTTTACGTTGACGGAGGTCTCTGGTTGTTTTGGAAGGAGACCTTCGATGTCCCTAGGGTAGATGACATGTACGAAGATGTTCTGTTCGACTTAGGAGACGATCGGATGGCCTTTACTAACGATGTAGCTTGGGAGGGTCCTCCGCCTGGATCTGACTAGGCACTATTTTTTGTAGCCCAATTGTGTAATGATAGTCTTTATCAATAAAGCGGAGCTTGTTAGATTGCATTCGACTCATTGGTTTGGCTACATTGCTTATTCTTTTTCTATTTTTCTCTCGAATTTTGTTCGGAGCCTTCGCTTGTGGATTTGACAGCGGAGGATAGTCGCTTATTTGCGGCGCCAATTCGTCCCCTTCCGCTGCGAAGTACCCGCGTGGAGGAGCGCCTGGTCTTGTGTTGAACCTCCGCTACCCGTGTGGGAAGCGTTTTTCGTCGCTCCGCTTCACGGGTCTTCGGCAAGGATCTCGCATTTGGATACTTTATAGAACTTTTAAACTCCGAGGGGATGTTACGAATTCTTACGCGGTCTCCCCCCTGAGATTGTCCAAATGCTGGGATCATTACGATTTCTTACACGGTTTCTTCTTGTACGTGGCTAAGCTGGCGGAGGTTGACATCCGCACTCATATTTTGCTTCTAGTTTTCCTTGTGTTTTTTGTTTTGGAATGATGGGATGTCGTATGGATGGGGGGGAGGCAAGCTTGTTTTATAGGGTCTAGATTATTAAGGGGACTTATTGATATTGTCCTTTGGTAGGTATGTTAGGTGGGTTGGGTTAGTATATAACCCATCCGTTTTCTCCCCCCTCGGTTATCTCAGGTACGATGGGTCAGTCTAGTAGTGGCTTAGTAGGCAGTGCATTGATACCGTGTAAGGGTTTGTAATTGATGGTCTAGGCCGCGGTACTTGGTCATCCTATTCGTTGGTCGGAAACACGAGACTAGAGCAGGCGCGGAGCTATTAACTCTTGCCCATGTGCTATCAATTCTTGGCGATGAGCTTCGGTGGTTTGGGTGGCTACTTGATCTGTTCTAGCGGTTTACTTCTTGAGTTAGACCTCCGCTAGGGCGTCTTCAGGTCTATTTTGATCCCACCTGTCGGAGGTTGACTTAGATGAAGGGGTCTTATGGCGGCCTGCTAGCTGCACGAGAGGACGCGTCGACGCTGGCGGAGGCTTCCTTATGGGCACGGCGTGAAGCTGTTGCCCTGCGTGGTGGTGTAGCTCATCTCCTCTGTCTTGCTGTGTCTGTGCTACCACTGTACCATCTTCTGCGAAGATGTTTGTAGCTTCGACAGTACAATGTCGAGCACCTGTGTAATTTGTGAATATAACAAAGTTGAGATTATCAGAGTATATTGAAGCTTTTGTGTTTATCCCCCTTGTTGCCTTTGTTGGCGGAGGTGTGTGATGCCTGAGGTGGACAGGTCTTTTTCAGCTTCTTTTAATTTTGACACATGCCGTTGTACCACCTCGATGCCTACGCTTCGGGTAGGACTTTTTTCGAGGATTTCTGAAGACCGTTTTGATGGTCTTTGGAGGTCATTTTTGGGTTAGAACCTCCGTGTTCTATCCGTAAAATGTCCTCTCGGGCATTTTGTCATCTTCGTCCGAATTACGTGCTAGGACTTTGCGTTGCTAGTCACTTTCGACTTATGCTTTCTTTACGCTTTGGGAAATTTCCTCTTTTTTCTTTCGGAGGATTTTACATTAGTCTTGCCTCGTTAAAAACCTCACCTCCGCTAGGAGTTCCCCGTGAGGAAAAGAGTGCAAGACTTTGACCGAGATCTTTGTAAATCTACTGCTACTCGCGGAAAAGTAAGGTAGTGGCTGTCCTCCGCTTATATTTCGCGGGGATAGCCTTACACATAGTACTTGCGGAGGTTGTCCACATTCCACGTGTGATCGGAGGTGTTCCCTTGCCCATCCGCCAGACGGAAGGCTCCTTGCCTTTTTGTTGCTCTTGCAATGAATGGACCATCCCACTTTGCTTGCAGCTTTCCTACGGTTGAAGCATTTGGTTTTCTCTTGAGCACCAGGTCCCCGTCTTGAATGTTCTTCTTGCGGACCTTGCTGTCCCCCTCCATTTTTGGTCTCGGCTTTGTATTTTTGTATGTTTTCTCACGGCTTCCAGCCTTGTGTGTTCAGTGTTTCTTTGGCATATTCTTCGTCTTACGCCATCTTACGCTTCATGACGCGGAGGCTTTTGTGCTTCAGCTCCTCCGGTAGCATTGCTTCTTCTCCATACATGAGTTTGAATGGGGTGAAGCCCGTAGCTCAGCGAAGGCGTTGTGTTGTGAGACCAGATTACCTTGCATAGTTCGTGCGCCGATTTGCCTTTTGCGGAGGTTGAGCAGGGTCTTTGATATTGCGGAGAATATTATTCCGTTTGCTCTCTCTCTTTGCTCCGTTTGACTCACGGGTGGTAGGACGCGAAGGCTATCTTTGTTCCCATTTGGGAGCAGAATTCTCAATTTGTCTCGAGTCAAATTGTTTGCCATTGTCATTGTTACCATTCTTGGTACCCCGAATCTGCAGATTATGTTACGCCAATAGAACTTGGTGATGGATTCGAGGTTATCTTCGCGGGGGGCTTCGCCTCTATCCATCTGGTGAAGTATTCCACGGCTACAACCGCGAATTTGTTTCCCCTTGTCTTTGTTGGTAGTGGACCGACAATGTCGATTCCCCACCTCTGTAGTGGCCAAGTCGGAGGTATCGGTTCGTTTCTGCTGAAGGGTTTTTACGGTGAGGCGCGAAGTTTTTGGCAAGCTTTGCATGTTTTGACGATTTCTTTGTGCGTCCTTTATATCGTGGGCCAGTAAAAACCTTGGCGGATGGCCTTCGATAATGCTCTTGGTCGATGTGGGATCCGCATGAGACACCGGCATGTATTTCTTTGAGCAGCTCTAGGCCTTCGCTTTGTGGGATGCACTTGAGCATTGGTTGGACCAACCCCCTTTTGAAGAGTTGGCCATCGATGAGAGTGTAATTTCTTGCACGTGCCTCCGTTCTAGCGGCCTCCCACATCGTCTTAGGGTAGCCTATGTTGTTTAGGTTGTCGACTATCGCTTGCCTCCAATCTTCGCCTTCTACCAGCATGACAATCTTGAATGCTTTTTTCAGTGTTTCTGTTGCCGGCTTGTGTGTCACATTGTAGATGGTGTTCTGGGGCATGCGAGAGGTTATTTTCTTCTTTGCTTTGGCTAGGGCGTGCCTTCCTTTGTTTTGCTCGTGGGATGAACTTAAGCGTGAACCCCCGGAATCTTCGTTCCATTGTTCGACCACCGCAAGGTAGTTCATGAGTTCGGTTCTCTGGCCATGCATTCTTTTTCGACCTGGCCTGCTACTAGCATTGAGTCTGTTCTGACTTCGACCAGTTTTGCTCCGTAGGCCTTCGCTTTGGTGAGTCCTAGTATGAGTCCTTCATACTCGGCTGTGTTGTTTGTTTGGGTGCACTCTAGTCTAGTGGCGAAGTATGACTTTACACCTAGTGGTGACATTATGACTGCGGAGGCTCCTGCTCCGTGTCTGCCCCATGCTCCATCTGTATAGATCTGTCCATAGCTCCGACTGGTCATTTTGCTCTTTTCGCTTGTGTGGCGTCCATTACGCTACAAAGTCGGCTAGTACTTGGGATCGTATTGCGGATCGTGCACGAATGTTATTTCGGGCGAGAGAGCTCCGCTGCCCATTTCTTGATCCTTCCCGAGGTTTCCTTATTTCTTAGGACCTCCGCTAGTGGGCGTGAGGTGGGCACTATCACTTTGTATGAGTGAAAATAGTGCTTAGGTTTTGGATGCTATCACGAGGGGCGTATGCTATTTTCTCTATTTACGTGTAGTTGATTTTGGCTCTGTGAGTGCCTCGAGACATAGTATATTGGGAGTTGGATGAGGTGGTCATTTTCGACCTTCTCTTGAACTGCTACTGCACTAATGGCGTAGTCGATCTTTGCGATGTAGAGGAGTATGGGTTTCTCTTCGTCGAATGTTTATTCTTGTTATTTGTTCTTGCAGATATTCTTTGAGTTTTTGCGAAGGCCTCCGCTGCTCTTCTCCCCATCGATGTTTCCTCCTCCCCTTAGTGCTTGGAAGAATGGGAGGCTTTTTTTCTCTTGACTTGGAAATGAATCATTTGAGAGCCGCTATTACGCCTTTTGTTAATTTTTGTACCTCTCTCTTTGTCTTAGGCTCCGCCATATCTCTAATTGCCTTTGTTTTTTTCTGGATTGGCTTTGACCCCCTTCGGGCGACAATGTATCCAGAAGTACCTTTGCTTTGGTTACTCCAAAGACACATTTCTCGGGGTTTAGTTTGAGGCCCGACTTTTTGATTCGCGAAGGTTTTCTGTAGGTCGAAATGTGGTCTTGTTCTTTCTTGCTCATGACTATGAGATCGTCAACATACGCAATCATGTTTTGCGTAGTTGCCCCATCGAGGACTTTGCCCGTCGTCAGGCGAAGGTTGCGCCCGGCGTTTTCAAGCCCTCAGGCATTCGACGAGCGGTATGTCCCGAATGGGGTGGTGAAGCTGGTCTTTTCTTCATCTTCTTTCCTTAGCCATATTTGGTGGTATCCCGAATAGCAATCCAGCAATGAGAACCTTCGACACCTTGCTGCCTTGTCGGCTGAGAGGTGTCTATGCTTGGTAGTGGGTAATTGTCCTTTTTGGTTGCTTTGTTGAGATCTGCGGAAGTCTATGCACATCCTCATTTTGCCGGAGGTCTTTTTGGAACTAGGACAACGTTTGCCGGCCCGGTCGGTGTATTTGACTTCTCTAATTACTTTGGCATCGAGCGGTCTTTGGACCTCGCTTGAGCTGGCGATATTACGTCTTCGACATTTTCCTCTGTCATTTGCTTCTTTGGTCTCATTTTTGGGTTGATGTCTAGGACATGCTTGATGGTGTCTCTATCAACCCCGCGGAGGTCTGCTGCTGACCAGGCGAAGATTTCCTTATTTTTGATAAGGAGCTCCGCCAGCTCCTTCTCTTCTTCCTCTGGTAGATCTGCGCTAATTGTGACTGTGTGGTCGGGGACATCATCTATTCTTATCTTCTTGATTTTCTCTTGGCCCTTGGCGCTTGTTTGCTCTTTCTTCATATCTGGTGGTTCTGGACCTTCACTCTCTGCTTGTACTGAGTTGACATTTCTATGGGCGCGGTATATGGCCTTTTCTATGTTTTCGGCTTCTTTTCGGCTTCCACGCATGGTTATAATCCCGTGAAGCGCTGGTATTTTCATACACAAATAACCCATATGTATTGCGGCGTTGAACTTGTTTGTGAATCCTCTGCCAAATATTGCGTTGTATGGGGAGTAGACATCAACGATGTCGAAGGTTATGTATTATGTTCTGGCGCTTTTTTCATCTGCGAAGGACACTGGTAAGGTTATTTTTCCCAACGCCTGTACTTGCCTTCCGCCAAATCCTATGAGTGGCGAGTCCGATGACTGTAGCTGATTTCTGTTGAAATTCATCTTGTCGAAGGCGTTGGCAAAAATGATGTCTGCGAGCTTTCTGTGTCCACAAGTACTCTTTTCATTTCCCATGTTGCTACATTTGTTTCTATTACCATGGCGTCAACGTGCGGGTAACTCTCGGTTTGAGATCCGCTTACGAGAAGGTTATGGGGTCTTCGACCACTCTCGAACCATTTGCAGGCTGGACCGCTACATTGTTGACCAAGCGGAGGTGGTCCCTTTTCTGTTTTTTGGTTTCATACTCTATTGATGATCCCCCCGCTATTGGCATTATGGTTCCAATGGACGGCAGTGGGGTATGTGGGTTGTATTGATTTTCTAGGCTTGGCTCGTTTTTCATGGGAGCGCTGGGTGGGGGTCCTTGCGGAGGTGGTGGTAAACTCGGTTTGAGACTGGTTGACTGGCTGCCTATTCGTATGTTGAGGCTGTCCTGTTTTGACATAGGTTAGGTCTTTGCCTTGGATTTGAATAAGACATGCTCGATTCAGAGGAATAATTCTGAGCTGGTGGTGGAGGCGGCGAAGGTCTCCATGCTGGTAGGAAGCTGGGATAGTAGGCGTTTGCCAACGTTGATGGGTGTATTTGGTTTGATGTTAGAGAGGGGTAGACCGAGGCAGTATTCTTTGGTGTTGGCCCTGAGCTTGCGGAGGCTCCGGCGTGTGTATGTGTAAGCATTGTTGACCTCCCTCGTTGGTTGCGGAGGTTGGCTAGGGGGAGGTTGATTGGTGAGCCCCTTGAGTGCCTTATCTCTTTCTTGTTGAATGACTGGGCAATCTCTTGTATAGTGACCTTTCTCTTCGCCACGTATGGCGCTTGAACCGCTTTCTTGGTCTTTGTTCCAGTTTTTACGGGGCCCCTTTTCTGGTATGGTTTCTGATTGTCAGGAGGCCTTGCTCCCTGAGCACTGCGTTGCTGGTTGGGCTCCGCTGTCTGGTTCATGGTTAGTACTTGCTGCCCCTGGGCCTGCTTGGGTTGCTGCTGCGGAGGTTCCGATTGTGGGTTCCTCTTGTTACCCTTGGCCTGCTGCCTATCTTGGTTTTGTTCTTCCAACCTTTTTCGGAAGTCTTCGTCTGACCGGATCCAAATCTCAAACTGTTCGCAGAGTTCCTGCATTGTTCTAGGTTTATTTCGTGCCAGTTCTCCGGCGAATGGCCCCAGGCGGAGCCCTCTGATGGCTGCATCTATCGCCAATTGATCAGGGACGTCGGGGGCCTTCGCTTTAAGTTGCAGGAACCTCTGGAAGTAGTCTTTCGGTGGCTCGTTATGGCCTTGCTTGCCTTTGGAACAAGTCCATAGAGGTGAGTGATTTGTACCACCAGCCCTTTGAAATTTTCCAATATCTTGTCGCGGAGGTTTTCCCATGAATATATGGTGCTAGGCTTCAGCATGTAGTACCAAGCTAAGGCATCTCCTTCCGCGGCGGTTATGAAAGCCTTTGCCGGCCAACTGCGTCGTTGCCACCGGGCCGAGGCAACTGCTGCCTCATAACTCATTATGAATTGGTGCGGATCTGTCTTCCGTTGAATCTTGGGAGCTGGGTGGGCATGTACAGTGTCGGCCATGGTGTCCATTGTATTCCTTACGATAAGCGGAGACTTGGGATCGAAAGGTCTTCGATCTGTGTGGGACATCATGGACGATCGGTGGGTTGGGCAAAACTTACGGGTCAATGTTCAACGCCATGTGACTCGATATGGGGATGGGCCGGAATGATCAACGGCGGTTGAGTTGGCGGAGGTTGATTGACGAACTGCATGCTTTGAATCTCCGCTTGCAGGAGCGCTATCTGCTGCCTGATCTCGGCCGCCTGGGCCGACGTCTGCTGGGCTTTGAGGATCTCCGCATAGGCGGCGGCCGCTTTGTCTCTTTCCTGCTGCAACCTTTGTGGGTGAGGCCTGCGGTGGCGCGCAACTCTGGCGTGCGGGCGGGGACTCCACCCCGGGCTCGGCCGTCTCTTCATCTCCGCCTGCTACTTCCTCGCTTGTTGTTCATCATCAAGCGGAGGGTCCTCCCCGCCGTCGCATTGGTACTCCTCGTGCTACGCTTTGGTCGGGTGCTCTTTGGTGGTGCCTTTGTTTTTCGTGGTAGTTCTCTTCCTCTTCTGTGGAGCCATGGTTTTTCTATTGCGGCCCCACGGTGGGCGCCAATGTTGAGCTTGGGACTCTCAACACGAGGGGACACCTCCGCCCAGGCGGTGCCCTGAGGGAGAAGGTGCAGGGTGGTGTGAGCAGGGGACTAGGAAGAGTAACAATAACCGTCCATAAATGGAATTCACCAACCAAGCTAATGGGGAGGACTCCTTCCTATTTATAGTTTTACAACCGCCAAGGAATATAAGATTACAAGTTTACCCTCTAATATTCTCAGCATATTCCCTCGGGTTCACACAAAGCGCGGGCTCTTTGTGTACTCTCGTGTTCCCACGCCGCCTATCTTCCGCGAGCAACCTGATTCGTCAGCCTGTGGCCCCCATTGGGAGACCTCCGCCTGCCCTTCGCCGCGCTCCGCCAGGATCTCACCCGAGCCAGGGTCCTTGGCCACCTCTTGGCGCTTACCGGGCCGGGCGGAGGTTACGACCTCCGCGACTTGGTGTGATAGCGGCGGAGCCGTCGATCCCGGAGGAGCTCCGTAAAATTAGGGACCGGGACCTTCGCCCAGCCCTGGTAGCGGAGGTCGGGGGCCCTGACGTCTTACCTCAAAAGACCACAACACGAAAACCCATGCGTCGGCGTGAACCTCCGCGTGCAATTTCTCTGCGGCGACTACCTCCGCTCGGACGCGGGGTTAGCGTCCCAACAGTTCCCCCCTTGAGGGCGAACGGTCACTAGCGGAGGCGTGCCTTCGCTCTCAACGAGCCGGCGGTCGGCGGAGGTGTTGAGGTTCCTTCCCTCCTGGGGCGTTTTCACGGGGGACCTTCGCTGCGGAGAATTTGAAGCGTTGGGGTCACAACGGACAGAAAAACACGCCCCTCGAGGCTGATGTGATGGTTTTCTGCCCGTTGGTCGCATCTGTTGGTTTTTGGGATGCGAAGGGTCGCCCGGACGCCTATAAAGGGGCTTTCCCCCCTGGGCGGAGGGTACCCAGGCCATCGCTTTCACTTCTCACTGTTCTGCTTTTTGCGCTCTCCTCGCTTTCGCGTAGCTCCGCTAGCCCCTGCTGGTTTTCCTAGTTGTATGCGGCGGGTTCGGGCCGTTTAGCGTAGGGGCCGCTTGCCCGATCGACGAGCTCACGGGCCATACGCGGAGCTTCTCCGTACCGCTCAACCCGGTTGCCCGCCTCTACGAGGAGTGCATCTTTGGCCGACGCCCGCGCCCAAGACTTGGAAGATACTCTTTCTGACGTTGAGGCATCTGTCGGAGATCTGATGGCTCGCGAGGAGGTTGATGCTACCTATGAGTTGGGGTCAACAAGGATGACCCAGGCGATGATTGACAACCTCCGCCGGAAGGGTCATATCTCCGCTACTTATGATGTTGCTCGCCGGCGGGGAGTCGGTGCCGAGCTGCGGAGCCCGAGGATCAGTGGGGTATCGTTTTTCAAGGATTTTTTTACTGCGCCCTCCGCCTTAGGTACATGTCTTTTCTCCGTGCGGTCTTTGGAGTCCTTCAACGTTCGATTCATCAACTTACGCCTCACGCGTTTCTTGCGGTGGCGAAGTTCGTATGGGCGTGCGAGTCCTATGGTGCTAAGCCGGAGATAAACAACTTTGTGGAGTTCTATGAGCTGCACAAGCGGCCGAAGGTTCGGAAGATGGCGGACGGCGGCGCGAAGAAAGCTGCGATGCAGGCTGGCTGCACATTCAGCCCCCGTCGCCACCAAGGCGAGGAGAAGACGGAGCTCTCATTTGCTCAGAAAAATAAGTGGGATCCCGGCTGGATGGAGTTCTGGTTTTATGCCCGGTCCGCGAGTTCTACGAAGACAGTGGATGGGGTTGATGAGGTTCGCTACCCCTTAGCGTCTACTCTTGTTCCGGTGGACATTGTGTCGCCGGATCAGAATGACAGGATGACAGAGAGGAGGACTAAATGTCGCGAAGCTTTCTTGTTGGCTTGTCAATATTCGGAGGTCGGGATATTGTTGAGGAGTATGCGCTGCAAAATACTCTCCGCTTGCCAAGAAGAATGCGGATTTCGTGGAGAGGATCAATCTCCCCGTGTTTGGTGGGTCGGAGATGGTTCCGTGCCCGCGCCTTGGGACTCAACTCCCTGAGGGTGTTAGTGTTGGGAATATGCCCTAGAGCTAATCATAGAGATGATTTGTATTCCTTCATTGTATCCATGATATATTATGTGTTCATGAATATCCATTAAAGACAACTTGTATTGATCGGCAATTATGTGAATTGTTTGTGAAACTCTTTTACTTGTTTGGTTATTCAATAATTGTCCTCGATCGGAGTTCATGTGAGAACACACATGAATATTAGATCGGCACACGTATTAGTTGATGACTATGTTTCACACGTCATAGACATGGAGATGTCAAACTAATAGTGTGGGCACATGTATGACATGGGGGCTGGATCGACCCGACATGAGATGTTATTATTATCTCTTTATACATCATGTATGCGTTATGTCCTTAGACCCGAGATTGTCGTATGTATTCAAGATGTGAAGCGACCTACTTAGGGACTATCAAGCGTTACTCCGTAATTGGGTAGCTATAAAGGTGGTCTTCGGGTTTGTCGGGAAACATCTTTGTGAGATATAGTCAATCAAGATGGAATTGCCCCTCTCCATGAGAGAGAGATATAACTGGACCACTCGATTGATTGGATCAAGAAATGCATGGCCGTGCTTGGGTTAAGTGTTAACCCACGAGGTGGACCAAATATCGTGTGGCAAGGGAATGGCGAGTATATGGTTTGTGATGGTTCGTCGATATGATCATTGCGTACACATGGGAGTTGGCACGTCTTGCTAGAGGCGCGTGTCAACTATTGGCCGAGTAGGTGTACTCGGGCCATGTCTATGTGTGCGTGAGCCCATAGGTCGCTTGCGCTTAAGGGGAAGAAGGCCTAATTCGGATTTGATCCAATTAGGCGAGGCTTAGGGTTACTAATGGGCCTCCGGCTCGGGAGCTGTTAGCGGACGCCTATATATATATGAGAGGTGGGCGCGGGGCGTGACCTAATCTAAGCCACGCCACTTTGGCGGCCCGCCGCCCACGCCCTCGCCTCTTGCATCTCGCGGACCTAGCGGTCGGGAGGCGCATCGCTTCCTCCCGTGCGTGTGGGATACCTCGGAGGTCTTTGCATCTGGAGCACAAGGGACGAACCGCCACGAGGAGGACGGACGTGACGGACGATCACGCAGCGCGCGGCAGACTGCTGCGGCGGCGTATCTACGTCGAGTCGACGCTTCCGCTGCACCTGCGCGTCTAGTGGTAATCCCGTGATCTATAACTAGCGGTAGATCCTTGGTTTATGGGTAGAAAATTTTCGTTGTCCGGCCAGCGTGGCGATCCCATATTCCTTCGGTTAGCGCCGACGCCTTTGTTATGGGTGTTGAGATGGAAGCCTAGGATATTCTGGGGCCCTATTGGTATCGGGGAATTCCTCGCGCGGAGGTCGCGGGCGGGAACATGCCTCGACTGAATCGTATCTTGAGGGGGGGATGGGGTCACATATGGCCCCGCCGAGTGTGCTGGCCGCGTGCTTGCCGATATTATGCGCGCGAGGGAGGAGGAGGCCGCGAAATTGGCGAAGGTGGCGCTGGCTGGTGTTCCTCCGCCAGCCTCGAAGCGGAAGGCCCCCCCCGACGACTCGCGAGAAATCAAAGAAGATCAAGGCGGATGAGGGGGCCTCCGCCCGACCTTCACTACGGTACGATCGCCGCGACGGCCAAGGAAGAGGCTAAGAAGAAGAAGAAACTTGCCCATAAGCGGGTTGTGCGGAGGGTGATCCTCCGGCACACCGGCGGCCGAGTTGGCTGTTGGTGCTGATGCGCCGACTCTGGCGCTCTCGGCGGTGCCGGGGCTCTTACCGGCGGAGGTGCGGGCTGGTTCGGTCTGCGGGGAGAGCCGGTTTCCCCCTACCGCGGTCGCTTGTAAGCCGGCCTTTGATGGAGGTGTCACGTCGGAGGTGTCGAGGCCATGGCGAACCCCTTTGACGGTTTCCTGCTCGGCGGAGCTCAAGCTCGCGGGGTGAGGTCGACGGGGGAGCCGATCTGCGGCGAGGATCGGTAGAGGGAGTCTCGAAGCGGGAGGTACGAGTTGAGTCGTGTCGGAAGATTCATTTGTACCTCCGTGCGGTGTGAGTATTACCTATGCTCGGATGCGGGAGGGCTCCTTGGCTGCTTATCATGCCTCTAAGGGTAATGAAGCGGAGGCCGAGAGCTCTGGGGCTAAGGCGGTGAAGGCGGCACATGTCTGGAAGTCTTTTGCGACAAGGTGATCCCGGCCTCCGCTTGCAACACGGGTTTGTTTTTCGATTCCAATCTCGTTTTTGGTTTCCTTGTGTGCGTTAGGCTGATTGGTCGAATTCTCCTCTTCGCAGTGCTAGTGGAGATGTCGTTGGTGCGGGGGGCGGGTTCTCCCAGGTTGCCGCACAAGGTACTTTAAGTGAGTTACCTCCGCGGTTTTGTCTTTTATCCCTCTTTTTCTTCTACTTTGCGGTTTTCTTACTCCTAGGTACCATTCGTAAATATTTTTCGAAGGCGACGTGCAGGAGGTGTTGGATAAATTTTGTGGATCGAGCCTTTCGGTATGTCTTCTACTTATGTTTTTGCTTTTATATCTTTGTCGGAGATCGATTCTTTGTCTGCGGATGACCGCCCGGTTTAGATGCGTATTTCTTTCGGGTCCATCGAGGAGCTTGCGTCTCGTGATGGGCTCCTGAAAGATTTAGAGGCGAAAGCCTTCTCTTGGCGGGATGGGAAGGAAGCCTCCGACAAATTGTTGTCGGCCGGCGTGAGCTCGATTGAAGGAAGCTGAAGCGGCGTCGAAGAAGGCGCAAGACGAAGCGGACGCCCGTGCGCGGAGAGAAATTTGAAGGCCCTTCGCGATGTTGAAGCGGCTTCGAAGAGGCTAATGCGAGCCTTATTTCTTCGCGGGCTCAGGTATCGGAGAGGCGAGGCGGCTGGATGGGCTCTACGGCGTCTTGTACCTCCGCTGGGCGCACTCGTATGCGGAGGCCATTACATCCTTTGGTGCGGTGGTGCGCCCTTTCCTGTGGAGGGCGGCAAATAGCGCTGGCGTGCTATCATGGATGTCGAAGAATTTTGCCAAGCTTCGGGAGTCTTTGCAAGGCATTTCGATTTTGGTGCGGGCCGCCCGCGACAAGCGTCGTTCGCATCCTTGCCACCGAAGGTTGCGAGGGCGTTTCTAGGCTCCGTGTGAAGGAGGCACACCGAGCCTTTGAGCCTGGTGGGGCTTGGGGGCGGTGCCATGAAGTTCTTGGGATCTTTCATGAAGAAATTTTGGACTGTCCCACGGGCGCGCGGAGGCTGCCTCTCGCTCGCTCTCTTTTGCCGATTATTTCTTTGCTTTTGTTTCCTTTCTTACCGTGGTTTTGTGTCTTCACCTTGTTTTTATTGTCGATTCTAATGTTTTGTTGTTTTTTTTTTATTAGACTGGTCCTCAAGCCGATGTTCTTTGAGCCTCGTGTGATCGCGGAGGGGACGGAGCTCCCACCGATGCTCCCCGCCCGGCCGTCCGGGAGGCGGAGGGGCCAGGTCTCCAACATCGATGGCCGCGGAGGTGTAGAGGGGCTAGGAGTTTTCCTTTTCACTTTGTAGTCTTTTTGTGCGGATGTCCGACTCCGCTTGTAAAAGTAACAAGGTGCCGTTTAAATGGAAATCTAATGTTTCGTTTTTAATCAATGACTTCTGCGCGAGTTCGATGAGGTGCACTGCGCAAGAAAATGGATCCCTTGTGTTTTTATCGGGGCCGGCGTTTACGTTGGCGGAGGTCTCGGTTGTTTTGGAAGGAGACCTTCGATGTCCCTAGGGTAGATGACATGTACGAAGATGTTACGATTCGACCTAGGAGGCGATCGGATGGCCTTTGCGATGATGTAGCTTGGGAGGGTCCTCGCTGGATCGACTAGGCACTATTTTTTGTAGCCCAATTGTGTAATGATAGTCTTTATCAATAAAGCGGAGCTTGTTAGATTGCATTCGACTCATTGGTTTGGCTACATTGCTTATTCTTTTCTATTTTTCTCTCGAATTTTGTTGGAGCCTTGGCTTGTGGATTTTTGACGGAGGATAGTAAAACTTATTTGCGGCGCCAATTCGTCCCCTTCATTTGCGAAGTACCCGCGTGGAGGGCGCTGGTCTTGTGTTGAACCTCCGCTACCCGTGTGGGAAGCGTTTTTCGTCGCTCCGCTTCACGGGTCTTCGGCAAGGATCTCGCATTTGGATACTTTATAGAACTTTTAAACTCCGGGGGATGTTACGAATTCTTCGCGGTCTCCCCCGAGATTGTATGTATCGAGCAAGAACAATAATAGAGCCAAGTACTTGGCTATAAGCCAGAGTTATAAGAGCCAAACTATACAATGGTTAGTGTTTTACTTGGCTCTAAACATTTTTATACTAAATGGTTTCATTCTCTTTCCTCCTCCTCCTCACATACATCTATGTTGGGACCCACTTTATTATCTATGTATCCGTGCTCGGCTTGGTGCTTAAATAGTAGCCAAGCTCTCATCTCTCTCTCTCTCTTCTCTCCTCCACCTCAGCAAAAATCTTTGACTAAGCTTGGCATTTGTAAGCCCATTATTGTACCTGCTCTCAGACAGAAGGACGCGCGATCCATCGATCCAGCCGAATTGAGATCGACGAGTAGGTCCAGGTTTTGGTTGTAAGCCGGCCTGAGGTGCTGCCCATGCATGAAGCAACAAGCAGCGAGACGTACGTGGTGCTGGTCCATCCACGGATCGAACGGAGTTCTGTGTTCAATTCTGCATGCGCTAGCAGCCACAACTGCTGGATTGCATTGCATACGCCAGCCGGATAGAGATCGAGATTTTAGTCGACGAACAAGCAGCCCTGCAGACAGCAAGACGTGCATGAGAGTGAGAGACTGAGGTAGTGATCAGGAGATGCAGGAAGTGGCATGGCACGTCGCCGGTGTTCAGGGAGATGGGCCGGGGCGGCAACAGCGGCCGACGCGCGCTGGGACACTTCAGGGCCTTGTTTCGGGCGGCCTTTATTCCTAGGCGTTATGGGCTCTTCCTAGATTAATTGAATTGGACCTAAAATAAAAGCCCATAGCAATGGGCCTGTAAAACCAACTGAACTAACTGACGTCATCATATAGTTTTTTTTGGGCGACATTCACCATACAAAGCCACAAGTCTGGCAGCGGATAGGGAGCGCGACTATTCCACAGAAACTCCAACAAAGCTGTGCTGTGCGCCGGCCGGTCGGCGAGCCCAACGACCTACCTAAAGGACCGATCGTCGCTGTCACGTACAAGTGGAAGGACACAGGCATGTGCATATGCTTGCATTCTCCGTGTCCGTGAAACTGATGGAAACCGACGTGTGCCCAACCCGGCCACTCGCGACGGTCGTACGGCCAGGTCAGTCGACAGAAATCGATCGCCTTCTGGGCTTCGTTGGAACCTCGAACTGAACACACCGTTCCTGTTGCTGTACCTCTCGGCTCTCGCGCGACACGCCCTCTCCGCACGGAAAGAAAATTCAGTGTCCCACATCACACGCCCGGGGAAGACTGGATGCATGGTGCATGCACATTCTATTCCGATGCATTAGTCAGTGCTCCTTCAAGACCGGCTGTGGACTGCAGCACATTTACAGCTTTACAGGTTCGCGGATGGAACAATTACTTTTGTGACCTTTGCATTCGCAACCTTGAGACGACTGCACAGCTCTTCACCGAATGCCCGTTCCCCTATGCCGTTTGGGAGGCGGTTGCAAAGTCGAGTAATTGCATTAGCTTACACCCTTATCAGTGGGGTCAAACCTGGGACATGGAAGAGTGGTTCTTAGCATTGGTGGACAGGGGTGACGGGAAGGCCCGTATGCTTATCTTGTGGTGCATTGGGAAGGAAAGGAACACAGCTGTTTTCAACAATGTTTCAGCCTCAGTTCCTCAGGTTTTCACTTTCATCAGAGATGAAGCCGCCATGTGGGAGAGTGTTGAAGGGATGGCCCTTCAGTCTCTTTTTGTTGTTACTTCAGTTCTACCGTGCGTAATTACTGTTGAATATGTTCCAAATTCTATATGGGCTGGCCGACTCTGACGGAGCGGAGCGGAGGTCCGTAGAAGCCGAAGGCCGAGCAGAAGCGAAGCGGTACGGACTGTACGGTACATATACCCTTCTAGGGTTTCCACTCAGAGTACCATTCATTCATTCATTCTCTTGTAAAGCCGCCGTATCGGCGTTGTAACCCGACTTTTGATAATAGTGAGGAATGTTTGCTGGCTGGCGTCCATAGTTTTTACTCTCCCACATTGCGAGGGTTTTCCGCGTTAAATCTTGTGTCTCTCCAGTGTTTGATCTTGTTTTACTTCATCGTATTTGCGTCGCGTTTATAACAATTACCTGCTGGCGGGTTCCGTGCCTCTCGCGTTTTTGTTGTAAACTCTATTTTGATCTTATTATATATAGCTAGGTAACCGGGCCTTTAAAAAATCAGAGTCGGGGTGCTAAGTTCTACTAACATTAATATTTCAAGTGAAGGCTTTTAATTTGTACTGGCGAGAATATCAGGAGGCAAAACATTATAGGTTCTCAACACATGCAACTTATATATAGCATATGCTAGTTATTTAGAGATGGATTTCAAAGAATATTTTACTTTAAGTTACTCTTTTATAATTTATGGTTATGTAGACTTGAAATATTATTTTACAAAAGACGGCCAATGCCTCAATATCGATCCCCAGTTTGTCCGGATCAACGTGCTGGAGGTTCCGACTTGAATTAGTTTTTCTCTAATCCATCAATGCAATGCAAGTTGCAGCCAACATCCACTGGTTGTGCCAAGCACACGACCTAACTCTTTGTACCGGCCGGCGCACTACTAGTCAGCTCAGCTGCAAGCCGATCCAGAGGATATATTTAGGATCGTCGTTTCCTTGACAGTTTTTGACCTCGTGCGTCACACAAGTCTTGCTTCTTGTCTCCTCGCGTAGAAGTTTTTGCACCCGTCCTGCAAAAGGAGGCCGAAAAGGCGAAAACGATGTGTGTGCCATGCTATAGACATTGCCGTTTGGTGCCATATAGACATCACCTTTGAACGGATTCGTCAGGTCTGCTGCACTACTTTGCAACTGCAAACGGACGATTGAAAATGTGAGCCTGCCAGCTGTTCTGATGGGAAATAAAAGGGCATCATCTTGAATTCTTGTCGAAATTATAGAGTCGGGCGGCTAGCTACTCTAACATACATATGCACGATTAGATATATAGTAGTAGAGGAATAATCTAGAGTATGTTACTAATAAGCAGCTGGCAATCTGGCATCTTGTGCAATGTTTTCTTGAGATGCTTGTACTGTTTCTGACTGCCGTTGACAAGTGAAAGCGAGACGGGCGGGCTACGTGCCGCAGCTGCAACTCTACAGTCGTTTTTGCCAGGATGTTGCACTATTTCCTGCGTGGTAACAAAAGCACAGTACATCCACAAGATTTCATCTTTGTCGCCAGCTTGCATGCATTTTGGTCTTTGTAGAAATAAAGCGACGTTTATTTCGGAAATGTTTCAACTAGAATATATATACTTCCTCCGTTCCAAATTGTAGTTTACTTTAGCTTTTCTAGATACATTATTTTTGCTATGCACCTAGTTATACATTATGTCTAGATACATAGTAAAAGTAATGTATCTAGAAAAGCTAAAGTGAACTACAATTTAGAACAGAGAAGTAATATATATTGATCGATTTTCTAGAACGTAGTAGTTGGTGCTCCAGTTAGAGCACTTTGGCAATGATGGACTGATGGATATAACTGTCAAAGTTCAACATGTCGCGTCGCTGGCTACTTTATCAACAAATCTGACTGTTTGGTAACTGGCAGACGGTAACCTGCGTCAGGCTTCGGGACGAGGTCATACAAGTACAACTAAGCGACAGTGGACGCAGTGGCGAGAAGGCTACTGGCCTGCCACGGGCTGCTCATGGCGGGAAGCGGGAGGCTGATATGGATCAAGTTAGTGCTCTCGGAAATCCCCATATACATCATCCTAGCGGACGGTCTACCTCCCTAGTCCTCGACGAAATCAACGACATACGTTGGTGCTTCCTATGGACCGGAAAAGAGGGACACATCCACGGAGGGGCATGGTTGCATGGTCTACGGTTTGCCAACCCACTAACTTGGGAGGGCCTGGGAATCCTGGACCCGTGACTCGCCTCCATCGCCCTACAGACCCGGTGGCTACGGCTTTAGCGATCCGGTGAAAACCAGCCATGGGCGGATCTCCCACTTCAGGTCGTGAAGGAGGTAGTAGCACTTCTTCAATATGTCCACATCCACAAAGCTGGGGGAACGACCGACCCACTACATTCTGGACAGACCGATGGATCCAGGGACACACGGTCGGGGATGCTCCATCGCTGCTAGACTTCGTTAGCCGTAGATGCATCGCCAAAACGACCGTTGCTGAAGGACTACAAGGACGAGCTTGGGTGCGTCAAATATTCGGAGGCATCAACAGTCACGGTGTCATATGATCGAGTACCTCAGCCTTCGGGGTGAGGTCATGAGGTCATGCAAGTACAGCTAAACAACAACAAGGACCGACTCATATGGAGATGGACAACCATCGAAAATACTCCTCTAAGTCAGCCTACCATGCATTACAGTTAGTTCCCACCCTATCTTGGGGTGCAAGCGGATCTGAAAAACTTGGGTACCACTTCGAGTGAGAATCTTTCTATGGCTAGCTGTACCAAGACGCCATTTGGATCGTAGACCGGAAAGCACACCATGGGCTATAGGCGAACGACGGATGCTTCCTACGTGACGGGGACGGTGAGACCATCGAACACATGATAGCCTAATGCTCCTTCTCGGGGACAGGTACTTGGTGTCGACTTCTCGCAGGTGGGAAACGCCTCACTACTCGACTAGTGGGATCAATGGCGCCAAATATGGCATGGAGACAAAGAAAGGGGGGCCGACACCATATTCGCCTTAGTTTTACGGGAAGTTCAGAAAGAGAGGAACACATGGTGCTTCTGCAGCGCCGCTTCCACCATCGTCCAACTCCTAGCCACCATCAAGCATACCGCCCGATCCATGGATTGAAGCCAGGGCATGCAACCTTAGTCGCTTAATTCATGAGTAATCCGCATGCGACTCCATTTGGGGAGGCAACGATGAATGCATTTTTTAAATCCTCCCCAATGCGCAGTCCGCGTGGCGTAAAAACTTCCCTACTTAATACAAAGATGCGCAAACCTTAATACAAGGATTGAATTTATAGATTTATGTGCAGTTGTGATGAACATGTGGAAGCAACCATAAGGGACTTCATCCTTTCTAGTCCAGATGTACTAATGATGAGGCACCCCTTTCGGCTCGGACGGAAGTGCTCATACGGTGAATGGATTTTTTGGACGGATGTCATGATGTATACGATGGATCCGCTCACCCCTCGAAGAGACCCGGAGTCTGGTAGGTATGTTCGCTTTGATCTATTGTATAAAGCTTATCTGACTAGACATGACCAGCTAATAATGTTCTTTTTCCTTTTTCTCTGAAAAGGTTCAGCTTATAATGTTCAAAACTATATGTATCGTACGTACAGTACAGTGACAACGATTGTGAGGTCTCTAACATATATATCCTAGCCTGCAAAGCACTAGCTAGCTTGATTCATTCGCCGTCATTATTCATCGATTTGGACTTGAACCATATCTTCATAATGCATGACAAACCATTCTATATACCAATGGCCAACAAACAATGCAGCGTCACACTAGCAAACACACAGCATCGCATGTTACCAACAGACTGTCACGGGAGCAAAAAATAACCAAACATGCATGAACACTAGTCCTGGTAGCTATATAAACGCATGATATGATGCATTGCCTGTTATGCAGGCTAAGTCAAGAAACACTTAACCCTGAAAAGGATTGCAGCAGTATAGGCAACAGTGTAGCTGCTTTAATTCCATTGGTCATGGCTGCTGCTGCTTCCTTGTCAGTTGTGGTGCTTTTGTGTCTAGCAGCGGTGGCCTCGGCGCAACTGTCGGCAACATTCTACTCCAGGTCGTGTCCCAGAGCTCTGGCCACCATCAAGTCCGCCGTGACGGCCGCGGTTGCACAGGAGCGTCGCATGGGGGCATCCTGCTCAGGCTCCACTTCCATGACTGTTTTGTCCAAGCAAGTCCCGTCCCGTCCCTCTCAAGTCTCATTCTCTCTCTACTTAAATTTGATTACACATCTATCATATCGTCCATCCATCAGCATGCAATGCAACACGGCAGTTTGGGATTAGGATGAGTAGTGTTTATTTATTAACCCTAACAACGGCTAACCTAGCAACAATCTTTGATGTGACCACTGGTTAGGAAGTACAGTATGCTATTGCATCGTCTTTAGCTACCTCAATTTTTGAAGTCTGTTCTCACAGTTTACCACTGTTTGTTGGATTATTAACAGGATTTATAGCCGTACTAGTTTAGTTGCCAGAGCTCAATGAACGTACGTTCTTTACACTTGGAAACATATGTCCAAGACTTATTTTACCTTTGGTATTCGTATGTAACTTAACCTTATTTTTTTTGCTGGTTAGCACACAATTTCCAAGAGCTAGCTGTTCTTTATTTAATTATAAAAATCGATCATGTAACAACTACTGGTACGACTACTTATTTTGTTTTCTTTAGGTATAACATTTGTGTACTATCCAAATAAAGTAAAATACTTTTGTACTTGCTCCACATGTAACCCTCCAGGGTTGCGATGCGTCGGTGCTGCTGAAAGACACGGCCACCTTCACCGGTGAGCAGACCGCTAATCCGAACGTCGGGTCCATCAGAGGTTTCGGCGTCGTCGACAACATCAAGGCGCAGGTGGAGGCCGTGTGTCCGGCGTCGTCTCCTGCGCCGACATCCTCGCCGTCGCCGCTCGCGACTCCGTCGTTGCGGTAAGAAACGACGATCGCGTCCACCACAACCAGGCGGGCAAGATATATACATCAGCCTTTAATTCATTTGGTAATATACGTACGTGCATATCAATATATGTGCTCTGCAGCTGGGAGGGCCTTCGTGGGATGTTCTTCTTGGGCGGAGGGACTCGACGACGGCGAGCCTAACTCTTGCCAACAGCGACCTGCCAGCGCCGTCGCTGAACCTGGCCAACCTCACCGCCGCCTTCGCCAAGAAGGGGCTCAGCAGTACCGACCTGGTCGCTCTCTCAGGCGCGCACACGATCGGGCTGTCGCAGTGCAAGAACTTCCGGGCGCACATATACAACGACACCAACGTGAACGGGGCGTTCGCGACGCTGCGCAAGGCCAACTGCCCCGCGGCGTCCGGCAATGGCGACGGCACCCTGGCGCCGCTGGACATCGCCACGTCCACCGCGTTCGACAACACCTACTACACCAACCTGCTGGCGCGGAGCGGGCTGCTGCACTCCGACCAGCAGCTGTTCAACGGCGGCGCTACGGATGGCCTGGTCCTCACGTACGCGTCCACGCCGACGAGGTTCAACAGCGACTTCACGGCGGCCATGATCAGGATGGGCAACATCAGCCCGCTCACCGGATCGCAGGGCCAGATCAGGCGCACCTGCTCCAAGGTCAACTAGCTAGCTACTCGGCTACCCGTACGTACGTCCCAAGTGATCTGATGATCCAAGGCAGTGATCAGTGATCGCTATAATAAGGCCGGTTTGTGCCATTGTCAGTTGCATGTTTTTGTGCTTACCGATCGATTGTTCAAGAACAGAAGAACTGCCCTTTCTCGAGTCAGCAAGGGTGTGATATGACTTGGAAAGTGGCGTTTAGCCTACCAATCACCCCTTTTAATGAAACACAGGTGAATGGTCCGATCGAGAAAAAAAAAAGCCTACCAATCACCATAACATATTTTGATAATATTCTCTGAGTGTCTTTTCTGTAAGAAAAATTGACACATGTTTCTTTTGTTTTTATTCCTATTTTTCTTTCTCAAGTGGCCTAGGAGTTTTAGTAGTCTAATATATGGACAATCCCTGAGGTGAAATTATGAATCCCCAAACCAACATTTCCTAACTGCAGAAAAACCTTTAGCAGCCACTTTTTACATTACTATTTGAATTTTTTAGTTAGAAATAGGCGCTCTCCTTGTAGAACCTCACTACGCCGCGGTGGATCTCTACGGCGCCAGACATTGTATCGAGCGCCGAACGGGCAACGCTCGGTAAAGGCTTTCTCTACCGAGAGCCGCTCTCGGCGACATAAAGCTCTCGGTAGAGATCCCTTTCCCGAGAGCCTAACCCCCGGTAGCGTGGGGCTCTTCGTAGAGGAAGAGCGTATCGAGAGCCAGACCCTCCGCAAAACTCAATCCTCGGTGAAGTTGACACCCCCTCGCGTCGCTAGGGGGCTGATGGACCTCTGCCGTCGGCTTCACCGAGAGCGAGAATTAGGCCCTCGGTAGATTACGGTCACTTTACCGAGGGCCGTAATGCAGGCCCTCGGTAAAGGTATTTTCTCGAGGGCCCTCGGTAAAATATTATTTTGGGTAGGTGGCACCAATGAACGAGACCTTTAGTCCCGGTTGGACACTGCTGCCACCTATCCGACCGCCCGGTGGGCCACTTATCTCACCTACCACAGCGTATGTGTGCCCATAAAGACCGCGTGATGGAGCTGAGAGTTTCGGTGTGAGCTTCCACCCAAATGTGTGATGCCACTCATTTCATATATATTATTCTCTATCATGCATGTTTATTTTGATCTCTTTTGTTCTTTCTCATTTTCCTATACACATATATGACCTCCCTATAGGAGAAAGCCCTTCATATTCAAATTTTATTATGCATAGATAGTGAATGGTATAGGTACTAGAAGGGTGTTTTTGAAGATGAAGCTACCACATTGCTTATAGAAGCTGGGTGTGATACTTACTGTAACACAATTGTTACGAGGGACCACCAAAAGACAGAGAGACATTGGATCTTCACAAAGGCGGTTAATTCATTGCTTCGGTCCTCTGCCTACTTCACCGTCCGCACCCGCCGAACTTTAAATTTTTAGATAGGTAGAACTGAATCCACCTCTAGCATCCAGATGGCCTCCACCCGAGTGGATACAGGTGCTAGAATGGTGTTTTTAGGTGGTTATTTAATAATGTGTTTGTACACTTTGTAACATGATAAGTGTGAAGGAACCACGAAGTTTGAGATTTTTCTGAAATGCTTAGTAATATCCTAGTTTAATTTAATTACCGGCGACTTCTCGGTAATTATACGTTGAAAATGAGGCCACCCCAAAAGATCGAAACGGTGCCAAACTTTGCCATAAGATTTCTTGTGTCCTAGGAGTCAAAATTCAAGCCATTTAGCATGCCGTTTGACTAGTTTGACCAAGTCAAATTTGGATTTTTTTAATTAAAGACACCATGCACTTTCGGTGTCATATTGGCCTCAAACTTTTTTTCTCTAGAATTTAGATGCCCTATGTGATGGAACCACCAAGTTTGATATTTTTCTGAATTGGTTTGGTACTTTTTAGTTTAATTGAATTTCCACAAAAGTGATTAACTTTTGTCGCGCATTTAGACCATGGATGATCAAAAATCGAAATATCAACGTTAAAATGATGTGAGAACAAATTTCCTGTCAAAAATAAATAACTTTAGTGATTTTGAATAAAGACTATATTTTTGAATTAACAAAATAGTGATTATGGACTTATATTATGTTCAATATTTATATAAAAAAACAAAAAAATAATAGGTTACATACTTTCATGTGTGCAGTAAAGAAAAATGAAATATAACATGCTTTTTTAAAAAAATTGCCCAATAAATAATTTACTGGGCAAATAACAAAGATTTAGGATATAAATAAATAGAATATATAAATATAAAGTTAAACTCTGCTTGAACATGGCGGGACATGAAATTCACCTTCCCTTTAGTCCCAGGTGGCCATATGGCCCAGGACAAAAGGCATAAATATTTCAGCCCTCTAGAGTGGGACTAAGGCTCTCGGTAGATTATGGTCACTTTTTACCAGGGGCCATAATGCTGGCCCTCGGTAAAGGTATTTTCCCTAGAGCCCTCCCGCAGGCCATCGGTAACATATAATTTTTATTAGATTTTGGCATCCAATTTTTTTGTGTGTGCTTTCTACAATGCCTTAAAGTTCATGTCTAAATTTAAGTTTTTTAAAAAACTTTTTACTATATATTTTGATTTTATTTCTTTCAATTGAATTTTTTTATAAGTCAAATTTGAACCCCGAAGCCATTGAATAAAGGGAAGACATGAACTTTAAAAAAAAATGATATTCATATTTGTGAGTGCAATGTGAGGCCTCATCTAGGGATAGACCCAAAAGTTTGAACATCTTGTTCACGGAACCTGACCATTCACTTGCGGGGGAATAGTTTTAAAATTATATAAAATGCAAACGAAGTCAAAAAAATCATGAAACTTGTCGAGTTGTCGTGATATCTTACGTGGAGACTATAGAAAAAAAAAAATTTGGGAAGGTTTCGTTGAAGTTGGTGCATTGGTTCGATTTGTCAAAAAATCGTGAAACTTGTCGAGTTGTCGTGATATCGTATGTGGAGACCGTGAAAAAAAATTTGGGAAGGTTTCGTTGGCGTTGGCTCATTGGTTCGACATGAGCCATGACATATACCACTTGTGAAACTAGGTGACTTGATGAGCCCTGCTAGACTTGATGACTTGTGGTGTTATGTTGGATATTGGATGACTTAATATATGTTTGGATATATATATATGTGATATATATGTGATAAATGACTTATATGAGTTGTTTGTCAAGGTGGAATGCAAAAAAAAAAAGTAAAAAATTAGTCACTTTGCCGAGTGCAACACTCTGCAAAGAGGTCCTTTACCGAGCACATTTCACAATGCATTCAGTATAGCTGGGAAATTGGGTTCTGGAAACCACAGTTTCCCAGCTATACCGAAAGTGTTTTTAACAACACGCCGGTATAGGTGGTCCTCGGTGACCTTATGGTGAATTCACCGAGGGCTGACGAGGCTCTCGGTGAATTGACCATAAGGTCACCGAGAGCCTTGCTGATGAGCCCATGGCTCCTCAAATTATTCAACCTGGTGCATCTTTACATGATGCAAAGAAAATCAAGATGAAGGAAGGAGTCATATCTAATATGACACCTTTTTTGGGACCAAGCTCACTTTCAAAGGAATTAATTTGCCGAGGAAAAATGATAAGAAGCCAATGGAATATATTTATATTGGTTCGATGCATGTTGGCATCACATGATCTATATTTGGAGAGGATTAATGGAAGGAATCGCTACGTGCATTCTGCTAGTATTGTAACTAGTATTTTCTATCGAGAGAAGAATAACTACTTTTGTGTTTTTCTATTTTTGGGAGGTTTTGGAAGGAGTGGCTGCATGCTTTTTGGTCTTTGGCTGGCCTACGAGCCATATAGCCTGGGCGCCGCCCTTGTAATAGGCAGATTGGATTTTAGTTTTGTTTGTTTCGTCTAGGGTCTGTCCTACGAACAACGGAGAGGATGTCTCCTCTCATCTACCCTGCCGATCCAATTTGGATTGAGAATTGAGTGCGATCAAGTTTGATCTTGGGCGTATTCTGGATTTCTGTGAAATCCCCTTCTTGCTTTTTGTATTGACGTGATTTTCCTTGGATAAAAAGATCAAATTGCATGCTATTCTTGACCGAGTTATTTATTCAACTAGCTCTGGCCCATTGATTTGAGCTGCTATTATTGATACTTGCGTGAGCCATTGAGTGGATGGGCTTGGTGGCTGAATGCTATTTTTGGATTACCATTAGAAGTGGTTCCATTAAACAACCACATTTTCATTATTAAACATTACAGAGTTGTGTCCTATGATTTGTACCGTGAAAGATCAAGCAATTTATTGGGCATCGTAGGCGTGTCCTTATCACTTGCAGTCAGGGTGCTCGGTAGAGAATTTTGCCAAAATGTTTTTAATCCCTTTTAAATTTATATTTCACCGAGGGTGGCTAGGCGTGACACTCGGTGAATTGACCTAAGGTCGCCGAGAGCCTTGCACTCAAGGCGCTCGATAGAGAATTTAGCCAAAATGTTTTTTATTGTTTTTAAATTTATGTTCTACCGAGCGTCGTCTAGCAGTGGCTCTCGGTGAAACACAAATTCACCGAGTAGGGTGGGGGCTCTCGATGAAGTTGACGTCGACGGAGGTAAACACCGTCGACGTCAACTCTACTTTGGCGACAGTGGGGTGGCCCTCGGTAGAGACGCTTCCTAGCGGTCCGTTGTGTGCTCTCGGTAAACGACTATCCCTGTGCAAAATTTTACCGAGGGGCTGGTACCGAGAGCAGCCCTCGGTAGAGCCTCTACCGAGCGTTGTTAGCCCTTTACTGAGCCCTCGGTAGAGGGGGCGCCTCCGGCTCGGTAGGGGCGCCTCCGGTAGTAGAGGGGCGCCTCCAGTAGTGCGTCCAATCGGCGGTCTTGATGGCGCCTTTGTCGCTGCCATGGTGAAGATGGGCAATCTCAGCCCGGTCCCGGATCCCAGGCGAGATGAGACTCACCTGCTCCAAATTGAACTAAGAACAATCATAATCACCATACGCAAAAGCGTTCGTTACATGCGAGGATTCCCTTGCTTAATTATGTACGGTAGGATGTGTCCTCTAATGGCATCCTTGAGCACCCGGTTCTTCCCTCTGCGCCCTGCCCTGTCCTCCGGTACGCTGATGATACGCTTATCATCCTTAAAGCCGACGAAACTCAACTCCTTGCCCTCAAGGATATCCTCCAAGTTTTCTCCAAAGCAACCAGCCTCCATATTAATTTTGAAAAAAGCATGTTTCTCCCAATTTGTCTAGCCTCTGACACAGCCAAAAACCTTGCCGATATCTTCAGCTGTCCCGTCTCCTCTTTTCCCCAACCCTACCTCGGCCTCCCTCTTTCAACGCAAAAGCTAATAGTCTCCGATTTTCAGCCCTATATCGCAAGCTCTGATAAATATCTTAGGGTGGAGAGGTCACCTCCTAAACGAGATGGGGCGAGCCACCCTTGTTACCTACGTCCTTACGTCGCAAGAGGTCTATCCCATGTGCTCGTTGCTCCTCTTTCAAACCACGATTGATGACCTTGTTGCCCGCCCAACGAGCTTTTCTGCGGGCTGGCGAAAAAACAAATGCTCGGAGCTCAATGCAAAGTTGCTTGGACTAATGTCACTCTTCCCAAGCCTAAAGGTGGACTAGGTGTCCCCGATATGGAAAAGAAAAAATAAGAACTTGCTGAAAAGTTTCTGTTCAAGTTCCACAGCGCCCCTCCGACCCCCTGGATTGATTGGTTAAGAGATAAATATGGCTGAGATGATAGTCTTGACTTCGGCGACCTTAGGGCGGACTGCTCTCCTGTTTAGAGAGACATAATGAGAGAGCTTCCCGCCTTCCGTAATGAAACTAAGGTCATTGTGGGATGTGGTGAGATGACCTCTTTCTGGCTTGATCTGTGGTTTGGCTCTCAAACCATTGCCGACGCCTTCCCCGCTCTCTTCTCTCACTCTAAACGCCCTAATATTTTCTGTTTCACGGTCGCTTGCTACCCCTGACCTTGCCCTCCACCCGCAACCCCGTCTTTCTCGCGTTGCCTCGCGAGCTTCTTGAGCTTCGATCCATGCTTGCCGTGTTTGTTCTTGATTGCGAGGTCCCCGGCGTTAGACACTCGGGGGCTCTTGGCCGAGCTCCCACTTCTAAAGATCATTACCGCAATCCTTTCCGACCCACGATGATGATGCCTTCTCCCCGTATGCGGAACAACTTCGCTCCCGAAATGTAAGTTCTTCCTCTAGTTACTTCACAGGCGGCGCCTAAGCTCCAACGTTCGCGCCGGCGTTGCCATATTCGACAGGATGCTCTCTTTTCGTCCCGGCGATGAGAGCTGCCACCATCTCTTCCTTACTGCGCTCCGGAGCTCTAGCCACGGGGCTTCATTGGCTATGATTCTGCCCCTTTGTTGCACGACATCGAATCTCTCGGATCGCAAACCCCTTCAGGAAAACGACATCAAGATCAAGTCCACTGTTCTTATTTGTATCCTCTGGAACATTTGGAAATGCTAGAACGCCAAAGTTTTTAATCACAATTATGAGACGAACCCGTTGATCGCCCTCAGATGCCATGACGACCTCCTCCTCTGGTCCCATCGATGCAGCAAAGAGCGGGATAGGGACAAACTCCTCCAGTGGACGTGACGTCTTCTTGAGCATAGTGGTCTAGATACTTAGTTTCTTTTAGATTTTTCAGGGTTCCTTTTTTTTCTTCTTTTACTTGTAAATCCCCTCATGTAAATTGTCTTT
>JADLZK010006733.1:0-13787 GCA_015847255.1 Hyparrhenia diplandra
CTAGTATATTACTCGAGTGTGCTAGGTAGTAGAAAGTATGTAAGAATGGTGCTTAGATATAATTTACTTGCGGATTCACCTTATATATGCCGGGTCGTGTGGTAGATCGTAGTGGTGATAAAGCACTATTGAGTCCTTTGCAATCCATCCCCCGTATGTAAGCCTAGTCGATAATGGTTCTTGGGTTAATCTTGTTTCGTTCTGATTTTCTTAAGTAATCTTGAGTGCACATTCTTATTTATGGTTTTGATATATATATGATCTTATGCTATGCCATTTTAAAACCATCTAATAGAATCTTTGTATGCTACCTAAGAAGCGTCCCTTTGTCTTAAATCTAATCCTAATCTCACTAGGAATTAGTTTTATGCTATACTCACCACGTGTGTGCCTCTTTTGTCTCATATACCTTATTGCTATTTATTATTGGCTTACCTTGTTTAAGTATATCTCGACTACCAAAATCTCATTAGTCTTCTATCACTGTCTTTAATCATTTGAACCACCTATCATATCTTCCTTGTGGATACGATATATATTTAAAACCCTCCGGGTGAAATGCTCCTTTGGACATCCGCGGGCGCTTGCGGAATCAGTAAATATTTCTCTCGTAAGCTAACAAATACCAACACGCACCGATCCTCCTCTTCTGGCGAGGAAGAAAAGGAGTTTTAGTGAGGCGTATAACCTATTCGAGGTGCTCTCATCGACATTATACACGAGTATGATGCAAGTGTATATGGATGCGCCCCTCGGGCAGGACATGTGGGACACACTTGAGGCCAAGTTCGGGGTCCCCGATGCGGGTAGAGAGTCGTGTACATCATGGAGCGATTACTATGACTTCAAAATGGTCAATGACCGATTACGTGGTCAGAAGAAGGCTCATGAGATCTGAGATCTTTGGTTAAGGAACTCAAGAACATGGAGTGTGTGCTTCCCCGAGCAAGTTTGTGGTGGCGGTATCATTGCCTAAGTCGCCACCTACTTGGTCAGGACTTTGCCACTACTCGAGGCACCGGGAGGCGGGCGTTAAAGTGTGAATGACCTGATTTCCATCCTCCTTTGTTGAAGAGAGAATGCAAGGGCTAAAGAGAGCCGTGGCAAGAAGGTGTTTGAGGAGGGAGGCTCTAGGCGCCAACATGGTGAGGAAGAGGAACCCTCGAGAACCATCGGAGGGGAAGAAGAATCCTCGAGAACAAGAATGTCTTTGTCGGGCCAAAGGCTTCAAACTTCACGAAGAAGAGCAACAAAGAAAAGGGTCTTTGCTATGTCTGCGGTGGAGAGGGCCACTTGCAAAAGATTGCCACGGCCAGTGCGAGACAAGGTGAAGAAATGCAAACATGGTGATTAGTGAGAATTTGAAGGATCGAATGCGGTAAATGTTTACCTCTGAGTTCTTTCGGTTTGTCTCCCGCTGATTGGTGGGTTGACACGGGCGCTAATATTCATGTATGTGCTGACATTTCTTTGTTTTTCTACTTACCACGGGATGGCGGTCGAGGTTCCTCCTGGCGATGGGGAGCGAGACTTATGCATAAATGCGTGGTGTTGGTGCGGTCAATCACGAAGTTTACTTGAGGGAAAGATCGGTGGTGAGAAGAACGTGCAACATGTCCCCGCTATCAAGAAAAATCTAGTGGCGGCTCTCTATTGTGTAGGGATGGCTACAAGCTTGTCTTTGAGTCAATAAATGTGTTGTATCCAAGTGTGGAACTTTTGTTGGGAAAGGCTATGAAAGCGGAGGCTTGTTAAAGCTTTTTCTTTGATTGATTCTAGTTCTAAATTTGTGAACCATGTGAGACATGGTGATGAACTTAATGTTTGGCATTCGAGATTATGTCACATCAATTTCGGTTGCATGACGCGCTTAGCTAATTTGAAATTAATCCCTAGATTCGATGTGATCAAAGGAGAGAAGTGCCATGCGTGCGTTCAAGCGAAGCAACCTCGCCAAACCTCACAAAGAACAGTTGAAAGAGCCGAGGAATTTGGCACCTCTAGATCTCATTCACTCTGATTTGTGCGAGATGAATGGTGTGCTAACAATAGGCGGAAAGAAATATTTCATGACTTTAATTGATGATAGCACTAGATACGCCGCATATACTTGTTAACAACAAAGGATGAAGCATTGCATTACTTTAAAATCTATAAAGCTGAAGTGGAAAACCAACTCGAAAGGAAAATCAAGCGGTTTGCGGTCCGAGGTAGCGGAGAATATTTCTCCCATGAGTTTGACTCGTGCGAGGAACATGGAATTATTCATGAGAGGACACCGCCTTACTTCAAACGGGGTTGTGTTGGCATTTCTTAAGCGCAATCAAAGGAAAGGTGTATAAAACCCATCCCTGATGAAGGCGTCGAAATGCACGTGACATTCCCAAGTAAACCACCATGTCGGTGATCGAAATGAGGACATCAGCGGGATAGATGTTGTCATTGTAGATATTCATCCGCAGCGCGCGGATCTATCGTTGTAGCATTTCACCGGAAATATTCAGGGTATCAATTATTTATATTCGCCCAAAGGAAGGCATGTGATTAATAAATTAGCATGGCATTTGAATAGAGGAACATGTGTTTGCTTAGACCAAAATGTTCATAACGAGGGGTAAGCATGAGCGGTTTATAGATAGTGTGACACACACTTGAAATCCACCAAACAAAAAGGATAAAGAAAATAGATAAAGAATAAATGAATAAATGAATAATCCTAATGGAGTAGTTCTAATGTATCTAGTCATGGCCATACAAATGAATAGTTAATCATCATATGCAACCGATCTAAACATGGTTAAGTCTAGGATATGAGGGGACCCCGAGGCCATACACCCGAATAGAGGCATTTACTGAACTCCTACGGCCAAAAGGCGAACGTGGGGGATTTCAAGGGACGGACAAAGGCTTGTCACAACCAAGCCGCCTACCCCTCAACCGTGGCATGCACTCATATTCACAGGTGTCATATCAGGGCACCATGCCCGCATATCGAAAGCACTACTCTTGTCCCCCGGGATCCCCACTCGTCGAATGGACGGACTAGAACAAGAGCAAACCCGAAGGAACAATGAACCGTTATCCCACCTCTAATCAAGTTAGGCATATGATGAGCATTAATGAATCAGTAATGAACATGTCAAGATTATGATATGTAAACTATATGCTAGTTCATATACCAACACAAGAACATGAACAAGACTATACTCTAGTTCATAAGTTAGGCCAAGAATGTAGAAATAAGACTTGCAAATAGAAGAATGCTCCATAGAGAAGATGTATTACCAAAGTGCTTTCTTCTAGGAGACAAGCCCTCCTTGTAGCTCTTCTACTCCAAGTGTAACTACTAAAGAAGAAGAAAGAAGAAGAAGTAGAAGAAAGAGAGAGAGGTAGAGGTGGTAGGAAGAGATTCTTTGGTTTCTTTGGACTCCAAATGGTGTGTGTTGAGAGAGGGAGAGAGGGGATCTATTTATACACTTGGAGGAGGGCCTAAGTGCTATTTTACAACCAAACCGACCACAGTAAACCTTCCATGTATTCGCAGAACCGACGGACGCAAGGCGGTATTCCCGGTTGGAAGGTCAATCGAACCGCCTCCCGAGGTTGGGCGCGCTGAGCACAGGGAGGTGCGGGAGGCGCGCCGGGTGGTCTGTGCAAGCACCCCCAGGCTCGGTTCGGCCCGGGCCTTGGTGGGGTGTCGTGTTCCGATCTGAAAAGTTGTGTCCTGGGTGGCGCTTGGTCGATTTGATGTTTTGTGTCGATTTGCTCATTGGGCTTGGATTTGGCAAAAAAAGCGCTTTCTAGGAAGGCGTACTTTGGTTGGTTTTCCACTTGCTTTTCATGATAAATGCAAAAATAAAATACAAGACACTACAAAGTGGAATTTATTAGTGGTAAATGCATATAAGTATAAAAAGATTTAATTTACTCCCTTTGTGGTAGTAAGTTGACGGTCAAAATATGTAGTTGGTTACCGCCAACAAACTCCCCAAGCTTACCCTTTTGCGCGTCCTCGAGCAAAAGAGATAAGTACTTGGTCATTGATCGGGAGTTGCTACTATGCCAATTACGTTTCACAAGTGCCAGGGTTATAATAAGATTTTCTACTAGAGTTTGAATAAAATGGCACATCTTTTTCCCACCCTTTATTACCTTTCATCGTAGCGGGGCTTTCCGGCTTTTCTCAAAGCCTTGGCGGTTGCTAGATAGAACGGTTATAACGAGAGAGGTGCTTATCGTTCATCCTTTTGATCAACTTTTCTCCGAGATTTTATTTAGTTAATAACTCTTTATTTCTTTTTCGAGAAAGTATGGGCTTTATTGCTATTCATATTTTTTTTTTTGGAGAGGTGGGCTCAGTAGCCCTAGACTTTTGTCTTTTATTTCCTCTCTTTTCTTTCTTTTTTTTTAGAGATGTGGGCTCTTTCGCCCTCGGACACTTGTCCTTTTTTTCATCTCATTTTTCATCATTTTTTTAGCATAGCCCAACACTTCTCTTTTTTTCCAAAGTATAGATTCCCGGATGTCAAGTTTCTCTTTTGGACAAAGTCATAGCAAATCCATTTGTACCATATCATACTTGGCAACAACTTAGACTAGATAGAGCATATGCAACCCACATGAATCGGGTTTTAGGGATGAAATTTAGAATTAGCCACTAAACTCAAACTTTAGAGAACTTCGAATTATAAACTAGGCACATGCAAGCATAAGACGTAGCAACTATTCATCATTTCAACAAGGGACTAAGATTAAACATTTTTATAGCTCATATATGTAAGCATTAAAGCACAAAGAAGAGCTACTTATTTTTTTTGGATTTTTTTTTTTAGATGAAATATTGCTGAAATGTAAACATGCTAAAATAAAATAAAATTTAAGGAAATTAAATATGCAATGCAATGATACTGCGGGGTCCTCCCCAAGCTATCTGAGAATAGGAGTCACCTTACATTATTATATATTTATATATATATATATATATATATATATATATATATATATATATATATATATATATATATATATATATATATATATATATATATATATATATACGGCAGCACTATTTGGACCCCGGGTACCAAATCCATTCGGTACCCAGCGAGCCGGTTCCACCGCAGGCCAGGAAACCCCGTCAAGACGAGCCGACCCAGCGAGCCGATAGGGTGTGCTGTCCGCACTTCCCCCGGTCAAACCTGTAGGCGAAGCGCCGCGGCAGTTGTTGGTCTCACGGTCGGCGTTCTCCAGTCCTCCCCGCCGTCCCACCCCACCCCCGCCTCGTCGCACCGCTGCTCGCCGCGGCCCCGCACCTCGTCCCCCCGCCTCCGCCTCCGTCCCGGCGTCCCTCCCCTTGTCGGCTCGCCTACTCCTCGGCGCCGGCGCCTCCGCCAAGAGCGCCAAGGATCTCCCCGGACATGCAAGATTCGGGAAACCCGCTTCCACCGCGAAGAGTCCCGGCAGCAGTGAGTCTGCCAATGGCCATGACGATGACCCTGTTGTGGCTGTGAGCCGCATCCTTGAAGATGTGGAGCGGGGCGATCAGAGTATCGACCACCTCGCGCTTACAGGGGTTGGTTACGCGCTGGCGGCTGCTGATGAGTTGCAGTTCAGAAGGATTCTTGTGTCCTTGCTTAGGATTTGTGGGAGGACGGGGAATCTGGCTACTGGTGTTCGAATGCTTAAGCTGATGGAGTGGTTGGTAATGGGGTCCATTGAGTCGAGGAAGATGCGCAAGGTTCGGGTGCTCTTTGAGCTGATCTCACCGGAGAAGTGTGAGGGTGAGGGTTATGTGCTGTTTACAGTGGTGATGGCGGCCTGTGGTGGATTGAGGGCATTGAGGGTTGCTTCGGCGAGATACCGACTGGACTTTGATCCACGGCTGAAGGAGGTGCCTGAGCGGACAATTCAGTTTGTAGCTGAGCAGGCTGTTTCAGAAGGGATGACTCCCAATCCCGATGATCGGCGTATCCTTGTTCAGTGTGTCGCGTTGGGACTGACACGGTGTGGGCAGATTGTGTTTCATGAGTCTGTGTTACAGTGTGTCTGTACGGGATTGCTGAAGGAGCTCCTCCCGCTCCCTGATTTGCTCCGGATGTCGATTCAAAATGCAGAAGGGAAATCAGTCGAGTTTGTCAAGGCTCAGGTCAATCAACACCTTGATAGTGTTCTTTTCAAAGAAGCAGGACCGGTGACTGGGGTTCTTTGCAACCAGTATTCATAAGCCAATGACAAGGCTAAAAATTTTGTCGAAACTTGTATGTGGGAGTATGCACAGGAGATTTATTGTCATCTCCGTGCAACAGTGTTGTGGGAGTATGCACGGGAGATTTATTGTCATCTCCGTGCAACAGTGTTGCTGCATCGGGGGAAGCAGGATGACTTGATTATGGCGATTGACAAGATTGCTGAGGCCTCGTTCCTTATGGTTGTAGTCTTTGCAGCCGAGGTCACTAAACACAGGCTGAATGCTAAATCATCCGAGGGGTTCCAACCCGAGGTTGCTGCTAGAATCTTGGTTGCATTCTCTTGTGTGGAACATCTTAGACGACTGCGTCTTCCTGAGTACACTGAGGCAGTCCGGAGTGCTGTACTTGCCAATCAAGATAATGCAGCAGCTACTGCTTTGTTCATTGAGTCAATGCCTTCATATACTGAATTGACAAGTAAACCAGGTTATTTTGATGACACTTCTCTTGCTGCTATGTTGTGATTACTACCATGATGTGCTAGCAATTGTTGGTTAAGATTCATGTTTGATGTGTTACAGATTTACCGACCTTGGCTGGAATAACATATATCTGGCACAGAGATAAGGTTCAGACATCGCGCATGCTATTTTACTTGCGGGTTGTGCCAACTTGTGTTGGCCTCATTCCAGTTCATATGATTCAGGATAAAGTGGCTTCAATCATGTTCTTGTATCCTTTTTGCATTCCATTCTATTGTTTTGTCTTCTTATTTATTACTTTTAATTTGTTTATAAAGACTTTCAGTATTAAAGAAATCATGTGACCCTTAGCATCAAAAAGATATCTACAGCATTCAAATGAGAAAGTTACAAGTGCTTCACACTCTGTGATGTTATCGTTCTTGTCATCTGGCAGTGATACTGATCAGGATGATCGAGCAGCTTTGAAAGAGCAACTTGCCTTTTACTACATCAAGAGATCTTTGGAGGTAGTCCATTCAGCATCTTTTTCCTTATTTGATTTTGAACTGGAAGATGACTCATTTCAGACTTTGTTCATTAATAGGCTTATCCTGGGGTAACCCCATTTGATGGATTAGCATCAGGAGTTGCAGCACTTGCTCGAAATCTTCCCTACGAGCAGCGCTGCCACTCTTTATTGTATCCATAGCCTTGTTGTCAAGGCTAAAGATTTCTGCGAGGTTGCAAAGGTTCAGAACAAATCCTTGTGGAGATCATGGGGAAGAGAGCACAGATCCATGTAAGAAAATGTTGGATCTGTTGCTGAGACTAATTTTCCTTGTGGATATTCAGGTTAGAATACGATCATCTTTTTTATCTTGTAGTTCTAGTTTTAGAGCAACAGTTCTGTATAACTGATAGCTAGCTCAATTGTTGCATTGGGGGGTATGTTTTGTCGGTTTGCAGAATGTTAGAAACATAGAAGTGAATTTTCTCAACAATAATTGAAACTAAAGTAGCTAAGAGAAGTGTCAAATATTTCTCATGTGCTGATTGAATGTTTATGAATATGGAGGCTAACTTGGCTTGTCCAATGTTTTGTAGTAACACTATTTCCTTCCCTTTGCAGTCATTCCCTTACCTGCTCAAGGAGCTGGCAGAATTCGTGACCCTGCTACCAAAGGAAGGCCAGGATGCACTGCTCGATGACATGCATGCCCATGTCGCGGAGTCTGATGATGTCACTCAGAAGCCGGTACTCGTCTCATGGCTGCAGTCTCCCTCCTACTTGAGCTCACAGTCGAGCCGTGAATCTCACAGCAAGGCCAATAGCGCTTCTGCATCCGGGGTAAGCGATGAGCTGACCCTGAACAGAGCCATGGCGCGCTTGTGACACACGATCTTGTTATGCTTGTAAACTAGCAGTACATAATACGGTAATTGGAAGCGCTTTGCAAGTGCATAAAGGAGTAAATTAGGTACATGTTGGATGTCACCTGTACACGGCCGCCTCACATCTGGCTCGGTCCCTGAATCAGAATCCTGGTCCACATGTGGCTGAATCTTCTGTTCATTCTCCTTTCTAGCTCTCTGTCTATTACTTCTGAACACTACTATTTCCATTATTCTGGAATGGAAATGGAGATGACCTCGCGTCAGGAAAAAAAAATATTGCAAGGATTATTCTTTGCTTTGCCCTCTGCCAAATTGCTGTTGCCTTTTTTTTTTTTTTTTTTTTGACTAAACATACCTGTATTGATGTTAAGGATACAGTACAAAACCCAGTACAAATACAGGTACATCCAAAAAGGATACAGGAAGGAGGTAAATTGCAGACAGGCCCCTAAAAACAACAAAATTACATTCAAGTCCCTAGGACCCTCTGCATCTTCCAAGCACCAGAAACTGGATCCGCCGGCCGCCACCGGAAACCGCCGGACTCCGTCGCCGGTGTGCCGTCGTTCCCGGATCAAGAGGAACCCTATCGCCATAAGGCTTTGAGAATAGTCGGCAAGTAGCCACTCACCCGCACGGATGAGATTGAGGCGTCGCTCGAAAGTCCGTCGGCCAGGGGCCGCACCCGAGTTCCTCGACCACCCGCCCCGGAGCTCGCCATCGGTGACAATCGCCGCCGAGGGAAGATCGAGCTTGGTCCCAGCCACCAGCCATCCGCAAAGCCACCATCCTGCTTATTTGCATCCTTGAGACAAAAGCCTCGTACCTTCGCCGCCGCTTGGGAGACAAAAGACGAATCGAGGCGGACTCTGTCTGAGAGCTCCACGGCGGGAACCCCTCCTCCACGAGCCGCCCGATGGCGCCGGAGTGGAGCACCACCGGGCGGGGACGAGTCCGGGAGGACTTATTCCATATTCCATAGCGCCCGCCGCCGCGCCGCCGCCGGCGCTAGGACACGAAAAACCCTAGATCTACTAGGACCACTACTACCTACACTACGGCAGCCGGGCGGTGCCAGCGGTCTCCGCCACCTCGCGACGGCCCTCGGGCCGACCTGAGGCAGAGGAGACCACCAGCCCCGCCGACGGCGACCGCGGTACCCTTGTTCGCCTCTCTCAACTGTAGTCGGGCGAGAGAGTTCGAGAGAGAGCTAAATTGCTGTTGCCTTTGGGTTAAAATGCAAAGTTTTTCAGATTGCAGCTGCTTTCGGAGAGGGAGCCTGTGGGCTCTTGGTCTGTCGGTCATGTCACAGTGATAATTAAAACAAACCTCGTGTTCTCCTGTATTTAGAATGCCCATTTGGATGGGTGTTGAAATCCTGGTCTACCTAGTCCCATTTAAACAATGGGCAATACAGATAAACTTTCAACATCCTCATCTGATTCAGGCACAAATCAGTGGTAACGTCACTTACCTCTGCCCCTTACGCATGTTGCATCCAATTTTCACTGTTACGGAACAAATGAATTGTAGACATATTATGTTACAACCGGCAATAAGTCATTCATGATAAATGGTAAATACACCAATTCTTAGCATTAAACCCGTATACTATTATATACTTAGATTCTGAATTCTCTCATCTGCTGCCATACATCATGAAGTGGCTGCAGCTTCGCAGCCACAAGAAAAGGTCACAAGGATGCCACATTCAGCAAAGAAAAGGTCACAAGGATGCCACATTTGGCAAAGAAAAGGCAGTACATGTTTCAGGTTTGGGCACAAGTTCTCAGCCATTAAAACAGAACCCATCAACCAACTCGCACAAAGCACAAGTACTCCTGGGCAAATCGAGAGGCAAGCAGCAGGCTCGGACTGGCCATCTCTATGAACCTGATGTGTATGTATATCTTGTCTGAACCCCCTCCAGTAGCTCTATAAGTTTCCCTGCAATGAATCAAGCAAAAAAACGCTTATTGCAATGTGCTTTCATGGAACACAAATTACATCAAAGGCAACGAACAACGCACGCACGTACCTGTAAGGAATAAGGAAGCCAATCAATGGCACGGATTCAGGACCTGTTCAGCCTTCTGGAGATGACGCCTGTCAGGACACAATGCAGGCATGAGCATACAAGGTTCAAAAAAAAAGGTACGTGTCTTACTTCACTGCTTCGGTAACAGCAAGAAAGCTCCACTTGCGATCATCGCCAACAAAGTGCTGGGCAGCAACCTCAACAACCGCCTCCACATCCTTTAGTACAGAGACAACAAAACCCCATGGGATAGATTGCTCCTTGGAGGCAAATGAGTGATTCTCAGTGGGCGCATCAATTATGTGCTGATTGACAGAACTCACAACACCCAGTAGTGCATATACTGTTCAGGCAATGACATGTGCGTTAAAGTGAAGAAATCAAGCATATACAACTCAAAATAGACTTCTCTCAATCAAAACTATAAATAGTGTCTTGATTCTTGAAGACATTATCATATTAGTATGAATATGTTACGAGCTGAACAAAATATGGATTCATTGCATAGGAGGTTGAGTCACCTAGACAAGATTATAGTAAATCCAAGAGCTATCTCTGCAATACCTTATCTCGGATTATTACCAAAATAGTAGGGCAAACAGTCTGTAATTCTATATTTTTAGTAATAGCAAAGAATTTGACTCCCTGAGACATATAGTACCTTGAAGCAAAACATACATTCTCAATACAGAATAATGTCTGCAGACACTAAGGCCCCTTCATAATGGTCAGTGAAACATATATTCCTATGGTCTCTTCTTACATTGAATAGCACACACAGTGCTTCTTTTTAGGTAACAATGGAAGATGCCAGGATGAAATGCGAGCACAGATTCTGGAAATAAGCTTAATCACTCTAGTGCTAAGGCCACCCTAGGCAGCTGCATAAGACTATATGAGAAATAAATGGCCTTATAGGAGCAGATAACAATCTTTTTTTTTTTTGAAATGACTCACAAAAGCGACCATGGTAGCACACTGGGCTTCTGTTACCTAGGTGATTTTAGAGAAATATCAAACAGGAAAAGACGGTTTTGTAGTTTGCACTTGGTTGGTCATGTAACAAAAAAGATTATTTGGCACAACGATATTGATCACATTTTGGCATCAAACACAAAAGATCATGTATCACTCAGGTATGATGGTTTTGACATCTCAGCATTAATAATTAACATTTCATGACTAGTTATCAAGCTTTTCAGCATGGCTATTGAAGCATATTTTTCAAATAACAAAATGTGCAGAACACTGCTAGTTATATATAAATGGAAAGAGTAACTGCAATAAAAATGAAAGAAACAAATGAATGCAATGTAATGTTTTGAAAGGTGGTATGCAGGTTTCAAATTTGTAAGAGAAAAATAAAATTAGATAAATATTGAAGCCTGATGCATACAAAGAGGGACTTTAGAATGATTACTGCTGTGAGACGAAAATGGAGAAGAAAAGAAATGGTAGGCACCTCTGTACTTTCATCAGTCGAACATCCCGCTCGTGAGTGCCTAGACTTCGTGCGACGAACATGATTTGATTTGTCAGATGAACGGGTGTTGGGAAAGGGCATGAAGTCATCATCACTGTCATGACCATCATGGCCAGGTGCAGAACGCAACACATGATCTTGACGAATCTGATGCTCAAACCTAAAAAGGCCAAAGAAGGACAAACTTTAGGAAAAAGGGTAAGATTTAGCATTAATTAGATATCAACAGAAATTAATACAAGGAATGGTAACAGATATAAAAGAATAGAAAATTAGGTGAGCTTCCAGAACAGTATGAATATGAAAAGTGTTAATTGGAAATATGAGAAGCTGGAGTGGAAACAAAGAATAATGTTAATTTAGAGTAAGAAAAGTTAAAATCCACGAGTACTAAATTAAACTGTAAATATGTGTCAGTACATCAAAAAAGTGAAAATAAAAAGAATGTAGATTGGCTGTAAAACCAATTCGGACAAATGGAATAAAAAAAATGGAGACGTGTTATGTGGGATTGTAAGAGCTACGAAGGTATCTAATTTTGAGTGATCATTTCTAAAATAGTAACTGCTAACTGAAATAAACTAACATCATAGAGCATTTTTTTTTTCCTTAGCACCTCTATGTCGTGGAGCCGAACCAGAAGTTGTGCCATGTGAGGAAGGGAACCCCTCATCTTGGCGCAGAGGATCTCATACCTAAAAAATGCAATAATCACATTAACTGAGAGAAAAGCAGGAAATACATGTGAAAAATGCAACTACAATGGAAACAAACTTGCACTTGCCGTTGTTGAGTGCTCTCAAAAACAAGCTTTTTGGGTTGTCGGGCATCTTATTAACTAGCTCCATTCGAATTCTGCAGTCATTGGTTCAAAATGTAATTAGAATACTGCATTAGATATACTGTTCAGATTAAACTCAGTGCGCAAAACAATGTAGATGCATCTGCTGAGTTGATGAGAATGTATGAAAAAAAAAAATGAGAATAGGAGACAAATAACCTTTTGGTTGAAGAAGCTGACAATTTCCGGCATGGGCATCGTCTGCAAAATGCACAATATCACTGTTATGTGAAAAACTGTAATCATGCCATTAGTGATGTCCAAACTGTTGTAAGGAGGTAAAGTTAACCTGAGGGACCTGTCGGCTCCATCCAAAATGATGGAAGCTCGACAGAGAATGTGTGAGCTCAGAAATCAAATTATAAGGGTGAATCGTCTGCGAACACACAAGAGCAATTAATAATGTCTCAGATTCTGAATTGTTTGCAGAGCATCTAGCATCAAAGACCATGGACCAAAATAGTATTTGTTAACGTAACCAACAGCAAAGCAATTTTAGTAGTAAAGACTGCGAGAGTCAACAAACAACAAGTAGAAGCAAAGTTGAATCACAAATCGATCTATATGATTTGACACCTGACGGCAATGTTAGCTGCAGTAGTGTTGGCAGAAACGTCCTTCCCGAGAAGATCAACAGTAGCAGCTTCGATGTAATACCAGCATCACCAGAACTGGATTCGCCTGATGAACAGTTAATCGCAGCTTCAATTGACTAATAAAAACCCAAGAAAACGAACGAAGCAAGTAAACGGAGGATTGCGATCTGACACACAAACCGGCAGCAAGATCAGGCGCTCCAGATAGAACACGCCAGCGCGTCCAAAACGTAATGCGACCCCATCGGATAAAGACCTGAGGCAACGACGACGGTGAGCTCAGGATAGGAGAGGGCGACGGGACCTTATGCTCCGTCGGAAGAAGAACCTGAGGCGAAGTCGACGGTGAGCTCGGGATGAGCGAGGCCTGCGCGACCTTGTGCTCCGGCGGAAGAGGAAATTGAGGCGACCGGGGCGATGAGCACGGATGGGTGAGGGCGACGGGACCTTCTGCTCCAGGTGTGCGAGTAGCGACATGTGCACGAGAAGCTGGAACCGCCTGGAGGTGGGGAGGGTGGGAGGAGGGGGGCGACGGCGGTTGCGAGACGCAGGGAAGGTCGGGGAATCGGGCGGCGGCGGTTGCGTTGACCGAAGCTGGGGGAAACGGGACCAGATACGACGGCGGACGGGATGCGAGCGCGGATGGGGGAAAAGAAGAAGCCGGTCCAGAAACGGCTCGACGCTTGCTCTGGTCCGCGGGAGGATCGGCTCGCAGGCCGCGATCGGCTCGTTGGGGACCAAATGCATTTGGACCCCGGGGTCCAAATATAAATACTATATAT
>JADLZK010006735.1:0-81052 GCA_015847255.1 Hyparrhenia diplandra
CGTCATGTTTAATGCATGGCGTGAATGCGTGCAGGAGTGCCTCATCCCACGGATCACCCACGGATCCTTCAGCATATGTCTGAATAGTTTGGATTAGAGGTCGTGTCAATCTCCACCATTCATTCAATCTGTGCTTTCTCCACCATTCAATATTTTGAACAAGACACGGAGTCCATTCCCCCACACATCCTGCCTCTCTCTCTCTCTCTCTCTCTCTCTCGTACGCACCTTCACCGACGGCGAAGGCAGCGCCCGCCATGGCGCCCACCCATCTTCCTCATGGCGCGAGGATGGAGCCCGGCGCGAGGACTCCCTCTTCCCCATGGCGCTTCCACTCTCCGGTGCTTGGAGGCGCGGCCAAGCGAGGCGAGCGCGGCGGATCCCGTGGCGACGGCGAAGCTCGCTGCGGCGGCCTTGCGGCCGCCGGCAGCGTACCCAAGGCGAGGCCCCCTGCGGGGCGCGCGCGACAGCGGTGGATGGCGGCGCGCCCGACCCGGCGGCGGACGGCAGCCTCTGGCGCGGGCGGCCTAGCGACCCGGCGGGCGAACGAGGGCCCCGCCGGCGGCGTAGCGTGACCCCGTGGCGGATGGCGGCGCCCGGACCCCCGTTAGTGGATGGCGAGCCCTGGCCGCGCAGACGGCGGCGGCCCGTTAGAGTTAGGATTTGGGACCGACGGCCCCAGTTAGGGTTGGAGGTTTTTGCTTTTTTTTTATTTTATTTTATTTACCATGGCGGTTTAAGGAGATAACCGTCATGGTTAATCTAATTAACCATGGCGATTATCTTTAAAAAACCGCCACCATTAATGGTTAGTGGTGACGGTCTAAAGCCGCCACGGTTAATCATCCGATTAACCGTGACCCCTAACGTGGCGGTTCTAAAAAAAACCGCCACGGAAAACCAAAAAAACCGCCAACGAAGTTCATTTTGGCATTAGTGCACCCAAACTTGGAACCACGGCCTTCTTGCGGACCACCTTCTCACCTCAAGTTGTCTACGCTATTGGAATACATAAATATCCCCTCAGATCACAACCACATCCTTAGATGGACTCCAACTACCAATGGGATATGCACCACCAAACGTCTACACTCATCTAGCCTCCCAACGGAACCATAACCTTCCCAATCAAGGTTCGGAAGCATCACACATGAGGCTAACCTCATTCTACAAAAGATCTAGAAATTTAAGATCATCCCTCCTCTTCTCAAAAACCTTTGCATGGAGACTTATTAGAAGAAGCGTTAGCAGCGAGGGAAAGAGTAGGCGGGGTTCTCGGTGCACATAGACCAACTTGCACTTATCGTGGTGCCATCGAAGGCGATAATCACCTATTTTTTTCAATGCCAATTACCAACTTCGAGGTATGGTCAACTACTTCCACTCCTCTCCAAACCCAAACCATCACACATTCCGAGGATGGTATTCAAATCTCTTTACCTCTCCTCTCTCTCCCAACCCCTCGATAGTACTCTTTGCATTGTTCTATTTACTATGTGGTATATCCGAAAGCGGTGAAATGATACCGGGAGAAAAACCGGAGCTCCTTTCAGGTCCACAAAGCTGACTCAAGCCCACATGCAAACCCACCTCCAGGCTATTGGTCATCTCCACATGCAATGAGGAACAGCCCCATCCTGCCCACAATGCACCCACCACTTCCCGGCAGAATCTAACCAATTCAACAAAGTATGACCCAAGGTATGAGCTTTTTATTTTCGGGTCAACAACAAGGACCTACTCACAACTTGACGCATCGCGATTCTAGGCGAACAGGGGACACATCCATGCTATTGCTACATCAATAAACCAGGCCCTGTCATCGACCAACTTGCACCAAAGGTATTGCATCTACCATTGCGAACATTCCGCACAACCGGCTCCTCAACACATACAACATGCTCCTCTCCCCTACGACAACCAATTTTGAATCGGGACAATGCTGGGCACACACCACAACAAGGTAATGACAGGCACCTACTTCACTCCCCCTCTTCTCTACGAGGGCTTCAAGTGGAAAGTGCTACACGGACGCCTCCACCTTCGCCGGGGACTTGCCAGGGACTGCGTCGGACAAAGCGAGACTTGGCATCTTCATGGTCAATACCACCACATCACCACCAACAGCTTATTCATCGTATGCTACTAAAGAGGCCTCTTCTTCTCATGGCGGCGGCGGGTTTGGCCTTGGCGCTTTGCTTTCTCGCGGGATGAACTTGGTGGATGCTACCTCCTTGCGGATAACCAACGACTCATCAACTACATCAATGTTGGTGTTTGTTAAGCCTATAGAAATATTTTATAATTTGTATAATCCACCGGTTGAACGGATACCGGTGAGCACTTCACCCAGGAGGGTTTTAATATCGAATCCACGGGAGGATGGTGTGAGGATAACTTGAGGCATATAACTAATCCATATAACTAATTTATATAACTGAGCAGCAATCAAGGAATGAGAGGATAAAGAGGTAAGGAGATTCCTACGGTTGTCTAGTTCTTACCCTTGCAAGCTATGTTGATATTGTCTTAAGGGGATACTCAAAGGAAAACATGGACGAAACATGCAATCCTCCAAAGAACATGGTCGCTTGGCCTAACATTCATTGGGGTGGACTCCAAAGGACTCAACAGGACCTGTCACTCGCGATCTACCACACGACCCGGAATGTAGGAGGGTGCATCCACAACAACCTCGGTCTAAGCACCACGCCTAAACCTAAGCCACCCCTCTAATCTATAGGGTCCTACAGATTAAAGTACTCAAACAAGAGTTGCGAACAATAAGAACAATTACTTACTTAAATAAGAAGTTGATCCCACCATCGAAGTCTCAGAGGTAAGCCCCAATGCTAATGGGACTTGATCCCGACGGTACAAGATGTAGAGGAGTCTGACAGGTCCGGTGCTTCCTCGCCAGACTCTTCCCTTCACCCACGCTTTTAGCTCTCGGAACAAGATTAGCTCTAGTCTCTCTCATGGGAACTATGGCTCTAATCTTTCTTGATGCTTGCTCTCAACTTCGCTCTAGGGCTTCTAGTTCTACATGGTGTCTAATCTAGATTGGAACTAGAGAGGTCGGGGCCTCAACTTTGTTGAGTATTGAGTTAAATGAATTAGGGTTTTGCTTACCGGGTCGTGGTCTTCTTTATATAGCCCTTGGCGATGAACAGGAACCCTTGGATCAAACCGACCTTGAACAACGGTGTAGATACAACCCCAATGTCGGTGACAAACCGCCATAGAAAGGTGAGGCTGACAGGTGGGACCCACCTGGCGGTCGCCAGTGATGGGCTCGGCGATCGCCAGGACTCTGTGTCCTGGTGAGTTCTCCTTCCTGCTGGTGTCTTCTGGTATCTTCTAGAACGTTTTAGTCCACTTTTCGGATTGAGTTGACTCACGGTCAAGTCTTGTCATCGTATGGGATACAAACTCTTAGGGTTTTCACTGCTCTTATCTGCTTTTATCTGTTCAGTCCCTGCAAAGTCATGAAATACCAAAACTCGAGGAAATATGTCAGTTGGACCCCTAGACTTATGTTGATATTCATTCTAAACCCTTATTTCATGTTTAGTTGGCTAGTAATATTATGCTATAACAGGTGTCAACAAGCTCCCCAAGCTTACCCTTTGCTAGTCCCTAGCAAAGCCAAACTTAGCAATGGATCAGGAGTTACTACAACACTTTCATGCCTCCAAAGTACACATGCTTTCAAACAAAATTTCTCTCCAGATAAGAATAAACTTTTTCAACTTTCAACTTGCCCATATTACCTTTAACCATGGAGCTTATAGCTTTTCTTGGGATCTTGAGTAATTGAAAGATAGAACAATCAAGTCAAGTACCATATCTCAAACTCTTTGTTCAACTGTCCTTCTAGAGTTTTTTGCAAGTTTTCAAAATAAAACTTAAAGTTTCCTGTATGACCCTCTCAAGTCTCTTATTTGTGGTATTTGTGGATCCTCACTAAGGCAACAGGGTTGTTTTGCCTTTCTCTCATAATATGTGATATTTTTGGCTAAGGCAGTAGGACAATATGCTTTCTTCTCTCTCTCACCCTATATCTAAGGCTTATATCTGGAGCTCTAGGTGGGAGAAAACTAATTCTACTTACTAAGCATATATTGTAAGTTCAAGCAATGGATCCAAAAGGCACGAGTCATACTGATCAAGTGATGCATGTATATGGTGGAAAGAATATGGTGGTAGATGAATAATGAGGGCGAATGTGATGAGGTGTATCTAATGAGTGAGGGGAAAGCCTAATTCTACTTTTTGCTCCTTGAGAATACCATCTCTCTTTGGAATCTTGAATATTTATGAGAACCTGGGTTGTATACTTTTTCTATATATTTTTTCTTTTCTCAATTTTTTTTTTTCATGGAGAGGCGGGCATCTAAGTACCCATTGTTTTCAGCGGACACTTGTCCATTTTTAACTCTCCTTTTATTCTTCTTTTTTTCTATACAACCCAAATCTCTTTTGCAATAAACTTTTGAGAGATAGACAAGAGTAATGGAGCTTTGTAAGATGTTGGCTGGGTGGATAAGTGTATGGGTGTAGGGAATATTTTTGGTTGCTCTATCCCAGGATAGGAGTAGAACATTTTAGTGGATATAGTGGATGCATAATGGGTGTATATGGTGGTGTAGTGGTGGATGCGTACTTCGGGGTGGAAATAGCATACGCATGAATGGAGTCGAGTGGGTGGAGTTGAATGTAATAGAGTGGAATGAGATGGGTGTACATGATCAGCATGACAAGTTTCTAAGGGTCGACAAAGATTGAACAAACTCAATGCAAAGCAAAGCGAGCCTATATATATATATATCAAAAAGGGTTTTCCTAATCTAGGGAGCATGTATATATGGCTGTGGTTGGAGGTTCAACACTCTGTCACACGTAGAACTTATCATGTGTAATTTTATATTTTTCAAAATAAATCTCAGAAATCTAGTGTCACTAGGGAGTAAGATCAATAGTAGCTCGGACTCTCATATATCATATCCGTCAATTACCTAGAGACTTTAGAGTAAGCAATTTGCAACCCACAGGTTTCGGGTTGAGAGTAAGTCTCAAGTCAAGCAATTTTTGTATTTAAGGCTCAAGAGAAATTAAGCTCGAAAGCTAGGTACTGAAAAGGAATTACGGCGTGAGCAACTATTCATCATCTTCAAGTTGTCAATTTTAAGGTTCATTTTATCTTGGCGTAAAACAACTTCTTGTACACTCTCTATACTTATTTATTTATTCCCAAACCTAAAGATCACATTCTACTAAAGACTCTTTTAACGACTTTATGAACTAGACTTTTATCAAACTAAGCAAACCAAAGTATTAGCTAATAATAACATAGTAGGGATACTTATCGTGATAACCGGGGGTGCTCTCCCTAAGCTAGATTGAAGTATGGTACAAGATTAGTTATACTCAATGTTTTCTCAGCAACCATTCTCCCCGGCAACGGCGCCAGAAATGCTTGTTGGTATTTGTTAAGCCTACAGAAATATTTATAATTTGTATAATCCGCAAGCGAACGGATACCGATGAGCACTTCACCCGGGAGAGGGTTTTAATATCGAATCCACAGGGAGGATGGTGTGAGGATGGCGAGGCATATAACTAATCCATATAACTAATTTATATATAAGCAAACAATGAAGGAATGAGAGGATAAAGAGGTAAGGAGATTCTTACGGTTGTCTAGTTCTTACCCTTGTAAGCTATGTTGATATTGTCTTAAGGGGACGTACTCAAAAGAAAAAACATGGACGAAACATGCAATCCTCTAGCAACATGGTCCCTTGGCTAACATTCGTGGGGTGGACTCCAAAGGACTCAACAGACTTGTCACTCCCACGATCTACCACACGACCCGGAATGTAGGGTGCATCCACAAGCAACCCGGTCTAAGCACCACGCCTAAAACCTAAGCCACCCCTCTAATCTATAGGGTCCTCACAGTTAAAGTACTCAAACAAGAGTTGCGAACAATAAGAACAATTACTTACTCAAATAAGAAGTTGATCCCACCATTGAAGTCTCGAGGTAAGCCCCAATGCTAATGGGACTTGATCCCGACGGTACAAGATGTAGAGGAGTCACCGGCAGTCCGGTGCTTCCTCGGCATCTCTTCCCTTCACCCACGCTTTAGCTCTCGGAACAAGATTAGCTCTAGTCTCTCTCATGGGAACTATGGCTCTAATCTCTCTTGATGCTTGCTCTCGGCTCGCTCTAGGGCTTCTAGTTCTACATGGTGTCTAATCTAGATTGGAACTAGAGAGGTCGGGGCCTCGACTGTTGAGTATTGAGTTGAATGAATTAGGGTTTTGCCACCGGGGTCGTGGTCTTCTTATATAGCCCTTGGCGATGAGCGGGAACCCTTGGATCAAACCGACCTTGAACAACGGTGTAGATACAACCCCAATGTCGGTGACAAACCGCCATAGAAAGGTGAGGCTAACGGGTGGGACCCACACTGGCGGCCGCCAGATGATGGGCTCGGCGATCGCCCGGGACTACGTGTCCCTGGTGAGTTCTCCTTCCTCCTGGTGTCTTCTGGTGTCTTCTAGAACGTTTTAGTCCACTTTTCGGATTGAGTTGACTCACGGTCAAGTCTTGTCATCGTATGGGATACAAACTCTTAGGGTTTTCACTACTCTTATCTGTTTTTATCTGTTCAGTCCCTGTAAAGTCATGAAATACCAAAACTCGTAGAAATATGTCGGTTGGACCCCTAGATTTATGTTGATATTCATTCTAAACCCTTATTTCATGTTTAGTTGGCTAGTAATATTATGCTATAACAGGTGTCAACAATCAACAACGCCGACCGAGCCAATCCGCCCGATTGGAGGATCAAACCGCATACGAAAAGTGTTTCCTCCGTCATCACGGGCACTACAATCAAGGCGCATTGGATTAGAAGAAGATCCAATCAGATGGCCGACATGCTTGCTAGATAAAGTTTTTATTATTTACTGGCAGATCAGTTAGATTATGATAGCCTATGTGTTAACCCAAGCCATGGCCAAGGGTGCCCTTTTCGGATGCACTCGTCTTGTAACCATTCACTCGTAATGGTTCTAACGACTTCGTCTTTGTTACAATGCAAGCTTTGTTTCCTTGTCAAAAAAAAATATTGACTCGATGGAACTCGACATGGGATTGGTGTCGTTGGAAAGCTTATCTCCTTAGCTTTTGGGGCATATGAACCGAAAATAGACTCGTATGCGATATGGACATCGATTTTAGTGTGGGTCTTTGCCGAGTCCGAGGGAGCCAATGGGAAATCTACCATTACGAAAAGTGGGCTTCGGAGATATACCATTCGCAAGCCCGGGCTTGTCGATTTACCACTCCGAAACATGACCCGTCCGCTAAAAAATACCATTGGGGCTGCTTTTCTTCTCTTTTATTCCCTTCTTGCCCCTGCCCGTTTTCTTTTTTTTTCTTTCACGTTGCTTCCCAAACGGATCGACTCAGGCCGACTCAGCCCTTCCGCCCAAGCCTTCCTTCCACCGCCGCGGCGTCCAGCCCGCCGTTGTTCTTGTGCCTCCCCGCGCCCACACCCTCGCCTTCTGCACGCGCGCGCGCGGCAGCTCGCCTCCCCCACGCCCACCCTCCCCCACGCCGGCGGCCATGGTCGGCTCCTAGCTCACCCGCCTGCAATCCATGGGAGGGAGGAGGGGCGACGCCCAGCCCCCTTGGCGGGTGGGAACCCTAGCCGAGGGGGGGGCCCCGGCCGAGCTCGACCGCCACCGTGGGGGCGCTCGCCGAGGGGCCCCCGGCAGGTTCGGGAGCTCGAGGTGGGACGGGAGTGGAGCCTCGACGGAGTGGAGGCGCCGGAGAAGAAGACCCGCGGCCTCTCGATCCGTTTCTCGGGCTGGTTCCCGTGAACCCGTTCCGTGGGGGAAGCAACGTGAAAGAAAAAAAAAGAAATGGGCGGGCAAGAAGGGAATAAAAGAGAAGAAAAGCAGCCCAATGGTATTTTAGCTGACGGGTCACGTTTAAGTCGTAAATCGACGAAGCCCAGCCAAGCGAAATGGTATATGTCCGAAGCCCACTTTTCATAATGGTAGATTTCCCATTGACTCGAGTCCGAGGTGGGCTCAAACTATATGGATTGGGTGTCTAACTTGGTTTGACGCTCATGTTGTTCTTAGTCTGCATACCTCTATCCAAGTAAATTCTTGATCCCCTCACAGGCCCTAAGAATTATAATATTATTAATCTATTTTCAAAATCAAGAAATGAATTGCGGAGTACTTAGGAACGAGCTCACGCGTATAGTAGGGGCAGTTTGGATGCTACTATTTTCTAGACTTCGTTAAACTCAAACTAGTTTGATTTATACCAAATTTTTTTAGTGGACAAAGGAGTAATGTATACATTATTTTATTGCATGTTCTATATTTTAGACCCATAATACTCTTTTCTAGAATTTGCCAAATGATATATGCCGGTCAGCCCTGAAACGTTAGTTCCTCCACCGGGGAGGTAAGGGAAGCACAGATAAAATAACGAGGGTGGAAATACAAATATCAATCAAGTGCATGAAGAAGAAAACTCGACCCATAGGGGATTAAGATTAGCCTTGGGTATTTTTTTTAAGAAGAAGATCTTCTCATGTAGATCGAGAAAACCTCCGAACCCTTACCTCACCCCATACACAGCAGCACTGTAGCTCGTGCGATAAGATGAGCTGGCCACGGACATGTGCTTTGGATGTAGCTTTGTGAGATAAGATGAGCTGACCACAGACCTTACTTTGGATGTGGAACAGACGAGGAAGTTTGTTTACCTCTCTAGCGAAAATCCCCTAAAACAACACGCATGTGCGCCACAGTTGGGGCTCGAACTCACGCCACGAGGGTGCCAATAAAGAGTGCTAAACTAGCCAGTCTAGCACTTTTTTGCAATTGCATGAAAGAATGGAAGGGAAGGGCGGGCCTGGTGCAAGTGGTAGTGCTCAACCGCCTATAACCGGAAGGTCCCGGGTTCAAGCCTCAGCCTCCGCATATTGCACATAGTGCGGTAAAGGTTTGGCGCTTAAAATACCCTTCCCTGCACCCCGCGCAGGCGAGAGCCTACGGCCTTTGGGTATGCTCTTAGCCTACCCCAACTAGCTTGGAACTAAAGTCTATGTTTACATAGTTACGGGAGGGTCACATGGCATGGGGCTATGTTGTTGATGAAAGAATGGAAGGATATAAAATAGAAGAAGAAAACATCACATAGTTACATAGTTACGGGGGAGGGTCACATGGCATGGTCTTGGTGATGTAAATATTGCGATTATACTAAAACTAATGGTGGAGGAATAAGCGATCAATCAATTGCATAAAAATGTGGGAGAACATCTTCAGCAATTCCTCAATACCACTCCTTATCTTCATAAAATGGTTATACTGGGGGTAGATAAATATTTTTTTCTTTTTATCTAGTAGTTTGTGGCTCTTACTTTTTGTATAACTACTACCAATACCTTTCCTATCTCCCCCTCAGTTAAAAGAGGAGTTCATAGACAACGACGAACGCACACCTGCGATGTACGGACGACGCATAGACCTTGATGTTGGGCCTACAACTAAAATGGGCCAGATACAAAAATGGACCAGCATCAAGATGGGGCTGATATTAGGAGAAGGAAAAGGATTCTCCCTGTATGGGCTTAATGAGCAATTAGTGGCCCATTATCTGTAGCCTGGCGCACGTGGGTAGCGGCTGATTCGGTCATAAAGCCCACATCTCGCACTGGCCCGTGCTCAACTGCTCCATGTGACTGTATTGGTCATAGTGATACACGCGAGTTCGATTCATGTTTTTCCATGCCGCAACAGCGCTGCAAATTAAAACTGCAACTACAGGGTATTCCAAATTAGATGCTTGTACGTATGGTATAGCTTATATACGCAACATCGCTGCGTCCTGTAAACTGTAATTCGTGCCCAACTTTTGAATATCGTATATGCCATGCGTGTTATGATTTTTTTAAAAATAATAATTTTTTACTGATTAATTACAGATCTAGGTAGCGTTAAAGAATAATTCCAAAAGTAGCATCCTGTCAGTAGTTGAACAATCAACATGACCCTATCATCAGCTAGCTACGTCACTTCTCCGCCTTTCTACGTGGCCGTTCTTGGGGCCGACACATCTATCAGCTTTTGAGAGCCGATAGAGCCTTGTTGCCCGTCAAATAGTTGATACCTGCAAGCTAACTACTCCCTCAGTTTCAAATTATAGTTCACTTTAGCTTTTCTAGATCCATTTTCTTTTTACTTGTATCTAGACATAGTATATAACTAGATGTATAGCAAAAATCAATGTACATATCTAGAAAAGCTAAATAAACTACAATTTAGAACAGAGGGAGTACGTAGTCATTATCCTATCGACTGACCAATTGCCGAAAGGGTCTAATAATACTGGTTGGTCTACCTTTCTCTCTCACCATCTCTCTATCTCACACTCAATCACTCGACCACTCGTGTTCTATCTTCCACACAAACTTCATTTGATGTTTGTCGCCGCTATTGTTGTTGCCAACGCTACCCGCCCTAGGCGTGACGGGACACCTAATTCATTGGCTAGCCCTCCTAAATTGGGTGTTCCTCCCTCGCAGCAACGTTTCAGGATTAGTGTATATATTGGTGCCTAAATTGCGGGAGAATGTATGGAGGTTGAAGTTGTACTAGACTTCTAATACAAATAAATAGAAATTTCTCATGTTCAAGGCATTGGGGGAGCGTGGTTATAACAATACAATAATGCTTGTCTAAGAGATGCTTGATGGAGTCATGCAAGCTGAGAGTAGCAACACAGGAGTAATAGGGGGAACTAAGAGGAGACAAATGTTGAGTAGACTTATGTGCATGACGATGAGGTGATTCATAATGAGACATGGGATGAAGATGAGGAAGAATGTGGTTGCCCCATGGAAGCTGGCCAGGGTGAGGAGGAGGAGGACATAATTGTTTAACAGATTGAGGTGGACGATGTGGAGGAAGAGACCAATATTCCCAAGGAGTGGAGTAACATCGCAGCAGATTGATGATGGCCATCATTTGTCGTGGGAGTATGCGAGAAACGAGGTCGGGCAAGGCTAGACGCTTCAAGACAAGGTTCATCTCAAGCACACAATACATAGAAGGTGGGCTTTTCTGAAAAGAAGCGATATAGCCAAATAGGGTAGCGAACCTGGTGACATATGATGTTGCATCGCTCTAGGGTGCACTTGGTAGCTGCATGGTCATGTGCCCACATGATGGGACAACTTTATAGCAACCATCATAGAACAACATAGTCACATCGTCTTGCATGCCACACCGACGAAGCAAAGGAACATGACCTATCCATATACCGTAGCCTCACTGGGGGTGCTACAGTACCATACTCTTACTGGCCTTGACCTAGCCTATGTAGTCCAGCAGGTGTGCCTCTTCATGTACAAACCCTAGGAACCACACCTTGCCTTCGTCAAGTGCATTCCCTGCTACATCGAGGGCCAATTTTCTACTGGTATACACATTGGCACCCTCACGACATACTCAGATGCGGACTAGGCGGGGTGTCCCAACTCCCGTTCCACGTCAGGCTACTGTGCCTATCTTGACGACAACTTGATGTCTCAATTATTGTAAAACATTTAGCCATATTAAATGGATGTTGTTTGATTATATTAAAAATTAATTTAATTTAAGTTGGCACCATTTGTAATTTTAAAATCAGTAGCATTAGTCATATATATGGAGAACTTTTAAATAATGTTAATGGCAGATCATTAACAATACTAAAGTGAATATGTACATCATTAGTCATAGGTATCAGACTGTTCAGCTGCACTTAAGGCAAAGGCTGTTGTGGCTTCTGCTGCATGTATATTGTAGAATGATTGGTCCATCAACAATGCGGTGATATATTATAATTTCACTAGATACTTATAAGATACAGATAATATCTGATACACATCCATATTTTCCGAATATGTTCCACACAAAAAAATTATGCAGACTTGGGTTGCGAACAATAATTAAGAGAAATTTACGTGTCCGGATATATCCATTTTAGTATTCTCACGTTAGAGTGAGATATAGATATTTACATTGACATTTTAGCGCATATAGATATAGGATAGCTCAAATATTTATCAGACATTATCTATTTCCACCCATAGAGCTTGTGTGATGCCATCAACAACACTGCCAAGTTCTGCGTCATACCCTTTTTGTTGTTGCAGTCAATGCGCAAGGTGATGAGTTGTGGACTTGAGGTGGTGTCGCTCGCGTTGGCCATCCATTTCCTTGAGGTGCCTGCAGTTGACAGATACCGACCCATGCCTCCTCTGCATTCGATCGATCTCTTCGGGCTCCTGGGCTGGCTGCAACTTCGCTTTCACTAGGTGATAGGCGAATATATATAGCACAAACAGAGAGCAAGAGTTGAAATTCTCTTGCCTTGCCTTCTTGCTTTCCTTGAGTTTTCCTTTCCACCCGCAGAAAAGAAAGAAAGGAGCCATATATATGCATGCATGCATTATCATGCGGATTGGAATTTAGGTCCAGATTATTGCATCTGCTTTTGCTTTTGCTTAACACAGGTGAACGGTTCATAATCAGTTTGGCCTCGAAGCGAATCCATGTCATGGAGAATGGAATGGAATGTGTCCGGCCGTCCAGGTGCATTGCTAACCAACATTAAGTTGACGTGACAATAAGTCGGGAATAATGGCATTATTTAATTTGGACCATCGTCTTTCATATTGCGAGGTATGCATCCGCACCTCTCCACAACGACATATGCACATAGAGATGTATGAAAAGATCTAGCAAACACTACCGGATCCTCGGCAAAGGCCAGTTTACACTCGGCAAAGAATAAGCCGGGTGTTAGTGTTACACTCGGCAACGCGCACACGACAACGTTTACTCGGTATAGGAAGCATTCGCCGAGTGTCAAATATCGGGCACTCGGCTTAGCCTACGCCGAAGTGTCTAACACTCTTTACCGAAAGTGTCCAACGTGCACATGACGTAGAAAAGTTCGCTAACGGTGGGCAGTTTTGACGGCGTTCTTTGCGAGTGTCACACCGCTACACTCGGCAAAGAAGTTGAATTTTTTTTTTATTTATTTTCTTTGTCGAGTGCTGCCGGTGTATACACTAGGCTAAGACTTTTTTATTTTTTTATTTATTTATTTATTTATTTTCTTTGTCGAGTGTTGCCCATGTAGGCACTAGGCAAAGACCTTTTATTTTATTTATTTATTTATTTTCTTTGCCGAGTGCTGCCGGTGAAGACACACGGCAAAGGAGGATACCTTGCCGAGTGTTAAAGTGTTATGACCATAACACTCGGCAAAGAAATTTGTTTTTCTAGATCTGTTTCACATTATCACATGCATAAATAGATCACATATCTCACAGGTCCACATAGATCACAAATATATGGTACTAAAGCAACCATAACTCACATAGTTCATCACAACATGTCACATAGTTCATCACATGTCACATAGTTCATCACAACCATCCAAAGTTCACGTAGTCCATCACAAAGCATCAAACAATGTCACTAAAGGACACAGAAGGCCAAAGAGATATAGGTGTGTAGCAGAGTGATGTGGCATGCATGGCACACGTCGACAGTTTTGTCCATATCACCGTATATTTTCTTACTCTACTCACAGTAATAACAGGTTTTATAATTAGGGGACTAGAGTAGGTAAACGAACGTTGTAAGGGGCCGGGGCATGTTGTCAGTACCAAGGACAAGGCCAAGAGGAAACGCAAGGGATCAAAGAAGACTGACGAAGTTACGACAACAGAAGACGGTGGTGTAATCGGTTAAGTCATTCTAGTGTCGTCGTTTTAGTCTTTACTTTACTGGGCTCATATGTGGGCTTTTTCATTTGTTAGTTGATACTGAGAGTTTGGGCCGTGACTTGGGTCAGCCCGTTGCTTGTCAGGTGAGGGGCGAAATATAAGCCCGGACAGGTGCCGTGCGCGGCCATCGAACATTTTGAACACAAACTCGTAACCGTCTGGTTGCTTCGTCCCCAATTCTTCCCCGTGCTGTTCCTGCTCTCGCCCCCAAATTCCGTGATTCTACCCTAAATCTTCTACAATCCAGTTATTCTGTGACAATCTGCTCTAGGATTGTTACAATTGGTATCAGCTCCCTTGGATTTCACGGTGAGATCGGCTTCGCGTTTTTGTTCGTCGACCGGGCGCCGAAGAAGCAGACGAAGACGCAGGTCCAAATGGCGGCGAGTTTGGAGGATCTGGTCACCAAGTTCGACGCCATGTCCAAGCGCTTCGATGAGTTGTCAAGCGTCTCCAGCGAGCTCTCCGGATTGAGGGACATAGTCAAGGAGACCCTCGATTCGGTGCTCAACGCCGGCTCCAAGTAGGCTGGCGTGGGAGACGCTCAACGATTTGCACGGCCGGACGGAGACGACGGAGTCCACGATCCGCGACAACTTCGAGCACCGTCGACTACCTCCGCCGCCGATTGAGTCCATGGATCGAACGCGGGGCCCGTGCCAGGTCCCGGCGTCCTTGGCGGTCTACCGTTGTCGAGGCGCGGGGTGGCGCGCGCGGCCGTCGTGCCCACCACGGCCGTCAGCCCCTACATTGGGGGCTCGACCACAACGCCGCGGGCTGCGGTCATCCCCATCACCGAGTGATACAAGCAACGCCGCTCGAACGGGAGTGGCGAACTCTGCGGGCGGGTTCCGGGGAACCCGACCGCAAAGACTACAATCGCTCGTACGCGTCGACGAATCATGCCCCGATCCTAACCTACGCCCACCCCTTTTCCCAAATTAGAGTTCCCTAAGTTTGATGGGTCATCACCCGCTTATGGCGCGATCATTGTCTCATGTATTTCGAGGTCTACGCAGTCCATTCATTGTTGAAGACACGTTTTGCTGAGTTTTGTTGGCTTGGCAAAGACTTGGCTGCATACCATTGAGCATCATGGGTGGATTGTTCATTGGGACGATCTCTATCAGAAGGTGATGCTGAAATTTGACAAGGATCAATATCCATTGGTGCTCAAGAATTTTGAAGCTATCTCTCAGAAGGGTTCGGTTGATGAGTATACCTCTGAATTTGAGCAAGGTGCTCATAATCTCTTACTGTACAATGCTGGCTATGATGAGACCTATTTTGTTACTCGATACATGGCTAGACTCAGAGAGGATATTCGAGCCAGTCTGGTGCTTCACAGGCCAACTAATGTTGATACTACTAGTGCACTGGCCTTAATTCAGGAGCTTGAGCTTAGTAAGCTAAAGGGCAAGTCGACCTGGAAGGATCAATCCAAGTTCAATACAAGAACTGCAGACAAGGCTAAACCAGTTGTTGATGATAAGGTGAAAACCTATGAAGGAGAAGATAAACTTTCAGCATTAAAGCAATTCAGAAAGACCAATGGCTTATGTTTTAAGTGTGGGTCCAAGTGGACAAGAGATCACAAGTGTCCTGCACAAGTCCCCTTTCATGTTATTGAAGAATTGTTAGATGCTCTTGATGAGGATGGGGTTTGCCCTGAGCCAGATTCTGATATTGCTGAAGAAACTGTTATGGCAATTGATCGCCTGCAAAGGCGTGCTCAAAGGGTGCGAAGAACAATGAAACTTTGTGGCTTAGTGGGTAACAAGGAAATATTGATATTGGTGGATTCTGGAAGTGATCTTCATTCATTAGTTCCACTTTGGTCGATACTTTGAAATTGCCGGTAGTCACTTGTGCACCCACTCAGTTCATTGCTACCGATGGTGGTAAGATGTTGTGTGCTTGATCAAGTCTTTGCTGAATTTTCATTGGGGAGTTTAGGGCCATGCTTTTCATACCACTGTGGGCATTCTTCCTCTCAAATGCTTTGATATGGTGCTAGGGGAGGATTGGTTAGAAGATTGTAGTCCTATGTGGGTCCACCGAAAGAAGAAAGTTATGAGGATTTGTTATCGTGGTACAACTATGCGGTTGAGAGGGATTCTGATAAGCATCTTGTGCTTTCATTTACGCTACATCCTTGCATGGCCTGTTTAAGAGGAATGCGGGCAACACCTGTGTTCAGTTGTTAGTCCAGAAGGCTGAGGAACCATTATCTGTTGATACTGGACTCTTTGCTGTTGAGTTGCCAGGGGATAGCAGTATTCCTGCAGATGTTAAGTCTCTTATTCAGCAGTATGAGGACCTGTTTCAACAGCCAACTACACTTCCTCCTCAAAGGTCTTTTGATCACCATATTGAACTATTGCCTGGCTCTGTACCAGTCAACATCAGGCCTTACAAATACTCCCCAGCATAAAAAGATGAGATAGAAAAACAGTTGAAGGAGATGTTACAAAATGGCATCATTAAACCCAGCCATAGTCCATATGCTTCTCCTGTGCTGCTTGTGAAGAAAAAAGATGGGACATGGAGGTTTTGTGTGGATTACAGGCATTTGAATGCCCAGACTGTGAAAGATAAACATCCTATGCCTGTAGTAGATGAACTGATTGATGAATTGGCTGGGGCTCAATGGTTTACAAAGCTAGATTTTAGGGCTAGATACCATCAGATATGTATCAATCCTGAAGATACACATAAAACAGCATTCAAGACTCACAGTGGCCTCTATGAATTTCTTGTCATGGCTTTTGGGTTAACCAATGCTCCTGCTATATTTGAGAGCATTATGAATCTCATCTTTGCTCCTTTGCTCAGAAAAGGCTTGCTGGTCTTTATGGATGACATCCTAATCTACTCATCTACTCTGGAGGAGCACATGATTCTTCTGAAACAAGTCTTTGACATTCTAAGAAAGCATCAGTTCTTTATCAAGCTCTCCAAATGCTCTTTTGCTCAAAAGGAGATAGAATATTTAGGCCATTCTATTTCTTGTCATGGGGTGGCAAACTGAAAAGTCTAAGATCATGGTCGTTGAGCAATGGCCTATTCGTGAATCAAGGAACCGAGGGGGTTCCTTGGTCCGATAGGTTACTATAGAAGATTCATCAGGCATTATGGGTTGATCTGCAAATGTTTGACTGATTTGCTCAAGAAGGGTGTGCCATTCTGTTGGACTTCTTAGCATCAGGCCACCTATATGTAGTTGAAGCATGCTCTAACCAATTCTCCAGTTCTGGCAATTCCTGATTTCTCAAAGCCCTTTGTGTTAGAAACTGATGCCAGTGATTTGGGCTTTGGTGCTGTGCTGTCACAGGATTCTCACCCCATTACTTATCTTAGTAAGGCTGTGTGTTTGAAGAACCAGGCTCTCTCCACTTATGAGAAGGAGTGCTTGGCTATCATTTTAGCTGTTGAGAAATGGAGAGCATATTTGCAGAACTGTGAGTTTGTCATTAAGACTGACCATAAAAGCCTGCTTCACTTAACTGAACAAAGAATCTCTACAAGAATTTAACAGAAAGCCTTGCTGAAGTTGATGGACCTTTAGTATAAGATTGTTTACAAACAAGGAGCCTTGAACAAGGTTGCTGATGCTCTTTCCAGATGTCATGCTCCTAATGCCCTCATGGCCATCTCTATGTGTGACCCCACTTGGCTAGAAAGGGTGAAACAAGGGTATACTGATGATAGATGTGCTCGGTACATACTTGGACAATCCTCTTGGAGATTTTGTGGTTAGAGATGGCATTATCGAGGCACCGTGGTCGAATATGGTGGGGAATAACAGTGTGGCTCAACAAAGATGTTCTCGCAGCAGTGTCCATAAATCTGGTATTGGGGACATTCTAGGTTCAGTCTACTTACTACAGAATAAGGAATCTATTCTCCCGCCGGGAATGAAAAAAGACGTGTTGCGGTTTGTCCGGGGAATGTGAGGTTTGTCAACGGGCCAAGGTGGAACATGTCAAGTTACGGGTTGTTACAACCTTTGCCTGTTCCTACTCAAGCTTGGCAAATAGTCCGTATGGACTTCATTGAAGGGCTACCTAAATCCCGCAGGTATGACACTATCTTGGTGTTCATTGATAAATTCACAAAGTATGCACATTTTGTTGCTATGGCACATCCCTTCTTAGCCCTAGATGTGGCTCATCAAATATATCCGGACTCCATTTATGCACATCATGGTATGCCATACAATTTGGTGTCCGAGAGATAGGATATTCGGTAGCAATGTGTGGAAAGAATTGTTTAAGCTCACTAATACTCAGTTAATGATGAGTACGCCTATCATCCTCAAACCGATGGCGGTCCCGAAGTGGTGAATCGGTGTTTGGAGAATTTCTTGCATTGTGCGGTGAGTGCTTGCCCCAAGCAATGGCATAAATAATTTGTCGGTGGCTCAATTTTGGTACAACACTTGTTACCATTCAGCTTTGGGTCGATCTCCATTTGAGGTTTTGCATGGCCACCCTCCTCGCCATTTTGGCATAGCCAATGATGTTCAGATTCATTCTCCGGACCTAGAAGCGTGGTTGTGTGAACGAAATTTGCTTAATGATGTCATTCAGCACCATTTGCGGCGTGCTTTCGGCCAGAGGATGAAGCATCGGCCGATAAGCATGTGTCCGAGAGGGTGTTTGAGGTGGGCGATCAGGTGTATCTTCGCTTACACCCATATATCCAGTCATCTGTGGCTCCCGGGGCTAACTAGAAGTTGAGCTATCGTTGGTATGGCCCTTTCTCGGTACTTGAGAAGATTGGTGAAGCAGCATATCGTTTGCAGTTGCCTGATGGGTGCAGGATTCATCCTGTCATCCATGTTTCACAGTTGAAGCGCCATATCCCTCAGTCTGCACGCTTAGAAGATGACTTTCTCCATGTTCCTGATGACCCCACTGCCCAAGTGGCTCCTATTCAGTTTCTATCCACAAGGTACTGCAAGAAAGGGGCTTCCACCTTGTTTCAGATCAAAGTTCAGTGGGCAGGTGTTCCCGTTTCTCTGTTGACTTGGGAGGAGTCAAGGGACCTGCAGCGTCGCTTTCCCCAGTTCCCAGCTTGGGGTCAAGCTGGTTTTCAAGATGGGAGGTATGTCAGTACCAAGGACAAGGCCAAGAGGAAACGCAGGGGATCAAAGAAGACTAACGAAGTTACGACAACAGAAGACGGTGGCGTAATCGGTTAAGTCATTCTAGTGTCGTCGTTTGAGTCTTTACTTTACTGGGCTCGTATATGGGCTTTTTCATTTGTTAGTCGATATTGAGAGTTTGGGCCGTGACTTGGGTCAGCCCGTTGCTTGTCAGGTGAGGGGCGAAATATAAGCCCGGAGAGGTGCCGTGCGCGCCATCGAACATTTTGAACACGAACTTCGTAACCGCCCTGGTTGCTTCGTCCCCAATTCTTCCCCCGTGCTGTTCCTGCTCTCGCCCCCAAATTCCGTGATTCTACCCTAAATCTTCTACAATCCAGTTATTCCGTGACAATCTGCTCTCGGATTGTTACACATGTTATGTAAACTTATTCCCAATTCCCAAAATATTCTTCAACGAAGCTAGTGGTTTATATAGACCCAATATAAGGCAACCCAAGTACTATATTCTAGCAGTGGGTACGCTGTTGGTTTCGTACGCACACGCCTGATCAAGCATTGTTTTTGTTTCAAAGAATCAACAAATAAACCGCGATCATTATCTAAAAAAAAAACAAATAAACCGCGATCGAAATATATAATTTGATCAAAGTCAACCAAAAGCCAACTTAACTGCTTTGTCGTTCTCACTCTCCACTCTCTTAATTTGTAGTCTGCTACTAATACTATCTGGTACAGGCTTGCTAGGATGATGAACTGGATGCATATCTTATTTAGACAGCGAAGTTGAAAAGAAAATTGCCTCCGGCACTTTTTGATGTATATCTCAACAAAATATATAGGAGTACTCGACTTGCCGTAGCCGCTGCTGCAAAACGCCAAGGAACACCAAAGAGTCCAAGACGTTACATGCTCGCCCCTTGGGCCTGCAATGTGGCACTCTCATTGATGCATTGCTCCTCCACTATTCTCATCTGCGTAAAATATTAATGTCCAAAAAAAACACCTCTTTATTGGAACTATCGAAAAATACACTTTAGGAGTTTTTGAGAAAAAAAAAAGAGAGGAAATGATGCATGTATGTTCACATATATATATTTCGTTGAAACATTAGCCTGAGTTAATAAGTGCTTAATATGAAAATTGATACACTCATTGCTTTCTACAAATTAAACATACATTTGATTAGCCTAGTGATAGACATAATGATGTATACTTTTTCCTGTTTTTACAGTAGTTGAAGTGGATAATTTAGAAGTATGCAAAGAGCATTGGGAGATATTGTATTAATTACGAAGAGTGTAGGTAATTAAGTAGTCTTAGGGGTTCCTTTAATGATAATTATCTAGTAGTGATTGATGTGAGTGACTTATACAAAGTTAAAGGGTTAAATGTAGATGGTTTTCATAATGGTATAGGTGTGTAATGTAAATTTAGGTAATTGTTAATAATAAAGAAGATGATTAGTTTAGATGAGTTTACTTTTAAAGGTAGATCGAGGTAGTATGGCAATGAGAAGGAAATAGAAAGGAGGAGAGGAGAGGAGAGGAGAGGAGAGGAGAGTAGTGCTACCAAAGAAAACGACATGGGCAAACCCCATGTTTTTGTGGAAGTGTAAAATCCCTATAGAAAAAAACATAGTTACAAGTTTCCAAGAAATTTAAAATGATGCACGTTCATAGTGAATCTATATATGTATTGCATAAAGTTTGAGACAAAAACTCAATTTAGAAAAAAAAAATCATAAGAAAATGATAAATTTTATGTGCGTATCCACTACAAGACAAAAATTCCTTGGAATTCATCTTCTAGTGCAAGGGCATCAAATTTTGTGGTTTCATATGATTTTATTTTACAAAAATGAGTTTGGATCTCAACTTTTATGTGCAATTATATTTACAGGTACCCTATGGATACATATGGATTAAAGGAGAAGAAATTTAAATGGGGATAAAAAGGCCTATAAGTTTTTTTAAAAGAAAGAAATGCATATTAAAAATTTGTAACTAAATTATATTATATCACAATCAGATAAAAACAAGAAAAACACCTATATAGGGTATGTGCTAGATATCAACAAATAAGAAATAGCAAAGACAAGCAATTTTGTTATGGGCTTCACATTTATCCATGAATTTCTAACTTCGAAGACCATAGATTATGGAATAATGCATATATGTAGTTATATATAGATTGAGTATTGAGTATACAAGATGGGTGTTATACACTCATCAAGAAAGGGATTTTCATAATATTTAGAACAAATCACTAATCGAAATGCTTGCTTGTAAACTGTTCACAAGCACATCTTAAGTGTCATGTATTTTTTTCTCTAAAGGAACGAAACAAGTTGCTCATGGCAAGAGGCAAGAACTCGCTACCTAAAACTATGCCCATGATTTTTCTTTACAAAAAGAAAGGTAAAACATCTCCATTTTCTTTATATATGTACATACTTGCTTGTACTGTTAGTTAACATGTCATCGTGTGCATATTCTTCCTTGTAAGATGCTGTCAACAGCCATGACTTATAACCATAGATATATACATCGATGAGTTTTCATCCAATCCAAGTCAACTTAATAAAAAAATTATATCTGTTATCCTCTTAATGAAAATAAAAAAATTATATCTGTTATCCTCTTAATGAAATATGGGTGCTGAGCCCCATCTTGGAAAAAAATAAAATTATATCTGTAGCGTGCACCGCCGCCATTCCTCGCAGGTTTTGTCAGATTCAGCAACGCGCATGAATGTGTATGTAAACCTCTTATATATAGCACAAACCGAGAGTGAAATCTAACCGAACGCCGCCATCCTGCGGCGGCGCCTGTAGTTTGTTGTCACCAAGTACCTTGATTCCGACAGGTGGGAGCCATGGCCACCACCGTGAACCCTGACCCGGAGGCGGCGGTCGCCGGCGCGAAGGATCCGAGGGGCCCAAGGTCGCTGCTCGCACGCGCGCGCGGCAACCTGGCGTTCAAGTCGGTGTGGCCGGAGCTGAACGGCGCCATGGGCGACCTGGGCACGTACATCCCGATCGTGCTCTCGCTGGCGCTGCCCCGGAACCTGGACCTCGGCACCACGCTCGTCTTCACGGGCATCTACAACGCCGTGACGGGGCTCATCTACGGCGTGCCCATGCCCGTGCAGCCTATGAAGGCGATCGCCGCCACCTCGCTGTCCGACGCGTCGTTCGGCGTCCCCGAGATGATGGCCGCGGGAATCCTGACGGCCGCCTTCGTCCTCCTCCTCGGCGCCACGCGGCTCATGCAGCTCGTCTACTGGGTCGTCCCGCTCCCCGTCGTGCGCGGCATCCAGCTCGCGCAGGGGCTCAACTTCGCCATGGCCGCCGTCAAGTACATCCGGTACGAGCAGGATCTTGGCAAGGGTAAGTCCTTGGGCCGTCGCCCCTGGATCGGCCTCGACGGGCTCGTACTGGCCGTCGCGGCCATCTGCTTCATCCTCCTCGTCAACGGCGCGGGATCAGAGAGCAGCAGCAGGAGAGAGCAAGGCACCCATCCCGAAAGCCAAGAAGAAGAAGCACAGGAAGATGAAGAGAGTGGTGGCTGGCGGTCTATGGTTCGGCGCGCGGCGCCGGCGATACCGTCGGCGGTGATCGTGTTCGTTCTGGGCGTAGCGTTCGCGGTGGCGCGGCACCCGTCGGCGGTGCGGGAGCTGCGGCTGGGCCCGTCGCGGATGCGCGCGGTGCGCATCTCGCGTGAGGCGTGGAAGCAGGGGTTCCTCAAGGGCGCGGTGCCGCAGATCCCGCTGTCCGTGCTCAACTCCGTGGTGGCGGTGTGCAAGCTGACGCGCGACCTGTTCCCGGAGAAGGCGTCGTCGGCGACGCCGACGTCGGTGTCGGTGACGATGGGCGGGATGAACCTGGTGGGGTGCTGGTTCGGCGCCATGCCGTGCTGCCACGGCGCGGGCGGGCAGTACAAGTTCGGCGGGCGCAGCGGCGGGTGCGTGGCGGCGCTGGGCGCGCTCAAGCTGGCCCTGGGCCTGCTCCTGGGCGGCTCCATGCTGCGGGTGCTCTCGGAGTTCCCCGTGGGGCTGCTCGGCGTGCTGCTGCTGTTCGCGGGCGTGGAGCTCGCCGTCGCCGCCAGGGACATGTCCTCCAAGGCCGAGGCGTTGGTCATGCTGCTCTGCACCGCCGTGTCGCTCGTGGGATCCAGCGCCGCGCTCGGGTTCCTCTGCGGCATGATCGCACACGGCCTGCTCGTGCTCAGGGCATGGGCCATGGGTGTCAGCCTCACCTAATTCTACTACTGCTGTAGTATTTGGCAGCTAGGATCACCATCATTGATCTTGTGAATTGTGATTGTCTGCGTGTGCATATATTCCCCAGTCACCACTCGTTGACCGGGCAAAATGTCAACTTCAGTAAATAATGTTACCAAGACAACTCGCCAGACCAGCTTCGTTCACGAATGTTTAGTTGTCTACTGCATTTGCTTCTGCAACCCTCGTCCAGCGTTTAGAGCCCCTATTTCCCCATGGATGTCCATGGGACAAAGTCAAAGCCCATCCACTTTCCATTTCTTGCCTGCCCTCGTGTTTCTGGTCAACCAACGTCTAAAATAGCAGTTCAGACTGTCCTTCTTCCTCTGATGCAGTCAGACTGTCGGAGGAAAAGGTCCAGGCTTCCATTCCAGCCCAGTAAGACTACAACCAAACAGCAAACAGGGCAGGGTGCCAAACCCAGTGCTCAACTGATCAGCTTCCACCCAAGCAAATACCTAGAGTCGATCACAAGCACCTGCCTCAGTAACATCACATTCATTTCTGTAAATCGCACCTTTATTTCTTTTACAGTGTTCACAGACCATGATACATTCTAGCCACATTACAAATGGAGAACAAGATGCTAAGTCCCTGAAGTTACCATGCAATTAGACAACACAATCGCTCTAGTCTTCGAGTTCAATCAAACATAGTACTTTACAAGTTAAAGCCTGGTTTACTCTTTCTTTGGTGGGATGTGGTTGCCGCCGGTTGCAATTTTGAACAGATAAAACACAGACATCACAAGCACCTGCCTCAGTAACACCGCTTCTCCCCTCCACCCGCACGTCGTCGGCCACCACGCCTTCCTCCCCTCGCCTCCGCCTCCGTGTTCCGGATCTGCGCCACTTGTGCGCTGCTCCGTGGTGGAACGGCACATCGGTGCGGGCGGCCCCATCGGTGGGCAGCGGCGTTGCCACCCCGCCATCCCAAAGACGGGATGTCGCCTCGCCGCATCTAACTCCCGACCCGCACCCGTACATGCATGCGGCTCGGTGGTGCTGCGCAGCCCAACCTCGGCTCACCCGGTGTTAGTATTTGATCTCTCTTGTTTTGGGCCCAACGGACCCGAACCAAAACCTTGATCCGCTCCCTGATCGGGGGAGCCCAACCCACTAATGGTTGGAGGGCCCCTGTTCACACCGGCGGTATATAAATAGGAGGGTGGGGCGCCGGGGCACGGTACCCTAAGTTCGCCGCCGCTACAGTCCCCACCCACATTTCCTAAACCTAGTGCGATCCATAGGACGCGCAGCGGTGAAGGAAGCTCTTCTCTCCGCCGCCTTTGCATCGGCGCCGGGAGGCGTCCTCTTCACCGACCGTCGCCTAGTGCGGAGGGAGGCACCGACGTCCCCATGGCGGAGTCAAGCAACAACGTCAAGGCCAAGGATGGTGGGTACCCGATCTACTCCCATGTCTTTACTATTTGTAGATTTAGATGTACTAGTGTAGATGTTGAGTAGATTGTTCTTTGTTAGTAGATCTAGTGTTAGTAGTCGTAGGTGCTGTAGTAGAATGATTATTAGGATTTGTGCCTATCTTTGTTTATCATCTTGAATAAGTCGAGCACTGTCTTGATCTATCGTTAGAGATCCACTAAGATGATTTATTTCTAACAATGGTATCGTCGAGCCTGTCCTAATCGGTGGATCTAGATCGGATCATTTTCGCTCTCTCAGATTAGTCATTTTCGAACCTCGAAACCCTAACTAAGGTTAGGTCAGTCCTTTAGAACAAAGAAATGCAACCGATTTCAGATCGGGAAGAACAAAAGCACTGAGATTCGTAACCCTAATCATCAGAAAACACAGATCCGGCGTGGGTGAAAGAATCCCTACCATTTTCTCACCTTCGTCGGTATAAGTGGCACCACCGATGGACGGATCGACGGAACCGCTGGGCGCGGCATAGCCGCACGCGTGCGCCGGCGATTCATCCGGCGGTGGCGCCCGTTCTTCCTCACCTCGGCCATCCATGGTGGCCGTTACTGGCCGCCGTGGGCTCTGTGTGGGGCGCGGTGGAAGGAGAACAAGGAGAGGGAAGGAATAAGGGAGCTAAGAGGCCGGGGAGGAGCGGCTGGCATCGCCGGCCGTCATTCTCGCCGGCGTGGTCGGTGGCGAACGGACGCCGTCGATTTCCTCGGCCGGCAGTTCGAAAGTGCTGCTCTCGGGAGGCTGCTCGAGTGAGGAATTTTAGGATTAGGGTTCCAGGAAACAGCCGGCGTCTTTTATATGTCCGAGATTCACTCGTGACCGTCGGATTTAGGTCAATCAGTTTGAACGTCTCAGATCGCATCCTCAGGTTTCACTTGGGCCGGCGGCTTTCAAGCCCGGGCGGGCGCGCGGCGCGGATTTCGGGCGAAAGAAGCTACGGGCGTTTCGTTTCCCGCCCGTTTAAGGATGGAAATTATTTTCCAATTTTCATAAGAATTCAGAACACAAAAAAAAAAAAAAAATTTGCGGGGTGGCTTTCGGCTGTGCCTCGTCGCTTGATATCGATTTGGCCTGCGGGCCGATTTTGATGTCGGGCGAATCGTTGATTTTGGCCCAATCGAGAATGAGAAAAGTTTTTATATTTTTCTTTACGAATTCAGCAATATTTTGACATTTTGAGTTAAGTTTTGAGTTTATTTTACGTTAAATTTATGAACCAACGGGATTAAATTTTTCAGAGAGTAATTAAGATTCTCGGGATTATTATAAGATTATTTATTAAGCTTCCATTTGCATCAGTTATTTGTTGTCTCTTTTTTATTAAATTGGAACCAACGGGGAAAATTTAATTTTAAAACAATTATTCAGCATTAGCAAAATTATAATATTGTTATTTTCGGACCAACGTTGATGATATCAATATTATGAATTTTTTGTCTCTAAGTTTTATGCATTAATTCTATTTACGCCCAACGGTGATGTAGAATTAGTGTGTAAGGAATTGTATGTCTTTAATTCTGACCAACGTTGATTTAAAGCATGCAATTTCATGTTAAGTTATTTTAATTTTAAGTGTTCTCACCAACTTTGTCACTAAAATTTCAGGACTTGCAAATTGGGGAGCAATGATCCCCACTCTGAATGGCTCCAACTACAAGGCGTGGCTGGAGAAGTATAATCTTGCCCTTGTCATGAATGAGGATGACTTAGCACTTGACACACCGCGTCCCCCGAGCCGGTGGCACTGGTGAGATTAGATAATGAGGCGAGATCTTTGCTTTTGAGACTCGTCGGCGTGCTCATCTTTGAACAAGTGGCTAAGTATCAACTTGAGAAAAAGCAATGGGACACATCCAATAAGAAATGTCTCACCTTAGCTAAGACAACCATTCTTTGAGCCTCGGGGAGCACTCCCAGCATTGTGACACCGCAAATGAGTACTTAGAAAGAGTTAAAGCTCAGTTTCATGGGACTTCCAAGACCCAAGCTGGCATACTCATTAGAGAATTGACCACTAAGAGATACAAATATGGTGGTGCGATTCTGTTAGAACCCATGTGCTTGAGATGAGTACCATAGCGGCTAAGCTTCTTGCTATCAAAATGCCTCTGCCGAGATCCTTTTGTCAATCATCGATCTTTGCTTCCCTTCCGGTTGAGTTTGAGGCTCTTGTTATGAACTATAACCGATGCCTGATGAGTGGAACATAGATAAGGTGATTGCCATGTGTGTGGAGCGGGAGGATAGAATTAAGGCTTTGAAGAATGATCGAAAGATCGGAATGACTCGCTAACCTTGTAAAGGATGGTAAGAGGAAGTTCTATAATAAGAATGCTAGCCCATCGGGAAACCGAAGTGGGATGGTAGCTCCTCTTCCAGGGGCACATGGTAAGGCTACTCGGGCTCCTCGGAGGCGACAAGAAGCCATTTTATCCAAACAAAAAGAAGCCACACTTATTTTGATCGGTGCTTGTTACGTGAGAAACATGGCCATCGCCTGGGAAGATTGTATAGGTTTCCTGAAATGGTGCAATAAGAAAGGTGAGGATATTATTACATTAGTAGATGAATCCTTGTATGTAAGTTATGCACAATCTACTTGGTGGATTGACTCAGGTGCAACAATTCATGTTGCTAATTCTTTTCTGAGGGGATTCGTTTCGAGGAGGACTCTTCAAAGAGGAGAAAGAAGAATTAAGGTAGCAAATGGAGTACAAACCGATGTTGAAGCCATCGGAGATTTATCATTAGAGTTATTAGATGGTTTTGTACTTAGGCTATCTGATGTACTCTATGTTCCCTCTTTGCGTAGAAACTTAATAAGTGTTTCTAAGTTAGACGATGATGGATTGACATGCCATTTTGGTAATGGCAAGTGTGAGATTACATTTAATAATAAGTGTGTTGGTCTTGCCTTCCGACAAGACAAACTTTATTTGTTATCAGTTTCGAGAATGTGAATGTTATATCTAATGAGAATGAGAATGACTCCTCGTATGCTAATGTAAGTAGAAAGCGTAACAAATTTCAGAAGAATGACTCTTCGAAATTATGGCATTGCAGATTAGGCCATATTTCGAGGGGGAGAATTGATAGAAAGCGTAACATATTTGATCTCTCTTGTTTTGGGCTCAACGGACCGAACCAAAACCTTGATCCGCCCCCGATTGGGGAGCCCAACCCACTAATGGTTGGAGGGCCCATGTTCACACTGCGGTATATAAATAGGAGGGTGGGGCGCCGGGGCACGGTACCCTAAGTTCGCCGCCGCTACAGTCCCCACCCACATTTCCTAAACCTAGTCCGATCCATAGGACCGCAGCAGTGACGGGAAGCTCTTCTCCGCCGCCACTGCATCGACGCCGGAGGCGTCCTCTTCACCGACCGTCGCTGCCCTAGTGCAGAGGAGGCACCGACGTCCCCATGGCGGAGTCAAGCAACAACATCAAGGCCAAGGATGGTCGGTACCCGATCTACTCCCATGTCTTTACTATTCGTAGATCTAGATGTACTAGTGTAGATGTTGAGTAGATTGTTCACTGTTAGTAGATCTAGTGTTAGTAGTCAGTAGGTGCTGTAGTAGAATGATTATTAGGATTTGTGCCTATGCTGTTTATCATCTTGAATAAGTCAGTATCCGTCTTGATCTACTGTTAGAGATCCACTAAGATGATTTATTTCTAACACCGGCCTCTTGCGTTCCAGCTTTACCCGTCGGCCGCCGGCAGCAGGCAGCTCAGGACGCCGCATCACCAGCGCTGCCTCAACTCCGCCACTAGAGGTGACTGTTTTTTTCCCGATGCCTCCTTCCTCGCATCCTCTCTTAGTGGCAACTATGTTTTCGTGTATAGAACTACTATAGATAGGGAAAAGATCAAATCTATTGAAGTGAACTGATCCATTTTGTACGTATGTGCTCTGATAGAACTGGATATTTTGACTAAGACCAATTTAAATAATTAGTAGTTAATTGCGCATATTTTACATGGTACTTATTAAAATTGCAGTTCCAGGAACCAATTCCTTTGTTCCTCATGATGGGAATTTCCACACCTTTATATTACAGACATGTCATCAGAGGGAGGACCACTGCACAACTATAACCCGCTGCTTAGTAAGAATATTCGCCCCCCTTGCCAGCATGAAGTAAATTATTTGCTGCTACAAACCTTGGCATCGTCTTTAGTAACATGATGACTACCAAAAGAGACAAAGAGACCCATCAGCTTCTATATTGTGAAAAAAAGGCAATTAGTTATTCAGCTACATACCTTAAGACCATGCATCTGCTTTGGTCATTGAATCTGGATCATATGTTGCTGTTCAGAATATTGTGTTGCTTCACTTCTACTTATCTACAGTTTGTAATGAACATGTAAATGCTATAGTGGTTCCAGATAGAGACAGCTGATTTTCATGTTAAAAACATCCCTGTTCAAGGAATCTTCGATGTTTTATTTACCTCTACTATATTGCCTATGACGGCCCATATATTCTGAAGCATGTTCCATACAATTACTACTATATCTATAAATTTTACGGGTAGAATTATGATCCAGCTAGCACAAACAATTCTATGTCTATATTTTCCTCTACCTCTCTGATCATCTTTCAAAACCATACTCCATGACAAGCCTCACTCGCCAAATGAACAGCTCTTCCAAACATTGGAATTACTTTAATAATGCCAACATGACTCGATCTCCATATCCAGCTGCGACATTTGTAATACTAATTTTAGTAATATTTTTCTTCCACATATATCCAATCAAATAATATTATAATATACTATACTCCTCGCTTGCTGCATTATATTGCAGTATTCCCAGGAGGCACATCACTTTACTGAGTAACTCTAATAATGCTTGGCTGATTGTTGCTCAGTTTCATTGCAGTGTCCCACTTGCTTGCAAACTCCGCCGGATGGGTCTTCGCTCCTCCCGACTTCAATTGATTGCACAGGAAAACGAATTCAGAAAATACTCTCCAAATAATATGTTTCGAGGTATAGCCTGCTAGACTTCGGTTCATGGTCTACATTTAACATTTTATATTGTCCATCCTGCCATTTGTGTCCAAATGATTATTTTGGCTTATATGCTTAGGTTTAACTCATATGCATGTCTGAATTGGTTACTATACCTTCCAATTCCAATATAAGTGCTTTTGTGTTTTATTGCTCTCTAGGTGATGTACTTTGGGGGTTCCGCATAATAAAATATTATGTCGATGCTAATGAACCTTTCATGCTATTCATAATAATAATAGATTATGTATATTTCATCCTTTGATCTGATAGTTGCATGCTTGCTACAGCTCTACCTATTGATCCTGTTACACCAAATTCTGAAATTTTTTTCTGTCTTTGATATCCTCATAAAAAAAACATTTTTCTATCGAAGCACAGCCTTCAGATTTTCATTGCCACCATATGCAATCTTTTGATTTACTTTTATAATAGGATCACTTATGCAATTCCGTCGTGCAGAATATGCCATTGTTAAGATGTCCAGTATAGATGATATATTGCCATACATTTTGTTCATTAAAAAAATTGAACCTTGGTTGCACTTTTTAGATAATTGTTTCTGCTGCATAATCCATCCCCGCAAGGCTGCAACGCGACTCCTTCCATAGCAGGTAATTTTTTTCTCATCCGTGATTGCATCGTAGCATTTTCTGCACCGTTTACCAGTACAAAACTCAGTTTGTTACCTCATTTTAAACCACACAGCCAGTTCTACCTTTTGGTAAATACATATAAAGTACTAATATTTTCATGCCCTTTCCATTTATCCTTAATAGTGTTGATAACACTATTGTTGCTTAATCAAAGTTTCCTGATATCAAATTTGTTTATGCTTAGGTCCAGGTTTATTAGCTTTTTTGTTCACATGGCATTCTCATAGTAAGGGCTACATAGGTCAAGGTTGCCACCCTCTTTAGTCTTTACGTACTTTATTATCAACAATTGGCAATCTCCTAACCCACCTCCTTTTCAACCCACAGGTAACAATTATTTCAAGCGGAAAGACGGTACATTCCTACGTTTTTTTCACACATATGCAAGGTCACCAACTCCCAACCATCACCGCCTACCATTGAAGAACTAAAACTTCTTATTTTCGTAGAGCTATTCTTCATGTATAAAATATGCCATTATCTTACTATGTTTTTTTTTGTTGGTACAAAACTAAATGTTACATTTGAATCATATTGGTTGATACATGTATGCCATCTTCGTGGCGTCGTGTTTCGTTTCCGGCGCTTCGCGCGGGTTCTCTGCTAGTTTCCTTTTGTTATCAACCATGCACTATCGTGATGAACTCGCTGTAAAGGCTAATCGTTGCCTGCAAATCAAGAATAGAAGCAAGAACAAAAAACACACAATATGTAAATAATGCTGAAATAATGCTGTAAATAATGCCTGCAAATCCCTAATGGACTCAAACATGATACATGGCCCAAATGATAGTAACACAATACCCTAACAAATTCGGACGTCCACTTATTTCAATGATTCATATTGACTCCAATGGAACTTCGACATGGGATTGGTGTCGTTGGAAAGTTTATCTCCTCAGCTTTTGGGGCATATGAAGAACACGACTTCAGCGATGAATCACACATTAAGCGACTAATGAATCACGCGGTAAACAATGCTTGACAGAAAAAAAAATCTCATCTCTAACTCTCTCCCGACTATGGTGACTAAAACGGACTCGTAAAGATGTCTTGGCAAACAAGGCTGAGCTTGTAAGAAGAGTGGCTTCGCTAGTGAGAGACTTGTAGTTGATTCCTTGAGCTCGATTGTACAAACACCGGGAAGTTTCATCCACGTGAACCCTTGTAGAAGCCTTGCGAAGAGCATCATTGTAACGAAGCTGCCAAGTGACACCCCCGAGCATCATTGTAACAGGGTTTTGAATCAGCTTGCATTAGCCGATTCACTTAAAGCTCAAGGCTCCAATGCCCAAGGGAGAGATGTAGAACCCTCAAGTGAAAATAAGGATGTTGTCCATGAATTGCAAATTGAAGATGTTTCAAAGGACAACAATGTCACTCCAATTTCGAAGACACTTGGGCGGGATGATGAAATCTCTCCAACTACAACAAAAAGCCGATTGATTCCATTGAGCAAGGGAATCGACTAAGGATCCTTCTTGAGCATGTTTATCAAGTTGAAGAAGAAAAGGAGGATGCTCATAAAGCTAATTAATGGAGCCAAAGGACATGATAAGGAAAAGAGCAATAGAAGAAGGCTGAAGCTTAGCTTCAAGGAACTCCTAGCTAAATATAAGACGATATGTGAAGCCAATATTGCTAGTCGATTAAAGAAGGTCCAGCCATCAAAATTGCCTCCAAAGCGCGAGTCTCAAGAACGGAATTGGCAAAGAAAAAGTATATGTCCCATCATATTTCAGGCCACAACGTGTAGTGTATGCAGCTCCAAGACATTCGAGAAGAATCACCATCTTATAGAGACCGTTTTTGATCAAAATCGGTCTAGAGCTCTTACAAAGAAGAAAGTGGTAAAGAAAGTTTACCGCGTGAAGTATGATGGCCAAATGTCACCATAAAAAAAAATCATTACATTGCTGTAAAATCCGGCTATAGATGGTAAAAAGGTTGAAAAATTATCTATTAATGTTGTAGGTTCCAAATCTGAACAGAAGAAAATGAAGTGCCTAAAAACAAGGAAGAGTTCCCGCTGTCCAGAATCGAAACAAAACCGAGATGCTCAATCAGTTTACCCAAGTGGCAAGAAAGGAAGTTGTAAAAGCTTAGCGCCGAGAATTTTGAAAGAAAAAGGCTTAGCATGGGTTCCTAAAAACAGTGTTCAAGCTCAAAAGGCTGATGTTCAAGAAAGTGGTGCAACAAAGTTGAAGGAAAGGAGAATCAAGAAACCATTTCCAAGTGGGATGGTTGCACCGATCATCAAAATCATCGGTCATGAAATTATTCACAATCCACTGGACACTGAGCAATATTACTGAACATTCGGACACTGCACAATGCCCAATCTAGAAGTGTGGTTATTACCTCACTCTAGAGCTCTCTAGCTAGATTGAACACGATTATCACGATTGCAGGTGCCTGCATGTATCTTTATTTGGATGACTTTTGTAACCTGAAGAAGTACACACTGAACTAGCGAGGAAGGCTCACTCTAAACAATGAATCATTCTTGTCTATACACACACTTATTAGAACTGAACAGGACTTCAGTGATGAATCACACGGTAACCTTAAACAATGCTTGACAGAAAAAAAAACATCCCTAACTCTCTGCAGACTATGGCGACTAAACAGACTCATAAAGATGTGCTGGCAAACGAGGCTGAGCTTGTAAAAAGAGTGGCTTCGCTAGTGAGAGACTTGTAGTTGATTCCTTGAGCTCGATTGTATGAACGCCGGGAGGTTTAGTCCACGTGAACCCTTGTAGAAGCCTTGCGAAGAGCATCATCGTAACGGAGCTGCCAAGTGACACACCTGGGCATCCCCTCCTACCTGTGCTGAACGAGACGAACCTAAGGCCCCTGCTCGGTGAGAACCACGGGCTCGCCCAACATTAGATGGCGCTCGGGTCGGAACCGGAGAGGAGCATCCGGGCACGGCGAGTTCGGCCAAGACCCACCGGCTCGGAAGGACATGGCTGCCCTTGGGAATGAGGTAGCCGGAAATGACTGTGTCCTCCATGGCGACGTGGGGTGGGTTGAAAGAGTGGTAGGGGTGCAAACGGAAGGTCTCCCGTATGCACGCTTTGGATAGTTGAGGCGAGGGATGTCGATTCTTGGACGAGCCTGTCCTTGCCAACCACGGTGTTCAGCTCCTCCATTGCTTTGTGCATGACCTCCGGTTGGTTCATCATCTCTGCGAGTGCCCACTCAACCGCGTTTGATGGATTGTCGACGATTGCATACATTATCTCCGAACATGAAACAATCATTAGCATAGATTAATAACTAGGGCAACTAACGTTAATACTATTGGTAATGCAGAATAGTAGTAATATTAAATATCTTACCGCTGTCTGTGCTTGGATTTCTTCAAATGACAGAAAAGGTCGCCCTTGTGAATCCTCAAGAGAAACAAGGACGCCAAGAAAATCTCGGCCTCTCTCTCTTGTCACCGCGTTTTATGAGATCATCCCACTCATGGATCCTCTCTTGTATGATGGGATCATGCAAACTGTTTATAGTCTTCATTACGCTCTTGGCAACCTTCTTTTGGCCCTCAAGGTCGAGGCCAGCAATCATCGACGCCCACATAGCAGGGATGTAATCTGAAACAGAGAAGTTGTAGACGTGGTTGACCAGCGTGAAGAGCGCGTCCAAATGCGCCACCTCCTCAGGACCAGGGCCGCTGCCATTGCCAGCATCGGCAGCAACCGAGAAGTGTCGCTTGCCGAACACGAGCCTCCGTATCATGTTGCCACAGAAATGCTGGGCGACATGACGCAGGTCGACGACGCTGTTGGGTGATGCGTTGCACTGGTTGTACACCAACCCAACGAGGTGGTCGGCCTCCTCTGCTCGCCGTCGCTGCATCCGCTTCTCCATTGATGTGGAGAGGATCTCAGAGGAGATCACCCGCCTCATCTTCTTCCACTGCTCTCCGTGCGGCGACAGGATCGAGCCCTTGTACCCGAAGGTGAACATTTCAGTGTTGGGTGTTAGGGGACGAGACGCGAAGACTGTGTCATTCTTTCTGAAAACCTCACGGGCTATCTCTGGGCAGGCAACTACTACGACATGGACGGCTCCAAAGCGGAGGCATAGGATGTTTGTGTGCATGTCCTTGAGAAGGCCATGGATCCATCGGAACACCGGCCTCTTTGACACCACACAGTGCAGGCTGCCGATGATAGGCAACCCAGCGGGCCCTGGCGGCAGCTGGTGCAGATGTGTTTTCTTTGACGACATTGCTTTGGTTCGGTAGAGAAATAACAAAGCTAGGGCAAGAAAGGTGCAAAGTACTGTGAACGGAGTGACGACATGTGCATGGCTGCTAGGTGCTAGTGTCATGCTTGATGATGCATTGGAGCTCATCATATCTATTTGTGTTGGGAAATACATGGATCTGTTGGTGTTCAGCTCAGACTGCGCTTGGTATTTGGGCAAGCTTGGCTGAGTTTGTGTTGATGCTCTTGCTATATATAGGCTGTTGGTGAGGAACGTGGGAGCATAAATAATACTCCTTGATGATGACCCTCGAACCTACCCTGCTTGGATTGGCCCCCTATTGCTGTTAGCCATTTGATCGACGGGTTTGATTTGGAATTCCTTAAATATCAAGAAGAAACGTTTACAACGTTTTAAATAATAGCAGGATAGTCATTTAGCGTGACCTTCTACAAAAACTATAAAAAGGCTATATCTATATCTATATCTATATCTATATCTATATCTATATCTATACCTACTAATAAAGAGAGAAAATTTCAGTCCCACCTCCTTTTTCACCGGGCTTTTCACCGGGCTTTTCTGCCGGGCCTTTTTCTGCCTGCCCATCGCGCACTAATAAAGAGAGAAAATTTTAGTCCCACCTTTTTTTTTCACTTTTTCTGCCAACCCGTTTTCTGCCGTCCGTACGTCCGTCCGTTTTTTTTTCCACCTCTTCTTTGTTCCGCCTCTCCTGTCGTGCGTATACTCATCCCTCCGCCCAGCACGTCTTTCTTTCGGAATACAACACAAATCCAAATCTAACTAGCACAATAAGGAACATCCAATTGTTTCCAAATCCATATCAGACTAATAAGGCACCAGCTCTCCTCAAACCATGGTTGGCGGCACGACCGGTGCTCGGAGTCGTCGGTGTTCGCGGAAACGGCGGTTGAGTTCAAGATTGGCCTGGAGTTTATCAGTCGGAGGCCGCCTATTCGGTGGTGCCCACGCGGCGACATCATGGAGCGGCGAAGCGCATACGTCTGGACGTCGGCGCTGTAGAGGAGATCGGCACGGTCCAGATTGGATGCAGGCTGCAGGGGGTGGCGAGAGCTTGCGGCTTCACAACGTCGGCACGGTCCTCCATATATAGAGAGGAGAGGAAGGCAAAGGGAAGAGGTGGTGACGGCAACTACCAGAAGCCGGAAGCGGCGGCAGCATGTCATCAATGTTACACGGATACTTGAAGGGGGTGACGTATCCGTATCCGATACTCGTCGGATACTCGGATACGGATACTCGGATACACCATTTTAGTGGGTCTTATTTTAAGAAAGTGCGTATCCGTGTATCCGATACGTATCGTATCGGATACCCGTACCCGTACTTGTGTAACATAGCATGTCATATACATGCGAGGCTGCGGGCACACATCATCCAGCTGTCGGAGCGGAGCGGAAGGATGTGGGATCTGTGTGTGGGAGAAGAGAGAAGAGGGAGGCCGACGGCATGGACTACAACTAAGGCGTGGTCGCATGGGCCACATGCCGAGCGGGCAGGGATCAAGCATGATCGGTGGTTTTTCAATTCTCATTCTCTCTCCCTCTCTTTTAATATAGTGTAAAAAAAAATCACAATATAATTTTTTTCTTTCCCTGTTTTTCGGTTACGAATATATCATTAGCATATTTGTTCAAAGTGAGTATAATTTTGAAAAAGAAATAAAAAAGATAAAACTCGGTGCATCGCATGTAACTCAGACTTATGATTTGAATTTATAATATTATAACAACACTCATCTCGAAACAATATATAGTCCGACAATAAAAACTATAATTTCTATCAAAATTTATATGCAATTTTCATTTTGCGACCATCGTGTTGTCTGCCTGCGGCGTCTCTATTTTCTATCCGCCCACATCATATCTACATTTCAATTATGTTCTTCTGTCGGGTGCAAATGACGTCGCCCATGTTTACATATGAGTTAATGAGTTAATTAATATGACGTGTTCAACCACGGTGTGGAGTCTATTTTTTAAACAAAAAAAAAAGTATACGAGATACAACAGTATAATACTGGGTACAACAAAATTTGACTTCAAGACATATTATTTTAGATAATACGATATAAATCTTCAAACTTCAAATTGCAAGTTGTCTATGTAAACATCTAGCAAGTACGTTATACATCCCGGTGTAATACACAAACATGTTTTTGCTAACAATCCCTATCAATGAAGGAAAATAATAATGATCATATGTATATGAATTCACGTGTCTACGAAGCTCAGGCTGACGCGTGAGGTTTAATCATAAAATGCTTTCGGTGCAACGCACGGGCATATTTACTAGTTAGAGATAAAGGAAGCTATTTCATTTAGGATTTTACAGAAAATAATGAGAAACAATATCAATAAATCCATCCAAAAATTTAACCAAAGAAAAACTTATAAACACAAATACTCAAATACATGTATAGTTTCTAGAAGAACATGTATCCATGTCAATTACATAACATTCATTAAACTAATCAACGTTCTCACGGCTACAATCACATTTGTATTCATTAGACCTTCAATATTCAATGGTTTATTTACATATATTTTTGTTAAATAAAGAGCATAATAACATATAAGCATATACTGTAGTCATCTATAAATATTTGTCTCATATTAGCATTAGTGTGTAAAAAAAAAATATTTCATGGCTAAACTAAATTAAATAGTGGATGCCAAAGTGTTATTAGTGGCAATATACTGAAACAGTTGGCAATACTGTAGCGGTAGACCGTACCTAGGAAAATAGTTATAGCACTATAGCAGGCTAATTAACGATGAGAAGAAAAGACCAAGCTAGCAAAACTAATTAAGGCTCCCATCCATTTGTTCGGTTCTTCTTTCACAAATGGTGAATGTGATATCTAAGAGGACATGCAGCAAAAGGAAGAGGGTCGACAAGAAGGGAGACCATGAAGAGAGAACCAAGGACATTTGGAAGGATCTCAATGTACATTGTGTAGATTCTTCTAAAGTAAGCCATATACAATCTAATCTTGTGGACACAAGTGATTACTTTAATACATAATCTGCAAATACCAACATTTTAAAATGTTTGTAGAGCAGATCACTTGTGCAGTGGAGGCTAGATTTAGATGATTAGACAGCTCCAAGATAACAATATGAGACATTAAATTAGATTTCTGGTGAGTTTTATAGGGCATGGCTATATATCTGCATATAAGTTATGGGTTATGTCATTGTTTATGGGTAAATACTAAGAAACGAAAAAAACAGTATTTAAGCACCGAAGGCAAGAAAGCTCCTAATTGTACATATTAGTTGAAAAATATGTGCCACGCTTGCTCAAGGCCTAATCCCACCATATTAGCTAGAACACTTGGATCGTATGGTCCAATACTAGAACACTAATTAATAAGATGTTGTTCCCCATTTCCTAAGAGCAAAACCTAATGTTTTGATGTGTTATAGACCCCGACTTTCATACACACAAGCCCAAAAGTTAACCGTTTGGTGATATCTCCTATTGCTGGCGATTCAAGCACGAACTTGCAGTGATAGGTGGACTATCACTGCCAGTTGTAGCCATGAACTGTTAAGGATAGTGCAGTTATTATCACTTCGGTTGTAGCTATTGACAGTGATAGTCCACCTATCAGCTATCACTACTTGTTGTAATATGACTGGCTGTTAAAGCCATGAATTAGTAGTGATACACTATTTTTATGGTTACAAATATCCAACAACGATAATCCGACAATAATAACGTGTTCTGTGTGGCCATTCTATCCTTTGGTCTCCAACTTGATCGCGTCTTCTTTCATGCTCGGCTGATTCCCTTTGCAATTGATCAGAAGGGCACAGCAGCAGCAACTCGTGTTCGATGTGGACAGCAACGAGGTTATCGATCCTTTCTTGCCGCAGCACACGACACGAACGACATTGGCCTCGCATCACTCTCCCTCCTGCGCGTGGAACGGAGCACCGAACCGGCCCCTAGTTGGCACGTTGGTCTGCATCGCCTTGTCATACGCCGGGGGTACCCGTCGACGCTCGTTCACACATTCCACGTGCTCACGTGTCAACAGTCATTAGACTGCTAAGGCTCACATTTATCTTTGTTTATAGGCTACTGTATACGAGTGGTACGTTTTTAGACAGAGACAGTTGTTGTATGCGTGTAACAATCCTGAAAATCTCCGAGCCAAAAATCCCAACTTTTTAAAAACACACCCAGCGGCATGCATGACAACCAGTTTGGTTTCACGAACAAACCGTTTGGTTTCTTCCCCTGGGTACGTGGTTTTATTCGACATGGCACCATATAAAAGGAGTAAATTGGATGACAATTATTTTACAAAAGTATAAAAATCCTAAAATCACTTTTAACTGCATACTTTTTTGTGTTAGTTTGGAAAAATCCTAAAATAATTCAAAATTGCATGAACCTAATCGCTACCAGGCTACTGGAAATTCTCAACCTGCAGATCTCGATCTCTTTACCTTGTCATTACCAGGCTGCCAGAAATTCCTGTCGACTCCAAAGATTCCTGACGGTTTCTTACAAACCGACGGGAGAGTTGGTTTCCTACGGTTCATTCCTGGCGGTTGTCGGCCGTCAGAAATTGCCGTCAGCGTGTAAAGCAGGTGATGTCACAGCTTCAATCATTGTCCATGATCCCTGTCCAGCTCTTGTGTCTTTCCGGTGCTTGAAACAGTAGTGCAGGGACAGGAGCTTTTGATACTATCGCACCAGGTTTTCATTGTGCTCGAATTCAAAGCAGCATCCAGAAGCTTCTAGGCAAGGATGATTCAGTGCTTCTGCAATATCATTTTCATGCTATGTGTCGATCTCTTATTTCCATTATTTATCACATTTTGCTTGCATGCATGGTTCCTTGCATTATTAGGTAGATGTTTGTCTAGTCATAGAGATCTCATTTATTCTGTGCTACTTTGATCGGTCCTCCTGCATCTGAACCTGTTGCTGTCCCATTTTCTCTGTACCAGTGCTATACTAGCTCTTAGCTGATTTGCTGTCATATCTTTTCCTAGCTCTTGCTTGTTTCGTTTCTAGGGGTAACCATAATTCCCTGCGATTGCTTTGCTTGAGCAAGGTAGCTAGTTTTTCTTTCCAGCCCTGCACTGTCTCTGTCAGTATTACTTGTGTCTCCCTCAATATTATTTTTGAGTGTCTTGCACTACTACACAGCTGATTTTGCACAGCGTTTTGAAATGATTAATGGTGGCGGTTATTTAGAAAACCACCACGGTTAATACCCTAATTAACTGTGGCAGCTTTTTTTATTAACCGTGGCGGTTATAAAAAACTCACGGTTAATTGATTAACCATGGCGGTTTTTATTAAAAAAACTGCCACGGTGAATAAAGCCCCTACACACAGCAATTTCGAGCAAAGAAAGCTCATCTCGGCCCGATATCCATGCTCCGGGTATATAATCGGACATTAGGGTTGCACTTTCACCCCTCCCACTCCTCAGCAGCCCCCAACTCCCTCACTCTCCACCACTCTTTTCTCTCTCCAACTCTCTCGAACAGGCCGGCGGCGAGGGCGAGGCTGGCGGCTCGAGGTCTGCGGCCGGCGGCTCGAGGGCGGAGGCCGGGCGGTGCTCGGCAGACACCGCTCACGACACGAGGGTGGAGGCCCGGCGGCGCTCGACACCGCGGCGCATCGCCGCGCGGCGCAAGGGTGGCGGCCCGGCGGCACACGGCGCCGGCGGCGGCGGAAGCGGCGGGCTCGAGCTCGTCGTCGCTGGCGGATCCGGTGAGCTCTCCCTCGAGCTCCTCATCACGCGTGGATCCGGCGGGCCCTCCCTCGAGCTCCTCGTCACCCGGGCCGGTCATCGCACGCGGATCCGGCGGGGCGGTCTTGCGCGGATCGCTCAAGACGGGCGGCGGAGCTCCTTCCCCTTCTTCCCCAACCGCCGATCGATGAACTCTAGCGTGGCTACTAGGAGGTAGAGGCAGCCACCGGCGTGGTTCCCGGCGTCGGTGGCGCTCAGATCCGCATCTAGGCCCATTAGGGTTGGATCGGATCTGGGCTTTTTCATTTTTTTTCTGTTAGCGGTGGCGGGTAAATAAACCCCCATTGTAAATCTTTGATTTTTCGGTGACCCTAGCTCGCGGCGGTTGTGGAAACCGCCACCGTTAATCAATTCTATCGTAGTGTTGCTAGTTACCAGAGCTTATCCGTGTTTATTCTTTCTATGCGATAAGTAGTTAAACAGGTGTTGAACCAAAATTTTTTAAAGGCTGATGCAGAGGAAATCTAAAAAATTCCTCTTGGAAAACTACAGGAGGATATGTGGGCATGGAGTGCAGAGAAAAATGGCCTATACTTTATCTAATCTGCATATAGATTAACAGCCTCCTCAATGTGCATGTTCGATATGAACAAAACAAATGTTGCAAATTCTTCAGTGAGTGAGGATAATCTGCTTTGGAGAAGAATGTGGAAACTAAAGATTCCTCCAAAGGTGAAAGTATTTTGGTGGCGGGTGATGCATAATTTTGTGCCAGTTAAAGCAAATTTAATGGAAAGACATATAGAACCTGAAGGTACATGTCCTGACTGTGTGTCACAAACCGGTTAGATTGGGCCGGTTGCGACACGTCACCAACGGTCTTCGGGCGAGGAAGATGGCGTAGGGGCGGCGTGTCCCGGGCGGCGACGACGGGCGGACGGCGGGGCGCGGCGGCAGCGAGGGGAGTCGTGGCGGCGGCGGTGGTGTGGCGGCGGCGATCTTGGCGGCGCGGCGGCGGGCTTGGCGATGTGGCGTGGCGGCGGCGGGTCGGGCGGCGGCGGCGGCGGCGGCGGGTAGAGTAGGGTAGAAGCACGAACTATTTTATTTTATTGCTTGTCTCCCAAAGAGATTACATACCCTTGTTTATATAGCCCGGCTAGTTGGACTTGTAATCTAAGCAATCTCTATAAGGTTTCCTTATATGATTGGAATACCTTTTACAAGCAATATTTATTTATTTCCTAATAAGCGTCTTCCTTATATGATTGGAATATCCCCTTTTGCACACCAAAAATCCTAATATAATCCTAACTTGATGACGGGCGAGTTGGAGGCGGAGAAGGGGGGCGGCGGCGGCGCGGGGGGCGCCGGTCCTGCCCTCAAGGCGCCGCGGCCCCTCGTGGGCCGCCGCGGCCGCTGAGGCCCTCCTAGCCCGTCCGGGCTGGCCCAATTCCGCACATGACATTTCCCCACCGTTCGACGAGGCGGCGGCGTCCACGTGCCGCCCAACCCACCAGTGGGCGCGAAGGCGATGCCGATCGGCGAGGTCGCAACGCCAGTCCGGTTGAGGATGAGGGGGCCCGACTTGTCGTTGTCGTTGTTACGGATGTTGGCGTCGTCGTCGGGCGAAGGAGAAGTCGAGGTGCGGGATGCGAAGTAGACGCTGAACTTATTGCTCGGGCTGGCTGCGAAGAGACGCTCCATCCATGCTCGCCGCATGACGGAGGCACTGAGTCTGGCCGAGAGCTCGATCGTCTGGCGCGTCGCTGGGGAAGCCTGGAAGGTGTATGTCGTCGGCACATATACCTTTGCATGGATGTGCCTACAAAACACATGTCGTAGCGACGGAGGGGGCGACGAGGAGAAGCGTAGGAGACGGCCATAGAGGAGGTCGCTTGTCGCCTGGACAGGCGGCCCGACCTGGGGCGCCGGTGCAGATGGCGCGTCGACGATTACGTTGTCGATGCGGAGGAAGATGTCGCCATCGTTGTCGAAGAGGAGGACCGTGACGTCCTCAAGCCCCGACGTCGGCGTGTTTTTGTAGGAAGAGCACGCTCGCCGGGAACGCCTGATCTTCACGTGGCCGATTAGGGAGGTGGAAGCCCACTGCCACGCCATGCAGTGGGGCGCCCTCCTCCAGAAGGAAGTCGTGCAGGAGGTCCTGTCAGGCCCCCACTTTTATGGGTCCTTAGGCTCACGTATTTGCGCCAGGATCACGCACAAATACGCCTATTAGCAACAGATAATGGTATATAGATATAATGGAAATTTGAGCTTTATTGAGATAGGATAAAGGGGGTCTTACGGTGGCGGCCGAAGAAGGTCGCTGATCCGGGTTCTGATATCGAGTTAGCCGACCGAGAAGCGGTGGATTAACCTGGACACTGCCCCGTACTCCATAGGCAAACTTGAGCATGGATGAACTCTGGGATTCAACGTCTTTCTCCTAACAAGCACCTTGCGAACTCCTACGAAACGTTGGTCCTCTACCTCGACGACGGACTTACCTCCTGATGTGCCGATGTCTGTAAAAACAGAGGAGGGGTGAGTACAAATGTACCCAGCAAGTCCAAACCAGGGGGTTGGTAGTTATTAGGGTTTTGGGCCCTAGCAGAGACTCAAAAACTGCTCTCGCTAGTTCCCGGGTTATCTTATTATCAACATCTTCATCATCAAGGTCATAAACAGGTTGGTGAACATTAATGTGAAATCTAATCATAGATGTTCAAACCTAGCATTTGCCCATTCCAAGGACGTGGCTATTCGAATAGATTCAATACACTTTGCGAGAGATTGTACACTTTCCCCACCACGATAGGCTTTGTCTTCACCATCGCGACTTGGCTTAGACAGGGCCTAACGAGATTCCCGTACCCGCTTGGGAGCTACCCTAGATTTCGGTATGTTCCTACCACGACTTCGGGGGTTAGCGGGATGATGCATCATCCCCGACGTAGCTTCAATGCACACTACGTCCAACGTGGCTTCAATACACACCATGCCCGCACACAGCAATCATAATCATCATAAATATATATATCGTGCACAAAAACCCGTGCCACTGCGCTCAGCATTTTTAACGTGACTGACTGCAGCCACGCCAACCGGACCATGGGGTTCGCTCTCCCCATGCGCTCCCGATAGATCGTTCGCCTACGCCAGCCACCTTGGATCGAAATCATACCATCACCTAACGGGTGTGGAATCAAGCCGCCCCATCCCGTGTGGTGGTGTACGGATAATCGCACTAGGTAGATGGTCTATGAACCGGTCCTTAGGGAGGCAGGTATCTCACCGCAGGAATCATTCCTGATTCGTGTTAGCCCACCTCCATGTAGGCTAACACCACCTACCTCTTTTGTTGGTTAGGTTCATTTTATTTCCATCATAACATTATATCTTAACTCATAGTTAAACCTTACCATGAACATAAACTTGATGATAACCTCATGCACATAGCATCAACACTATCTTAGGCACATAGCTCATCACATCTCATAGCTCATGAACAGTTTAGCACATAGCTTATCATATCTCAAGCACATAGCTCAGCACATAGCTCATCAAGCACATAGCTTATAAACCGAGGTTATCATCACATGTGTTTATGTTCACTTGGAACAACTTACCATGATTATCATCATTACCAGATCAAGGTTATTTAATTAGGTCAGGTTAGGGGGGGTAGGGACTTGCCTGGGATGTTCTTACTGATCGGCACTGCGTCGAACGCTCCTAGCTTTGCTCCAGAAGGAACTCCTAATCGGGTCGACGTAGAACTACGGCACGGATATCGGGAAAACCTAGCTTGAACTATGGCATACAAAACAATCATAGGACATTATGATGGCAATGGGTTAGATGCATGGAGCTAGATTGTGGATGAATTATGGAAGTCGTTTTGCGCGAAACGGGATTAGGATGCATGAGTTACGGATTTTCTAATATTAACCCTAATTTAATTATTAGGGTAATATTATATAGGAATTTTATCATGTACGAAATAATGAACTAATTACATGATAAAATTCTATAATTCAATTAATGAATTTACAAATTTTCTAGGAATTTTTCTGAATAAGGAAATAGGGTTTATAACACTCTTTGTACATTAACCGTGTACACATAGCATTTTGCCCTCACTGTACAGCTCCGCGTGTCCCCAGTATGATCGACCTGTGGGCCCGGGTCTGCCCACGTGGCATATAACTGAGGCAAACGGCGGGCGGATGGGACGGGCAAGTGTCGGCGTTCGTTGGTCACCCCGACGCCGTTACGGCGGGTGACGGCGACGCCGGACAGCTCCCGCTCGCCATCCCCGACGGCGGCGCTCCACCGAGCTCGCCGAAACGGTCGTCGTCCATCTGCTGATCGCCGCGCGAGGGCACGTTCGGTCCCCTGTATCCACGTTGAGCTTGGCGGCGTGCCTTGGGGCATTGGTGGAGGGGGTAGCCTCGCGGTGGCGGCGTTGCGGCGGAGCTTCGGCGGCGGCTCCACCGGACTTGGCCGGAATCGGCCGTCCTCGGCCCATTGGTCACCGTGTGCGGCGCGTTGGCCTTCCCACCTCACCGTGACCGACGCGGCCTAGGGGGAAGTGGAGGGAGGCCCACGGCGGCGACGGGCACGGTGGCGCCCGTGGCGGGGCGAGGCTTGGCGACGGCATAGCTGTGCACAAGAAGGGAAATTAAAGGAGGGAATACGAAGAGGAGGAGTTAGAGGCGTACCCGCTTGCCAATTTCACCCGTGGCGACCATGACGACGGCGAGCTTGAGACCTAGCGGCGGTGGCGGCGGAATCCCGAATTGGGGAAACGCGGACAGCGAGAGGAGGAGAGGGAGCGAGAGCACCGCGTGTTACGGCTCGCTACGGAGCTCGCGCTCTTGGGGCGAAGTTCGAAAGTGGTGCGCCGAGCTTGGCTATTTATAGCGCCGCGCCGCGGCCACTCGCCCGGCGAGATATTTCTTGCGGCGCTCGATCTTTCCGGCAGCTGTCGCGTGCTCGTGGTCCTCCCAGCTGGCTCCGTAGTCCGGTCTCATCGTCCTGGCGCTGGTCGGCTAGCTGGCTAGGGTGGAAGCCGTGGTGTCATGTCACGCGGCTGATAAACGGTTGGCAAGGTCGCCGGTTCTCCTGTTGTGTGTGTTTGGCAGCGGGGACGTGGCCGGGCGGCAGGGGCGGTAGCTCTGTCTGAGTCCATGTGTTCGCTGTGCTGCGGTCTCACGCCCTCGTCCAGCACGGCCAGCTCCTCGACCCGTCGTGTCACGGCGGCCGGTTATCCGGCAAACACGGTCGCCGGGGGTGCTGTGCGTGAGTTAAGGTAGGGTAAGGGGCGCTGCTTGACGCGACACCTCAGCGCGGAGGTCCGCGTCTTTCTGTGCAAGGGTCGTCCCGGAGGTCGGCTCGTCGCTCTGTCCCGTCAAGATGGTCAGCGTCCGCTGGCGGGGGCCATCAGTCATCCTTGTGCGTGTTGGCCACGGCGAGGGGAGGCGCTGGCGCCAGACGTGACCAGCCGGGGAAGGTCTGCGAGGCCGCTATGTACGCATCACCCGAGCGGCTGTGGAGTACGGGCGAGGAGGCGGCGGGGTCCCAGCAGGGGCTGTGCCGCGTCGCGTGAGGGGGAAGGAAGAAGATCGAGCCGACAGGCGGGCCCTGGCGTCGGTTGGAGAGGGCCTGGAAGCCGTCGTGGGCCTGTGGGCTTGGCCGTCTTGGGCTGGCCTGCTCGCTCGTTTGGATGAGGAGGGAAAAGAGAGAGGTTGGCGGGCCGGGCAGAAAGAGGGAGAGTGGAGGGAATGAGCCCGAGAGCTCATTCTTACTCTTTTCTTTATTTCTTTCCCTTTCTCTTTTCCTTTCTTCCCTCATTTCATGTGTGCTTACATATCATGTCAAATATTGTGCAAGCATATATATTGCCATGGTTGGTTCATGAGTAATATTATATGCTTATGTATGTATATTAGCACACATGTCCTCCTTCATTAATTTCTCTTCTTACCCCTTTGTCTCATGTGTACTTTTATATATGTAGAATGTACAAGTAGGTAAATATATTCCCATGACTTGAGAATAGTTATGTACTTGTACTTATATATATTAGTACCCATGAGTTTATTATTATTCAGAGAAAATGTAAACAGGGGCTCATGCATGACTTCCATATTTCATGTGTCCTAGATTATGCTTTATATTGTTGCCACCACATTGTTCTTCAAACAAACAAGCAAGGGACCTATTTTATATATGGGAGTTTTGTAATGCAAGGTTTTCAAAAACAGGGTTTAGGTTTTGTGGAAGGTAAGTCAAGTTTTAGTTTATTTCGAAAAGTTTAAATTTTTAGTGAATTTTGAAATGATGCAAAAACACGGGTGTTACAAATCTACCCCACTTAGATGAATCTCGTCCCCGAGATTCCAGGTAAACTACAGAGAGGAACCTAACAAGGTCTCAAGAGAAAGGATAGGGAAAGATTAGAGGTTGTAGGGGAAGGTTTTTGGCGCCTTACGAGGGGATGTCCTTGAGAGAGAGTCCTCGGATTTTGCCACTTTACCAACTTATCGAGCAAGGGGTATGCCCTATGCCTTCTTGTTGGATGATGATTCCACCTCTATTTAGTTAAGAAAATACCACTACGCGGGGGATTCACACCCTAGTGCTCGTGGCATATTCTTTATCGGCTATTTTGGCCGCTTAATTCCATCCCTTAACTCCGTTTTCTCTACCCCACTTAGAGAATTTAAGCTCGGTATTTTTTTTATCGCGGCCTCCTGATGATGTCTTTCGACTCATACCCCTTTTTAAAATGGTGCCTGTATAATATCAATGATATTTCTTCTCTTTTTCTCTATTTTTCTTTTTCTTTTTCTTATATATATATATATTTTTCTTTTCTTTTCCTTCATCATCATCATCATTTTTTTTTTGAACAAAAATGGCACCAACAATATTCATAAAAATTTATTCCATGCCCGCAGCTTCGACTTTTTCCTCACGGCCTCTTATAAGGTAAGGGGCGCATTACAAGGATATACTGAGAACAAGCGATGCCACTAGCATGGAACCTAAGAGGAAAATGTAATGAGAATGACTTCTTCTTCATCCACACACATCTTGGGGGCTTCTTGCTCACGGCGTACTCCTTCTTCTTACTATTTTCTCCATTCTTTCTCGGACGGTGTTCCTCCGGGTCTTCTGCTTGATTCCTTGAATCCGGGCTTGTGCGTGTGGTGGGGGTTTGGCATTTGAGTGTGGAGTGTCAGATGCTGATGGAGAGGCTCGAGCGGCCTTTTATAGGCAGCCGTTGGCGGGATTCGGGGGGCGGGTGCACGGCTGAGTGCGCGCCATTATCGGCGAGCATCGCGGCACAGTGGTGTCGTGGGGCAACAGCAGCAGCAGCAGCTCGGGTGGGGGTCGTGGCGACAGTGTCCTCGTACGACGTGGGCAAGGACCGCGTGCCGAGGAGGTGCGATATGAGGAGGACGGCGCCTGCTGTGGGGACAGCAGCGTGACGCTGAGAGGACAGCAGCGGTGGGGAGGAGAGCGAGAAAGAAAGAGAAAGAAAAAGAATGGGGTGGGCGAGAGAGAGAGAGAGAGAGAGAGAGAGAGAGAGAGAGGGAATGGGAATGGGGAGGTAGCGAATCGCGGCAACGTATAATCGTAGCTACAGCACGTTGTCGCGTAGCGCTTTTGTCTAGGCGTGGGGGGCGTAATTGGACGCGTGCCGGTTGAGTGGGGTCGAGTGGGGTCATCATATTCTTTTTATTATCTCTTTTTTTTGTACCCCAATTATTGGTGGTTGTCGTCCCGTTTCTCGACCGATTTGAAAGAGGATGGGGGAAAGTATGGAGAGAGACAAGGATCGGCTAACGATGGATTAGGCGAGGAGTCAGGGGGTTTTGAGATAACAATCTATAGGGGGTAGTTTAGTAACTAACCACTCAAATAAACATAACAGTAGGCTTACATGTCTGTGAGACGTATAAAAACAGTAGTCACGGTGAGCTTAGTTTTGATGGAACTTGCTATGATACTCGTGACTTGAGTGGGTTTTCAAGACGTTCACGGATCCCATCGGATCTTTCTTTCCATTGATTACCACTAGGTAGTAAAATGGAGAAATTAGCAATCAAGCGCGGCAATAATTCTCATCATAGGATAGTTACATTGATGGTACAGGGTCGCACCACACATAGCAACTACCATGACGATTATTGCAAGACTTTGTCTCTACAAAAGGCATTGAAGCCTAGGCATCTATGGCGGCTAGCGAGTGCTTAGCAACTATCGCTAAGACATTGCTTGCACATCAAGCTTGCAAAAGGATAGTACCACTTATCATGTTGCTTGGACTATGCCTTATGGAGATCCCATAAATATCAGACTTGCACATCACATTAGCACCCATTTAGGTACTCGAACTTTCTTGGCATTCCCAGTTGATCTGCTGGATAGCACTTGAGTCCTTCCTGTTGGGAGCTTTGGAAACATACAAGTTCATGACGTACTTCGGTACTTTGGTCTTCATGAAACTCTCGATTTCAATATCGAGGAAGGCCAAAGTATCCCAAGCACTTTAGCATCTCCGAGGGGAGTTGTAGAAACTCTCCTTGGGTCAGGCAGTCCGACTAAGATCATTCTTACTAGTCCATTACTGCTAGAGTTTCGACGTTCACATCGATTCCGCAACATACGAACTATCATAGTAAGGCGTACTTATAGCAACAGGTTTAAAAGTAGTTATCCTTATGTGGAGTTAAAATATCTGTCAACTCAGATTTCATCCTATGGTCAAGCTCGGCTCTGATACCACTCTGTCAGGCCCCCACTTTTATGGGTCCTTAGGCTTACGTATTTGCGCCAGGATCACGCACAAATACGCCTATTAGCCACAGATAATGGTATATAGATATAATGGAAATCCGAGCTTTATTGAGATAGGATAAAGGGGTCTTACGGTGGCGACGAAGAAGGTCAGCGATCCAGGTTCTGATGATCGAGTTAGCCGACCGAGAAGCGGTGGATTAACACGGACTTTGCCCGTACTCCACGAGCAAACTTGAGCATGGATGAACTCACGGGCTTCAACGTCTTTCTCCTAACAAGCACCTTGCGAACTCCTACGAAACGTTGGTCCTCTACCTCGACGACGGACTTACCTCCGATGTGCCGATGTACGTAAAAATAGAGGAGGGGTGAGTACAAACGTACTCAGCAAGTCCAAACCAGGGGGTTGGTAGTTATTAGGGTTTTGGGCCCTAGCAGAGACTCAAAAACTGCTCTCGCTAGTTCTCGGGTTATCTTATTATCAACATCTTCATCATCAAGGTCATAAACAAGGTTAGTGAACATTAATGTGAAATCTAATCATAGATGTTCAAACCTAGCATTTGCCCATTCCAGGGCGTGGCTATTCGAATAGATTCAATACACTCTGCAGAGGTTGTACACTTTCCCCACACGATAGGCTTTGTCTTCACCATCGCGACTTGGCTTAGACGGGCCTAACGAGATTCCGTACCGCTTGGGAGCTACCCTAGATTTCGGTATGATCCTACCACGACTTCTCGGGGTTAGCGGGATGATGCATCATCCCCGGACGTAGCTTCAATGCACACTACGTCCAACGTGGCTTCAATACACACCACGCCCGCACACGGCAATCATAATCATCATAAATATATATATCGTGCACAAAAACCCCGCGCCCTTTGCGCTCAAGATTTTTAACGTGATCGATTGCCCACCACGCCAACCGGACCATGGGGTTCGCTCTCCCCATGTCCGCTCTCGATAGATCGTTCGCCCGCACGCCGGCCACCTTGGATCGAAATCATACCATCACCTAACGGGGTGTGGAATCAAGCCGCCCCATCCCGCGTGTGGCGTATGGATAATCGCACTAGGTAGAAGGTCTATGGGCGGTCCTTAGGGAGGCGGGTATCTCACCGCAGGAATCATTCTCGATTGGTGTTAGCCCACCTCCATGTAGGCTAACACTACCCACCTCTTTTTGTTGGTTAGGTTCATTTTATTTCCATCATAACATTATATCTTAACTCATAGTTAAACCTTACCATGAACATAAACTTGATGATAACCTCATGCACATAGATTCAACACTATCTTAGTCACATAGCTCATCACATCTCATAGCTCATGAACAGTTTAGCACATAGCTTATCATATCTCAAGCGCATAGCTCATCAAGCACATAGCTTATAAACCGAGGTTATCATCACATGTGTTTATGTTCACTTGGAACAACTTACCATGATTATCATCATTACCAGATCAAGATAATTTAATTAGGTCAGGTTAGGGGGGTAGGGACTTGTCTGGGATGTTCTTACTGATCGGCACTGCGTCGAACGCTCCTAGCTTTGCTCCAGAAGGAACTCCTAATCGGGTCGACATAGAACTACGGCACGGATATCGGGAAAACCTAGCTTGAACTATGGCATACAAAACAATCATAGGACATTATGATGGCAATGGGTTAGATGCATGGAGCTAGCTTGTGGATGAATTATGGAAGTCGTTTTGCGCGAAACGGGATTAGGATGCATGAGTTACGGATTTTCTAATATTAACCCTAATTTAATTATTAGGGTAATATTATATAGGAATTTTATCATGTACGAAATAATGAACTAATTACATGATAAAATTCTATAATTCAATTAATGAATTTACAAATTTTTCTGGGAATTTTTCTGAATAAGGAAATAGGGTTTATAACACTCTGTGTACATTAACAGGGTACACATAGCATTTTGCCCTCACTGTGCAGCTCTGCGTGTCCCCAAAGATGACCGACCTGTGGCACGTGTCGGCGTTCTGTTGGTCACCCCCGACGCCGTTACGTGAGGTGCGGCGACGGACAGCTCTCCGTTCGCCATCCCGACGGCGGCGCTCGCCGGAGCTCGCCGGAAACGGCCGTCGTCCATCTGGCTGCCGCCGCGCTGGGCACGTTTGGTCCCGTATCCACCTTGAGCTTGGCGGCGTGCCTTGGGGCGTTGGTGGAGGGGTAGCCTCGCGGTGGCGGCGTTGCGGTGGAGCTTCGGCGGCGGCGCTCCGCCCGGACTTGGCGAATCGGCCGCCCTCGGCCCATTGGTCACCGTGTGGGGGCGCGTTGGCCTTCCCACCTCACCGCGACCGACGCGCGGCCGAAGGGGGAAGTGGAGGGAGGCCCCACGGCGGCAACGGGCACGGCGGCGATCCGTGGCGGCGAGGCTTGGCGACGGCGCAGCTGTGCACAAGAGGGGAAATTAAAGGAGGGAATACGAAGAGGAGGAGTTAGAGAGGCGTACCCGCTTGCCAATTTCACCCGTGGCGACCATGACGGCGGTGAGTTTGAGACCTAGTTATGTACTTGTACTTATATATATTAGTACCCATGAGTTTATTATTATTCCCAGAGAAAATGTAAACAAGGCTCATGCATGACTTCCATATTTCATGTGTCCTAGATTATGCTTTATATTGTTGCCACCACATTGTTCTTCAAACAAACAAGCAAGGGACCTATTTTATATATGGGAGTTTTGTAATGCAAGGTTTTCAAAACAGGGTTTAGGTTTTGCGGAAGGTAAGTCAAGTTTTAGTTTATTTCGAAAAGTTCAAATTTTTAGTGAATTTTAAAATGATGCAAAAACACGGGTGTTACAGGTCCGATCTTTGCGAGGGGATGTGGTAGCGGTGGAAGTACCTCACGATGCCGTAGTGGAGGCTCCACTGCAGTGCGATCGCTGCAGCTCGATGGCGTTGGCAATGATCCCGAGCTCCTTGTTCGACGTGGTGCCCAGGTGAAGCTTCGGTGATGAGGTCGTGCGACGTCGACTCATCGATAGCCTCCATGGGCGCGGACGGCCGCTGCCGTCCCGCACGATCGGCCGGTGCCAGCGTCGATGTTCTTTGTCGATGTCGGCGGCGTCGTGGAAGTAGCCGGGCTGTGGGCGGCCGGGTTCGCAGGTGCCGGCGCTGGCGGCTTCGTCGTCGTAGCGGCGGGCAAGGTCGATGGCCTCCTCCATCGAACAAGGCTCGAACCCCTCGAGTGTCGTGACGAAGTGTGTCGCGTGAGGCCACCGACGAAGAGGCCGACGCGGTGCGGCTGGCCCTCATGATCCATGCGAATCGCATAGCTCTCGAAGGCGGTGATGTAGTGGAGTCCGGTGTGCCCTCTGAGCGGGGGCGTATTCCCCTGTAGTGTCGGTGGTGATGGGGGGGTCCAGTCGCACCTCGGGTAGTGGGTGAAGACGTCCCACTCAACCGGGGGCCTCCTCGGGACAGCCTGGTGAACCAGACTGCAGCAGGGACTGTCGGATGGAAGGCGGCATACCGGCGAGCGAAGTCGGGGTCGATGTCGCCAGCCGGCTCGAACAACAACTCCATCTTGCGAATCCAGGTCGGGGTTGTCGTTGTCGTCGTACTCGGGACCTCGAGGGCGTAACGTAGGGAGCGGCATTAGGGCCGGTGACTGGGGGGGGCGGGGTGCCGCGGTGGCACCGCGCGGCGGGGGCGCGCGGTTGGGCGCCCCGGTAGGGGCGCCGTGGTGGTGCCTCGGGCGGGGGCGCCGCGGTGACGCCATCTCGCCGGGGAGTCCTCGCGATCGCGGTGTCGGTGGAGAGGAGAGGGCAGCCGATCTTTGCGGTGTCGCCGATGACGATGTCGGTGGACGGCGGTGCGGCCACGGACAACGTCGTCGCCCCTCCTCAGGCACGGAGGATGGCAGGGTCGGCGCCCGTCGGCGATGTCGCGGGGGGGCGTGGCCAGGGCAGCACTGGGGACGGCCCGTGCCGGCGGCGCGGCAGCCGCTAGGCCGTCCCTCCAACGCGGTCGTCGGCGGAGCTGAGGTAGGAGGATCGTCGGGCGGTGTAGGCGAACTCCATGCGACGAAGACGCGCGTCTCGATCTCATCGGGCGTCGCCGGGCCGATCTTAGCGGCAGCTTGTCGTCGAGGAGCTTCTTCAGCGCCTTGGTGAACTCTTGCATCTCGGAAGCCATCGGTGATGGGAATCATCCCCTGGTCTCCGGATACCGGTGTCAAACCGGTTAGATTGGGCCGGTTGCGACACGCCACCAACGGTCGGTCTTCGAGGCGAGGAAGGTGGTGTAGGGGACGGTTTGTGTCCCGGCGGCGGCAATGGCGCGTGCGGCGGCGGCGCGGGGAGTCGTGGCGGCGGCGGTGTGGCGTGCGGCGGCGGCGCTGGCGGCGGCGGCGGCGGCGCGTCGGCAGCGGGCGGCGGTGCACGGCGGCGGGTCGGGCGGCGGCGGCGGCGGCGGCGGCGGCGCGGTAGAGTAGGGTAGAGGCACGAGCTATTTTATTTTATTGCTTGTCTCCCAAAGAGATTACATACCCTTGTTTATATAGCCCGGCTAGTGGGACTTGTAATCTAAGCAATCTCTATAAGGTTTCCTTATATGATTGGAATACCTTTTACAAGCAATATTTATTTATTTTCTAATAAGGGTCTTCCTTATATGATTGGAATATCCCCTTTTGCACACCAAAAATCCTAAGATAATCCTAACTTGATGACGAAGCGAGAGTTGGAGGCGGAGAAGGGGGGGGGCGGCGGGGGGGGCGCCCGGCCCTGCCCGCGCGCGGCCCCCGTGTGGGGCGGCCGCGGCCGCTTTGGGCCCCTCGTAGCCCGTCCCGGGCTGGCCCAATTCCGGCACATGACACCTGTGGTGTTCAAAATGAAACGGTTTATCATGCTCTAGTTTAATGTACCTTTGCTGCAATGTTCGACTTTCTTTCTATGAGCTATTTAACATTAAGCTGCCTAAGATGCATCCTGCAACATGGTCCTATGATCTACTGGATAAGTCTTTTTGCCCTAATGCAAATTGTGGACCCATTTTATGCGGTATGTGGGCAGTTTGGACGGCACAAAATAGAAAACGCCATGAGGAGACAAATATGAACCTGTTGCAGGTATGTAGATGGGTGAGGGAATTATCTACTAATTTAATTGTTGCTGATAAAACTATGGCAGGAATGAAGGATGGTGTACAGGTTACGAAATGGAAGCCCCCTCCTGCAGATTTTGTAAAGATTAATGTAGATGCTGCGTTTAAAGCAGAAAAACAGCAAGCTGCCACTGTGGTTATTGTTCGTGATGGAAATGGCCATGTCATTGTGGCTAAATGCAGATGGTATGATTCAATTCTAAATATTCTTACGGGCGAAGCATTTGCAGCACGTGATGGGCTGTTTTGATGAACTTGCTGAACTACCCGAAGGTAATAATGAAAACTGACAGTTTGGAGTTGCAGTCCCTATAAAGAAGCAAAGACAGTAATTCAAGAGCTTAGTAGAAAATGTATATCCTTTGATTTATGTCATGTCAAGAGAGAGGCAAATGTATTAGCTCATGAACTTGCTAGGTTTGCCTTTTCTTCTCGTTTAGATGGCACTTGGATGGATGATAGTTTACAATGTATTCTCCCAAACACCCAACGTGTTTGTACTACCGAAGTTCAATGATGTAATATAAACTCTTGTTTCTTCTAAAAAAAATTATTAGTGAGATGCTTTTCGGACGCTTTACTTCTTCAGTGCGCTATACTCCGTACCTATAATCGGTCCAAGAGTGAGCAAGTTACTATAGTTGGCACGTGTCACCTTAGCTTAATTAACGGGTAAAGGAAAGAAACGTACATGTTTAGTTGGATTGGGATATAAAGTATGATCCATTTTTTTCACGAAGGTGAGCACGTGTTTCATTAAAAAGTTATATGTCACATTAGTTTCTTGGTGAAGGATTTTTTAAGGGTATATGACACATGTTTTATTGCTAGTTATTCCCGAAGCTTAGCCGTGTTCATTCTTTCTACTAGAAGATATATACTCGGAGGCTTCCGTTTCATTACCCAATGAAGAAGAGTTATCTAGTGAGATGCTTTTTACGCTTTACTTCTTCATTGCGCTAATCGATCCCAGCTAGGGTGAGCAAGTCACTAGTTGGCATGTGTATCCTTAACTGGCGTGTTTAGTTGGATTGGGATATATGTCACGTTTTTTTGGGTGAAGAACCTTTTTATCACACTACTACAAAACGATTTTCAGAGTCGAAGGTTTTTTACTATAGAGGCGGGGCAATATACAACTGCTCTATATATTGGCCCTCCAAAATGGGAGCTACATAATAAATTTGACTTTTCAAACGACCTTGCATGAGAAAAGGGACAAAATGAAAGTTATAGATGAAAAAGTTATGCACCTTTATAGTTGAAAAATTTTTTTTATTTAAAATCATAAATCTATGAAAACTTATGTTTGAATTTTCACATTTTAAAATTCAAAATTTCCCAGTGACTGCTTGAGCGAAGTGGCTAGCTAGTTTTTTATTTCTAGCCCTGCACTTGTGTCTCCGTCAGAGTCTAGTCGCGTGTTTATCCTTTCTAGATGATATGTATATACCTGCTGGCGACCTTCGTTTGTTACGCGATGAAGTAGTAATTTAGTGAGATGCTTTTCACGCTTTAGGTACTTCTTCAGTGCGTTAAAAATACCTAGTCTGGGCCTGGGGTGAGCAAGTTTGTCACCTTAACGAGTAGGAAAGAAGCGTCCGTGTTCAGTTAGATTGGGACATATGTCACATTTTTTTTTTCGTGAACGTGCTTGTTGCACGTGTTTCATTAAGAGAGTATATGTCACATTTCTTCTTGGCAAAGAATTTTGTTAGCTCCCAATCATCCCTCTCTCGTCGTTTGTTCCAATCCTTCAAGCTAGCGACAAGTCAAAAAAAACTAATTAAGAAGGTAATTTATTTTTCTTCAATCATAGTAAAAAAACCTTCGTATCATAGTATGAACTATGTGGAGACACAATTGTGCTTCAGTGACGACATATGCGGGAAAAAGAGAAACAAAGAATGAACATTTGAACATGGGATTGGTATAGGTTGGTACATGGACGTCAACTTATTTCCTCCCCCGCTGGCGGCGACGGCGCCACCGTCAGTCCGCCTCCGCCGATCTCCACCCCCGAAGCCTCGCCGTCCATTCCAAGCACATATCCGAACTTGCCTCCACCTGATCTATCATCTCTTGGGGGTGGTGGAGGTCCTCCGGCGTCCCTCAGCGCGCCCGCCTCGCCGGAAGGCGCCACTTATTTGGAGTCGGCGTCGGCCGTCGTGGTCCCCTCCGACCTTTGCTTGTCGCGCACCCTTCCCAAGGTGGCGCATTGGGGACCCAGGTCCGTTCGTGGCGTTGTCGGGCTCATCCCGCCGGCCGGCTCGCACGCTGCCGCCTTCACGGGACTCCGTCGCGGCCGCACCACCGAAGACGCCGGCGTCGGGGGACGCCGGCGGGCTCATCCCGTCGGTTGGTTTTCGCCGACGCCACCAAAGACGGCGACGCCGGACCCCGCCCGCACAGCGGTCGAGGCCGCCCAGGCTGGGGGCGCCGCTTCTATCGCCTACACCTTGGCACCCAGCTCGCCATGCTGCACGGGGCCCAACACCTTGACATAGTGCCCTCGCGCGATCGGGGCGCATGACATGGCCGCCTCCTCTTTGAAGATCTGACTACCATCCCCATGTCGCTGCCTCGGTCACGGCAGCAGGTGGCTCGTAGCAGCCGCCCGGCAGCCCTGGCGACACGAAGCCCGGCTTCATTTGGGTCGGTTGGAGCCCGACATTGTCCTCGTGTGGCCATCCGCCCCGACCTCGTCGCCTACCCCCCTCCACCGGCTGCGTTGGTGGATGTGGGAGCCCCCGCTGCCGAGGAGCTCTTTGCCATCCGGGGCGTCTCGGCGACGACGGCGTGGAGTCCCGAGGCCGGTCTTTTTCCCTTCCTCCGCTGGCGGGACGAAGCACTGCGGCTGGTGTGACTCCTCTAACGACGAGGAGGAACATGAACCCGAGCCTCGCGGCTGTGCCGCCTCGACTTCAACCCCGGCCTATGGCGCGAGCCCCGGCGTCGGTGGTGCTGCCCCCCCGGGGGGAGGGGGCTGCTTTTGGTGGGACGGGCACACACGCGCGGTCTCCGGTGCCGGCGACATAGGAGGAGGACCGCGGCGGCCTCGAGGCGTGTTCTTGCGCGCATCGTCATCTGGTCCGCTCCCTGCGGCCCGGGGTCGGCGCATCTGCGCTTTGGTCCACCTCTCCATCGGCACCACGTTCCGCACGGCCGCACCGATCGACGCCGATGCCTTCACTCTTGTTGTAAGCCGTCGGCGTAGATGTCGCCGGCCTTAGCGCCACCCCGGCCACCGGGCGGCGGTGTCGAAGTTCGCTCGTCGGTCTCGGTTTTAACTGCCTGACGGAGGGTCACATCGCCGCCCAGTGCACCTCGTGTTAACTCTTCTGTCTCGGCATGACGCACCGGGCTAGGGACTGCAAGCAGCAGCAACTTCGTCGCCCACCTCAGCGCCCTTTAGTGAGCCGTGCCGATGGCCAAGGGGATCCCAATGCGCCGAGGCTGCACACGGCCCCAATCCTTGTTGGAGAGATTCTTTGTCCGCCCACGTCGGCATCGGCGGCGTGGGTGCCTATGGGGGGCCCCTTTGACGTCGACGACGCCAGCACCGGTGGGGGGTGCCACCGTCGAGGCAGCATAGGGGTCTTCACGGGGAGCACGCCGTCGGCGTCAGTCCCCTGGCTTCGCCATCACCCCCGACCTGCTGCTTTTGGTGCGCGAGAGTGAGGGGCAAGTTTGGGTCGATCCAATGGTTGATGAGCTCGCCGCCTCCCTCGTCGCGCGCTTGTCCACTCCGGCTACCCCTCGGCAGACCCGGCCGGCGCCATCGGAACTGTTATCACCGCTATGGGTCACCCGGCTCTGCTTCTCGAATGGGTAGGCATCCGAGGATGCTGCCGATGTTGTGCCAACTTGCTCCCATGGTCGGCTAGCCCCGCTGCTGTGGCGCTGGAGGCGGATGACGGGGATGCAGTGCCAACGCTAGAGGCGGCCACTCAGCCCACGCCCCGCTGTGGGGCTGCTCCCGCGGCTACGGGCGTTGAGAGCACCACAGTTTGCTTAAGAAGAAGATCTCCTCACGTATATCGAGAAAAAACCTTTGAACCCTTGCCCCAACCCCCATACGCAAAAGCACTGTAGCTCCGTGAGATAAGATGAGTTGGCCACAAACCTGTGCTTTGGATGTAGCTCCGTGAGATAAGATGAGCTGACCACAGACATATGCTTTGGACGTGGAACAGACGAGGGAGTTTGTTTAAATCGCTCTAGCAAAAATTCCCTAAAATAACACGCAAGTGCGCCGAGAGGGTGCCAATGAGAGTGCTAAACCAGTCCGTCTAGCACCTCTTGGCAGTTGCATGAAAGAATGGAAGAATATAAAATAGAAGACAAAGGAAGAAACATCACATAGTTACGGGAGGGTCATGGTGATGTAAATATTGCGATTATACTAAAACTAATGGTGGAGGAATAATCAATCAATCAATTGCATAAAAAATGTGGGAGAACATCTTCAGCAATTCCTCAGTACCACTCCTTATCTTCGTAAAATGGTTATACTGGGGTAGATAAATCTTTTTGTTCTTAATCTAGTAGTTTGTAGCTCTTATTTTTTTTTTATGACAACCAATATCTTCCCTATCTCCCCTCAGTTAAAAGAGGAGTTGCATCTCATCTGGTAGACGACGAACTACAACCTGCGATCTACGGACGACGCAGACCTTGATGTTGGGCCTACAACTAAAATGGGCCAGATACAAAAATGGACCAGCATGAAGATGGTATTAGGAGAAGGAAAAGAATTCTCCCTGTATGGGCTTAATGAGCAATTAGTGGCCCATTATCTGTAACCTGGCGCACGTGGGCAGCGGCTGATTCCGTCATAAAGCCCACATCTCGCACTGGCCCGTGCTCAACTGCTCCATGTGGATTGTATCTCTACTATAAGGGCATACTTATTACTATTTTTAGCTCAAACAACACCGACCAACGGATGTTACAACCGAGGGCTGGGATCAAAAGTTTGTCACACAAGTCTTACACCCACGGATTCACCCCGATAACGCTGCGCTTCTCATCCCCTCATCATCCCTCTGCGACCCGCGTTGAAACTTGCATGAAACACCGAACGTAATCTCTATTATAAGGGCACACTTATTACTATTTTTAGCTCAAACAACACCGACCAACGGATGTCACAACCGAGGACTGGGATCAAAAGCTTGTCACACAAGTCTTACACCCACGGATTCACCCCGACAACGCCTGCGCTTCCCTCGTCATCCCTCTGCGACCCGCGTTCGAAGCATGCATGAAACACCGAACATAATCTCTATTATAAGGGCACACTTATTACTATTTTTAGCTCAAACAACACCGACCAAAGAGATGTCACAACCGAGGGCTGGGATCAAAAGCTTGTCACACAAGTCTTACACCCACGGATTCACCCTGACAACGCCTGTGCTTCTCATCCCCTCGTCATCCCTCTGCGACCCGCGTTCGAAGCATGCATGAAACACCGAACGTAAAGAAAAAAATGCCTCCACTGAAGGAAAAAAAAAGGAAAGAATTCACCCCTGCGTAACCCTAAAATCTATTCAACTATTCTCTATCTCTATTATAAGGGCACACTTATTACTATTTTTAGCTCAAACAACACCGACCAACGGATGTCACAACCGAGGGCTGGGATCAAAAGCTTGTCACACAAGTCTTACACCCACGGATTCATCCCGACAACGCCTGCGCTTCTCATCCCCTCGTCATCCCTCTGCGATCCGCGTTCGAAGCATGCAAAAACACGAACATAATCTCTATTATAAGGGCACACTTATTACTATTTTTAGCTCAAACAACACCGACCAACGGATGTCACAACCGAGGGCTGGGATCAAAAGCTTGTCACACAAGTTTTACACCCATGTATTCACCCCGACAATGCCTGCGCTTCTCATCCCCTCGTCATCCCTCTGCGACCCGCGTTCGAAGCATGCATGAAACACCGAACGTAAAGAAAAAAATGCCTCCACTGAAGGAAAAAAAAAGGAAAGAATTCACCCCTGCATAACCCTAAAATCTATTCAACTATTCTCTATCTCTATTATAAGGGCACACTTATTACTATTTTTAGCTCAAACAATACCGACCAACGGATGTCACAACCGAGGGCCGGGATCAAAAGCTTGTCACACAAGTCTTACACCCACGGATTCACCCGACAACACCTGCGCTTCTCATCCCTCGTCATCCCTCTGCGACCAGCGTTGAAGCATGCATGAAACACCGAACGTAAAGAAAAAAATGCCTCCACCGAAGGAAAAAAAAAGGGAAAGAATTCACCCTGCGTAACCCTAAAATCTATTCAACTATTCACGGTCTCGCACCCCAGACGCCGCCGGTCAGTTCCATTGTTCCTTCCGCGATTTTCTGGCAGCGCTGGCTCGAGGGGCTAGACCACGGAGGCCCACCGGCGTCCTCGCGAAGCCGCCAGCCCGCGGCCGTTTCCTCGCGGCTGCAGTACAGGCCCCACGTGCCACCGTCGTCATCTTCGCATCCGGTGGATCACATGGCGGCGGCGCGCTTCAAGTGAGGTAGTGTAGGCACGCCGCACACCGTGCGTCGTGGCGCCTTTCGCCACCCCTCTACCAGCGCCTCAGTCGCATTGACGATCTGTCCCTCTGTTTCCTTCTAGGCCAATGCACGCGTGGAGAAGTTTATGAACGGTGTGATGAGAGTGGAGGGCGATGTTGCTGCAGGCGCTAGGGAGTGTCCTCTGCTCCTCTACGTGCTTCTCTGTTGCTGCCGAAGGCATGACCGGGCCATCAAGGGATTGATCTTCCTGAGGTGTTCTTGATGGAGTCGTTCCTCATCTTCATGCAGGTAAACGCGGCTCACAAAACTGTGGCAATTCTTCAATCATCTGCACACATGGAACTGACAATTGCGCCGACTGATGCTAATTCTATATATACTAATTCTATATATAGCCTCTGTTGTTTGTGTGCACGATACTGAACAAGTTTGGCCATTAGCCGTAGCCTCAGTCAGAGCAGAGATCGAGAAGGGACAACCTTATTGATGTGAATTGGTCGTTTGGAGTGGTATGCGAATTTGTACCATCTATATGTGGCATATGGCCCATCATTTTGTATTGTTTTATTCAGATTATTTAGTAAATTCAATATCCTATTCTTGATTGCACCATATATAGCGTAGTGTTATATTGTTGTGTAAACCTCTTGCCACCTCTAATGAACCTAATGAGATAGGGATCTTATTCCTTTGTACCATTTAGGTAGTAAATTTTGAGATATTCTTGCTTCCCGCTAAATTCTGAGATATTATTGCTTGTTGACTTGCTTACAATTTTTTACCACTCGTCATTTAATATGACATGTGCCAACGGTGTTAAATAAGAGGGGTAGACAGAGGTTTCGTTAGAAAAAGTAAGGGTAAAAACGCAAAGTTAAAAAAACAAGAGTAAAATTACCATTGGGCTTTAAAGGAAGGGTAGAATCATCAAATTTCCTTAATTTTTTGTTGTCCCAAATGTTAAAGAAGCGTTAGCACGGGCAATATACTAGTTGGTCATAGTGATACACGCGAGTTCGATTCATGTTTTTCCATGCCGCAACATCGCTGCAACTACAGGGTATTCCAAATTAGATGCTTGTACGTACGCTCAAGGTATAGCTTATATACGCATGCCTTTATTAGAACCAGCGTCCTGTGAACTGTAATTCGTGCCCAACTTTTGAATATCGTATATATATATGCCATGTGTGTTATAATTTTTTTTCTAAAATGATACTAAATCTGTCCCAAATTATAAGACGTTTTGGCTTTCCTAAATACATTGCTTTTACTATATATGTATCAAGACAGTGTATATCTATGTGCATGGCAAATACAACGTATCTAGAAAAACCAAAACGTCTAATAATTTGGAACGGAGGGAGTACTTTTTTACGATCTGGTAGCGTTAAAGAATAATTGCAAAAGTAGCATCCTGACAGCAGTTGAACAATCAACATGACCCTATCATCAGCTTAGCCTAGCCACATCACTTCTCCGCCTTTCTACCTGGCCGTTCTTGGGGCCAACACATCTATCAGCTTTGCGAGAGCCGTAGGACCTTGTTGCCCGTCAAATAGTTGATACCTGCAAGCTAACTAGTCATTATCCTATCGGCTGACCAACTGCCGACAGGGTCAAATAATACTGGCTGATCTACCTTTCTTGCTCACCGTCTCTCTATCTCACAGTCAATCACTCGATCACTCGTGTTCTATCTTCCACACCACTTCATTCGGTGTCACTATCGCCGCTATTTTTTGCTGCCGACACCACCCGCCCTAGGCGCGACGACACACCTAATTCAGTGGCTAGCCCACCCAAATTGGGTGTTCCTCCCTCACAGCAATGTTTCAGGATTAGTGTATGTATTGGTGTCTAAATTGCGGTAGAATGTATGGAGGTTGAAGTTGTACTAGGCTTCTAACACAAAGAAATGGATATTCCCCATGTTCAGGGCGTTGGCGGAGCGTGGTTATAACAATACAATAATAATTGTTATAGGATCTAATTGATGGAGTCATGCAAGCTGAGAGTAGCAACACAGGAGTAATAGGAGGGGACTTAGAGGAGACAAATTTTGAGTAGACTTATGTGCATGACGATGAGGTGATTCATAATGAGACATAGAATGAAGAGGAGGAAGACTGTGGTTGCCCCATGGAAGCTGGCCAGGGTGAGGAGGATGACATAATTGTTTAACAGATTGAGGTGGACACTATGGAGAGTATGCCAGTAGGAGCTTCGATGAAGAGACCAATATTCCCAAGGAGTAGAGTAACATCGCAGCAGATGCCATGATGGTTGATGACGGTCATCATTCGTCGCATGAGTATGCGAGAAACGAGGTCGGGCAAGGTTATGCTTCAAGACAAGGTTCATCTCTAGCACACAATACGTATAAGGTGGTCTTTTCTGAAAAGAAGCGGTATATATAGCCACATAGGGTAGTGAACCTTGTGCACTTTGTAGCTGCATGGTCATGTGCCCATGTGATGGGACCAACTTTGTAGCAACCATCGTAGAACAACATAGTCACATCATCCTGCATGGCACACTGATGAAGCAAAGGAACATGACTTCATGTACCGTAGCCTTGCTGGGGCACTACAGTACCATACTCTCACTGGCCTTGACCTGGCCTATGTAGTCCAGCAGGTGTGCCTCTTCATGCATGGCCTTGACCTGGCCTATGTAGTCCAGCAGGTGTGCCTCTTCATGCACAAACCCTAGCAACCGCACCTCGCCCTCGTCAAGTGCATTCCCTGCTACATCGAGGGCCCATTTTCTACTGGTCTACACATTGGCACCCTCACGACACACTCAGATGCGGACTAGGCGGGGTGCCCCAACTCCCACCGCTCCACATCAGGCTACGTCTATCTCGGCAACAACCTGATGTCTCAGTCGTCCAAGCGTCGGACCGCCGTCTCTCGCTCTAGTGCTGAAGTGATTACCCTGTCGTCGCCCACGCCGTTGCCAGAGTGTTGCTGGTTGTGCCAGCTTCTCTAGGAGCTCCATTTTAGCGCATATAGATATAGGATAGCTCAAATATATATCAGACATTATCTATTTCCACCCATAGGGCTTGACAGCTTGTGATGCCATCAACAACACTGCCAAGTTCTGCGTCGACCTTTTGTTGTTGCAGTCAATGCGCCGTCCATTTCCTTGAGGTGCGTGACAGATACCGACCCATGCCTCCTCGATCGATCTCTTCCGTCTTATGGGTCTGGCTGCAACTTCGCTTTCACTAGGTGATAGGCGAATATATATAGCACAAACAGAGAGCAAGAGTTGAAATCCTCTTGCCTTGCCTTCTCTCTTTCCTTGAGTTTTCCTTTCCACCCACAGAGGAAAAAAAAAAAGGAGCCATTATGCATGCATTATCATGGGGATTGGAATTTAGGTCCAGATTGTTGCATCTGCTTTTGCTTTTGCTTAACACAGGTGAACGGCTCATAATCAGTTTGGCCTCGAAGCGAATCCATGTCATGGAGAATGGAATGTGTCCGTCCAGGTGCATTCTAACCAACATTAAGTTGACGTGACAATAAGTTGGGAATAATGGCATTATTTAATTTGGACCATCGTCTTTCATATTGCGAGGTATGCACTCCACAACGACATATACGTAGAGATGTATGAAAAGATCTAGCAAAGGCCAAAGAGATATAGGTGTGTAGCAGAGTGATGTGGCATGCATGGCACACGTCGACAGTTTTGTCCATATATCACCGTATATTTTCCTACTCTACTCACAGTAACAGGTGTTAAGGGGCCCGGGCATGTTATGTAAACTTATTCCCAATATATTCTTCATCGAAGCTAGTGGTTTATATAGACCCAATATAAGGCAACCCAAGTACTATATTCTAGCAGTGGGTAGGCTGTTGGTTTCGTACGCACACGCCTGATCGAGCATTGTTTTTGTTTCAAAGAATCAACAAATAAACCGCGATCGAAATATATAATTTGATCAAAGTCAACCAAAAGCCAACTTAACTACCTTGTCGTTCTCAATATCCACTCTCTTAATTTGTAGTCTGCTACTAATACTATCTGGTACAGGCTTGTTAGGATGATGAACTCATTGAACTGAATGCATATCTTATTTAGACAGCGACGTTGAAAAGAAAATTACCTCCGGCACCTTTTGATGTATCGATCTCACCAAAATATATATGGAGTACTCGACTTGCCGTAGCCGCTGCTGCTGCAAAACGCCAAGGAACACCGAAGAGTCCAAGACGTTACATACTCGCCTCTTGGGCCTGCAATGGGGCACTCTCATTGATGCATTCCTCCTCTATTCCCATCTGCATCTGCGTAAAATATTAAAGTCCAAAAAAGGACACCTCTTTATTGGAATTTATCGAAAAATACACTCTAGAAGCTTTTGAAAAAAAAGGAAATGATGCATGTATGTTCACACATATTTCGTTGAAACATTAGCCTGAGCTAATAAGTGTTTGATATGAAAATTGATACATTCATTGCTTTCTACATATTAAACATACATTTGGTTAGCCTAGTGAGATACACATAATGATGTATATACTTTTTCCCTGTTTTAACAGTAGATGAAGTGGATAATTTAGAAGTATGCAAAGAGCATTTGGGAGATACTGTATTATTTATGATGAGAGTAGGTAATTAAGTCTAGTCTTAGGGGTTCTTTTAATGATATATTTTTAGTAATGATTGGTGTGAGTGACTTATATACAAAGTTAAAGGGTTAAATCTAGATGGTTTTCATAATGGTATAGGTGTGTAATGTAAATTTAGGGTCCTTTTAGGTGATTGTTAATAATAAAGAAGATGATTAGTTTAGATGAGTTTACTTTAAAGGTAGATGAGGTAGTATATATGGCAATGAGAAGAAAATAGAAGAGGAGAGGAGAGAGAGAATAGTGCTACCAAAGAAAACGACATAGGCAAACCCCATGTTTTTGTGGAAGTGTAAAATCCCTATAGAAAAAAAAACATAGTTACAAGTTTCCAAGAAATTTAAAATGATGCACGTTCATAGTGAATCTATATATGTATTGCATAAAGTTTGAGGCAAAAACTGAATTTAGAAAAAAAATCATAAGAAAATGATAAATTTTATGTGCATATGCACTACAAGACAAAAATTCCTTGGAATTCATCTTCTAGTGCAAGGGCATCTAAATTTTGTGGTTTCATATGATTTTATTTTACAAAAATGAGTTTGGGTCTCAACTTTTATGTGCAATTATATTTATAGGTACCCTATGGATATATATGGATTAAAGGAGAAGAAATTTAAATGGGGATAAAAAAAGGCCTATAAGTTTTTTTAAAAGGAATAAATACATATTAACAATTTGTAACTAAATTATATTATATCATAATCAGATAAAAACAAGAAAAAAACCTATATAGGGTATGTGCTAGATATCAATAAATAAGAAATAGCAAAGCCAAGCAATTTTGTTATGGGCTTCACATTTATCCATGAATTTCTAACTTCGAAGAACATAGATTCATGGAATAATGCATATGTGTAGCTATATATAGATTTAGTATTGAGTATACAAGATGGGTGTTATTACATTCATCAAGAAAGGAATTTTCATAATATTTAGAACAAATCACTAATCGAAATGCTTACTTGTAAACTGTTCACAAGCACATCTTAAGTGTCATGTATTTTTTCTCTAAGGAACGAAACAAGTTGCTCATGGCAAGAGGCAAGAACTCCCTACCTAAAACTATGCCCATGATTTTTCTTTACAAAAAAAGAAAGGTAAAACATCTCCATTTTCTTTATTTAAGTACATACTTGCTTGTACTGTTAGTTAACATGTCATCGTGTGCATATTCCTTTTAAGATGCTGTCAACTGCGATGAGTTATAACCATACTCCCTCCGTCAACAAAAAAAAAAACATAATTCTTTGACTTTTTAAAATCTAATTTGACCATTCGTTTTATTCAAAATATTTATGTAAATTTCAAAATAAATTAGTTATTATTATAATATTTTTAATGATCTAATAACAAAATTGATGATATTTATATAAATTCTTCAAATAAGACAAATGGTCAAATTGGATTTTGAAAATTCAAAGAATTGCGTTTTTTTTGTTGGACGGAGGAAGTAGATATATAAATCGATGAGTTTTCATCCAATCCAAGTCAACTTAATAAAAAAATATAGAGGAAAAATATATCTGTTATTCTCTTAATGAAATACGGGTGCTGAGCCAGAAAAAAGAATTTATATCTGTAGCGTGCACCGCCGCCGTTCGTTGCAGGTTTTGTCACATTCAGCAATGCGCATGAACGTGTATGTAAACCTCTTATATATAGCACAAACCGAGAGTGAAATCTAACCGAACGCCGCCATCCTGCGGCGGCGCCTGTAGTTTGTTGTCACCAAGTACCCCATTCGATTCCGACAGGTGGGAGCCATGGCCACCACCGTGAACCCTGACCCGGAGGCGGCGGTCGCCGGCGCGAAGGAGCCGAGGGGCCCAAGATCGCTGCTCGTGCGCGCGCGCGACAACCTGGCGTTCCAGTCGGTGTGGACGGAGCTGAACGGCGCCATGGGCGACCTGGGCACGTACATCCCGATCGTGCTCTCGCTGTCGCTGGCCCGGAACCTGGACCTCGGCACCACGCTCGTCTTCACGGGCATCTACAACGCCGTCACGGGGCTCATCTACGGCGTGCCCATGCCCGTGCAGCCGATGAAGGCGATCGCCGCCACCTCGCTGTCCGACGCGTCGTTCGGCGTCCCCGAGATGATGGCCGCGGGAATCCTGACGGCCGCCTTCGTCCTCCTCCTCGGCGCCACGCGGCTCATGCAGCTCGTCTACTGGGTCGTCCGCTCCCCGTCGTGCGCGGCATCCAGCTCGCGCAGGGGCTCAACTTCGCCATGGCCGCCGTCAAGTACATCCGGTACGAGCAGGATCTTGGCAAGGGTAAGTCCTTGGGCCGTCGCCCTGGACCGGCCTCGACGGGCTCGTACTGGCCATCGCGGCCATCTGCTTCATCCTCCTCGTCAACGGCGCGGGATCAGAGAGCGGCAGCAGCAGGAGAGAGCAAGACACCCATCCCGAAAGCCAAGAAGAACCACAAGAAGATGAAGAGAGTGGTGGCTGGCGGTCTATGGTTCGGCGCGCGGCGCCAGCGATACCGTCGGCGGTGATCGTGTTCGTTCTGGGCGTGGCGTTCGCGGTGGCGCGGCACCCGTCGGCGGTGCGGGAGCTGCGGCTGGGCCCGTCGCGGATGCGCGTGGTGCGCATCTCGCGTGAGGCGTGGAAGCAGGGGTTCCTCAAGGGCGCGGTGCCGCAGATCCCGCTGTCCGTGCTCAACTCCGTGGTGGCGGTGTGCAAGCTGACGCGCGACCTGTTCCCGGAGAAGGCGTCGTCGGCGACGCCGACGTCGGTGTCGGTGACGATGGGCGGGATGAACCTGGTGGGGTGCTGGTTCGGCGCCATGCCGTGCTGCCACGGCGCGGGCGGGCTGGCGGGGCAGTACAAGTTCGGCGGGCGCAGCGGCGGGTGCGTGGCGGCGCTGGGCGCGCTCAAGCTGGCCCTGGGCCTGCTCCCTGGGCGGCTCCATGCTGCGGGTGCTCTCGGAGTTCCCCGTGGGGCTGCTCGGCGTGCTGCTGCTGTTCGCGGGCGTGGAGCTCGCCGTCGCCGCCAGGGACATGTCCTCCAAGGCCGAGGCGTTGGTCATGCTGCTCTGCACCGCCGTGTCGCTCGTGGGATCCAGCGCCGCGCTCGGGTTCCTCTGCGGCATGATCGCACACGGCCTGCTCATGCTCAGGGCATGGGCCATGGGGGTCAGCCTCACCTAATTCTACTACTGCTGTAGTATTTGGCAGCTAGGTTCCCCATCATTCATCTTGTGAATTGTAATTCTGCCAGTGTGTGCATATATTCCCCAGTCACCACTCGTTGACCGGGCAAAATGTCAACTTCAGTAAATAATGTTACCAAGACAACTCGTCAGACCAGCTTCGTTAACGAATGTTTAGTTGTCTCCTGCATTTGCTTCTGCAACCCTTGTCCAGGTTTAGAGCCTTCCTCTGATGTGTCACTTCCTGTCATATTTGTTCCATTCATCATTTGTAGTGTCTGATTATTGATTGCTGATCTAGTGATTTGAAGAAACCATGGTACAGTACATCATATATATGAAATGAAGAAACCTTTATCAATATTTATTCAACGTGCTCCTTTTCGCCAGATACTGGAATCAGCTATTCAAAAATCTTATCTTTCCCCCCCAAAAAATAGCATCACATTCCCATTCAGCTGTTGCATTCCAGAAAACCAGGAGACGATTCACGTAAGTCTGCAGCCCAATACAGAGCAGGCAAATCTCATCATGACTCCAACCAAACAGCAAACAGGCCTTGCCAAACGCAGCAGTGCTCAACTGATCAGCTTCCACCCAAGCAAACACCTAGAGTCGATCACACGCGCATCCCTCGATCAGTAACATCACATTCATTTCCGTAAATCGCACCTTTATTTCTTTTACAGTGTTCACAGACCATGATACATTCTAGCCACATTACAAATGGAGAACAAGATGCTAAGTCCCTGAAGTTACCATGCAATTAGACAACACAATCGCTCGTAGTCTTCGAGTTCAATCAAACATACTTTACAAGTTAAAGCCCGGTTTACTCTTTCTTTGGTGGGATGTGGTTGCCGCCGGTTGCAATTTTGAACAGATAAAACACAGACATCACGGCACTACAAGGAAAATTGACAAATTAGTTCGGCGGAGCAATTTTCTATTTGCAAGAGGAAAACAAGTAGGCAGTGCATGATAATATTCAGTGATGCTTCTGAAGTGTCAAAGGTGATGTTTACCTGAGACCAGCAACGACGCCAGCTGGCATAATCTTCGAAGTCTCAAGGTATCTTTGCCCCATAACGTAAGTTAAGGCTAATGCACAAACTGTTTAACAAAATTTGCAGTCAGTAAAGAAACACGATAGCAAAAATGAAAATTGCAGGCAGGAGAAATATATCTCAGAAATTTATTACTCAGCAGTTCATGTTTAGTGTAAAGACTACGATGCTTTTGACTGCTAGGTCTATGGAAACAACAGAACTGTCAAAAGTGCTACCTCTTGTGGCCTCCTAATAATTACCATGTTATGCTAAACTATTTGAACAAAGGTAGTGGTTGTAGCCAATGGCTCAAATCCTCATCAAATCTGTAGGCAAAAGCATAATCTAATGACATGGCTCTCTCCTCTCATGAGCCTCATTCTGTAGTCTAGTCAGCTTTAACTGAGAGTAGATATATGCAAGATCTTATCCAGGATTCCATATTCATTGTGATCCCACCCTAGGCAAGAATTTTGGAAACCCCAAATCCAAACTTTACAAGTAATTCTTCAAACTTCTCAAGGGGGTGCATTTCTTGGAATAAATCAAAAGATGAAAGAACGCAAGAAGTCATTCCATCACTATATCAAAAACAGATGAAAGAACTAAGTTCTCCATAAGACTTTCCTAAACAAACAGTTAGGAACTAAAGATCAAAATGCTCACACAAATATCTTAACAAAAACAAATAAGCACAAATTAATAGGGCTGTGACCATAAATTTGTTGAGTGTCCATGCAAATTTAGTGTATAGAAGTTGTGAAGTGCTGAGAAGCTGTTAGTGTGCCAAAACAACTGGAATGGAGAGCCCACCACAGAAGAAGGGACAGTTCCCACTACACATTATAGCTTGTGTACTCTTAGGACAGAAAATAATGAAGGTGATTGAGCTGTTGAAAGCTAAATAGAAATGAAATGCTACTAAATACAAATTGAATAAAGGCATCTAATTAAAACCAACAATTTCCCCCAGTTTGGAGCACATGAGTTTTCCCTGATTCCTTCAGTATATGTATTGGTTCCTACATGTTCCTGAAAATTCATGTGGGACTGCTTCATTCCAAACAGCCCTAATTCCTGGGTATGCAGGAAAGGATTGGGTTGCCTCTTGCCTGGTACTGAATTGTGTCTACTACTACAAGAGTACATGTACACAAGACTACAAAAAGTGTACATGTACCGAGTATTCTGATGCCTCTCTTCCCTACCCTGTTTTGGCTAGGCATTGGCAATGCCTTGCTCCCAACAAGCACAACATCGTCTCGGTAAAGCCTAGGCAACCCACTTTAAGAAACAATGGTGTCTATACTACTACTGCAAGAGTACATGACAGAGTGCAGACCTATTGCCTATTCGTGCCACAACTAGCAAGACCATTTGTCTTGATGTTTCAGATGCTCACAAAACTAGCCATTACGAACTTTGGGTTAAAAATATCAAATGCATTAATCATCATCAACATCAACACATAACTTTGGACGATTTCCCACCCTATTTACCAGTAACAATATTAATATTTTATCCCACATCTGGGAGTCAATCAGGTTCAGAAATTAAGAGCCTATTTTGACAATGACAATACTAAAAGATGCATGACCTGATACAGGACGCATCAAAAGAAATTAAGCCCCTGTTTAGTTCCCTTTTCATCCCAAAAATTTGTGTGTTTTGGCCCATCATTTTGCATAATGAAATTAAACACCATGGTGAAAAAAACTAGCAAATTGGACTCCATTTTGCACTCAAGAGTCCTAAAACCACCCAAAACGCCTTGGGGCCTGTGCCGGACACCCACCACCCCCCTCAGTAGCCAACCGCATACATGCGTGGCAATGCATTAATGAAGCAATTAGCATGCAACTAAACACACCAAATTTTGGCATTCTGCTTTTCCAACATTCCAAAGATTTTGCATTTGGCATTATGCATTCCAAATGGAATTAAACACACCCTAAGTTACCCACAAAAGGGTCGAGGAATCCAATGACTATTAAGCTGGCATTGACTTGGCATAACATACTGATATGATATCGTAGTAAACTACTCCCCCCATGCCTTGTACTCATGTCCCGCATAAGGCAACACCCAAGAGGCTCCGACAGTGAGCAATGCAAGCCACACCGATAAAGAGGTTGTGGCAGTGGAACTAGTGCGTGTTCCATAGGTGCAACACACTGCAACATTTCTAAATAGTTAGAACTCTGAGCTTGGGCAAACTCGGATATGAAATGTTTCCTGATTTGATATTCCTAAACACAGCAAGTTGGTTAGAAATGTGGGGAATCCTGAACTCAACCAAATCAAATTACCACGCACTGCCCTCGCAAGGCATCCAGTCACCAATTTTTATCACAAAATGGCATCTCATAGATCCCACAAATCCAGCCCATTTCCGATGATCCAGGCAGGCGGCGATCAACCACACAGCCCGTCTACAAATCAAGTAATCTTTTTTCTATCTGTTCCTAAATAAACGAAACGAAATTGATGAATGAAAGGAGAAGAGAATGAGAAGGGGGCGTACGCGTCTCGAGCGCGAGGGCGACGTAGGAGTTGCGGCGCTTCTCGAAGGCCTTGAGGCTGACGAAGCCCGCGAGGAGGAGGAGCGCGCCGGCGCCGGCGCCCCCGCCAGGGAGGCGGTGCTGCCGCGGCGGAGGTAGCCCAGCACGCCGCCGGCCAGCACGGCGAACCCGTAGGTGATGGGATGGTGAAGCAGAAGTCGTGCATCTTGGGAATGAACGGCCGTGGAGCTCTGCCAGATCTCGCGGCGAGCCTTCTCTCTCGTCGCCTTTCTTTGGTTTGTTTTTGTCGGCTCGGAGCGGAGCGGAGGCGAGGCGAGGCGAGGAAAGTCGTCGTCAACCTGTTGCGCTGCGGTGTGCGCGCGCGTGGCTTCCAGCGGGCACAGCGCAGAGACGGAGGAGGGGCAGTCTCGTCATTTCCCGAGGGTAGGTGGCCAGAAAAGCGTGCCCGCCACTCGCTCGCTACCAGTCACCCAGCACATCCGTAACGAAATTAAAATGTAACGTTCACAAATTCTAAAAAAAAAAAAATGTAACGTTCACATGCTCGGACTTCTTTGGCTCGATGGAGCAATAGATTGACAGGGAAAAAAAAAACCCAAAGCATTGCATGATTGTATTTTTGTTAGGGGAAAAAGGATCCAAAACTTGTCGCTCAACTAACTGGTACTCCTTCCTTTGTCTCTTATTAAGAGTCGCTATGAAAAATGTGTTCGTCAAAACTTTCTTGAAATTAAACTAGACTAGTAGAAACCATCAGCAGTATTCATATCTCTAAATAAGTTTATTACAAAAATAGATTCAATTACCTATCTAATAATACTAATTATGTGTTATAAATATTATAATATTTCCTTCTATGATAGTCAAGGTTGAGTATGTTTGATTTATCGGGAATCAAGAACGACATTAAAAAGAGAACGGAAGTAGTGCTCTAGCCTCACTTCTCTTATGAGTTTTATTTTTGTCTCAATATTTAAGTTGTAGTATCTAAACTTTAGCATAGACTCACGTCGCACACCACACATATATGTTGTGCGTAAGCTAGATCTACATATATATATCTAAAGACACAGACACAACTGAGAGATACTCGAAGATGGTGTGCGTAAGCTAGATCTACATATATATCTAAAGACACATACACAACTGAGAGATACTCGAAGATCAGTAGACTCCAACTATAGACATTACATCTTAACCATTGTTGAGCATCTATGTTTGGAGCCCTAAAGAAAGTGGGGACAAATCTAGTATGAAACATGTGTCGATTGTTAAGTAGGCTCAAACACCCATGTTGTGGATGCTCTAAGCTCATCCGACCATCAAGCCAACAACTCCTATATATAAGTTTTAAGGGCGCCTGTAATGATAATAGCTGGCTGATATGAAGGTAAAAGATAAAAATAAAAACTTTTATTTTTCGGCGTTATGCATTAAGTGGTAAGCGACGTTCCGTCGACGACGAGGCGCCAATGGTGACTTCGAGAATCTCCGTGATCCGCCGGTGCTCGGCCCCCCCGGAGGTGCTCATAGGGGTAGGGTTTGCGTGAGACGTGTGTTCATAGGGGTGAGTGTGCGTGCGTGTCAAGCTGCGTCAGGACATACAGATCGCGTGTCATTCTCAAAAAAAAAAAGTTGTGAGAACATGATTTATATATTACTACCTATCTAAACATGCCAAATTACAAATCCATTTTTCTTTAAAAAAGATGGGGAAAAGAATAAACCCATTTTTAAGTTTTGGGAGAATTCAAAGTCCCAAAGTGAGGGTCAAATTATTAAAGTACATTTGTTCATTACTTTTAAAACATTGCTATTACATCCCCTCCATGTCCAATCTAATACATTTTCGAATCGATGGAGAGAGAAAAACTTCCTCCAAACCCTAAACTCGGCCAAACCGTCAGACAGGCGCTCCCAACTTCCCCCAGTCAGTCCCCCTGCAGTCCACCCATGGCGGCGGCGAGCCAGAGCGATGCGCCTCATCGGGAGCCCGGGCAACGCCGGCCCATGTGCGGCGTCTGCACGAAGCCCCTCCGCCTCTGCTTCTGTGGCCGCCTCCGCTCCCCCGCCGGTGGACAACGCCGTCGGAGTCACCGTTCTGCAGCACGCGATGGAGGCCCACCACCCGCTCAACTCCACGCGCGTGGCGCGCCTCGGCCTCCGCAACCTCGCCGTCGTTCAGGTCACCGACGTCAACCACCGCGCCCGCTTCATCCTCTCCACGCTTGAGGCCGGCGCGGCGGCGTCTGGTCTTGGAGGCGGTCCTGTGGCTGCTCGTTTTGGAAACCATGATCGGTCTGACGGGCCTGAGGAGATCGACTTGCAGAATGGCGGTGGCCTTGCGTTTCCTCGTGATGAGATTTGTGTTAAATCGGATGGAAATGATAGTGCGAGCTGTGATTTTGATGAGTCTGCATTGAGTGCCTCTGGTTATCTGGGCGCTCAAGACATCAGTTTTGGTGATTCTTTTGAAAGGTTGGATCTTGGGGACCTCAATGGTGGGACTGGGATCTTCTGCAATCTTGCTGGAGAGGTTGGTTCTCTTAGTTGCTGCCACAACGGTGGTGGACGTGTATCCGTCAAGAAGATGAAGAGTGATGGACAACCTGCAGGTCTTGAAAGGCCTATCGCTGCAAACCAGATAGAGAACTCTGTTGATGACTCAACTATAGGTGAAAGCAAAGCAAATGACTCAGGTTCAGAAGAAGTTAATGGGATGGTCAATGGCTGCAATGGTATGGGAAAAGAAAAAGATGAAGTTAGTGCTGCTCTTGGACAGGATTGGACCAGGAAAAACATGGATAAGTGCACTATTGCATACACAGAGAAGGAACTAAGGATTGATATTGAACGCGGAGTGAAACCCAAAATCAGATGGTTATCAAGAGGCCCGCTTGGTGAAGCAGCTGTCTCAAATGGCTTTCGGGTCACAAAGATACAGATGAAGAAGTGTAAACTCACTGGAGAAGTAACAGTGTTTGAGGAATTCTCAATCACCATACCACCAAAATCTGCTTTGCTATTTCCGTGCCAGCGGGCAATCAGCATTGATGCTTCAGGTTGTCAGGTACAGCATTTGATTGTGTTGGATGGCACTTGGGCAAAGGCACAAAGGATGTACCATGAGAATCCTTGGTTGCAACTTCTGCCACACGTGAAGCTGGAGTCAGATAGGGTTAGCTTGTATAGTGAGGTGAGGCATGAGCCAAGGGCTGGGTGCTTGTCTACCATTGAGAGTATAGTTGTTGCCATGAGGAAACTGGGAGAGGATTCAAAGGGATTGGATGATCTCTTGGATGTTTTTGAGTCGATGATTGCTGATCAGCGGCGATGCAAGGATGAGAATGTGAAGCAAAAGCTGAAGTCCTAATCATAAAAAGGTCTTATTATCATCAGTCTGCTATCTAACTTCATGATGACTTTGGATGCATTTTTCAGTCCAGATGACATATATACATTACTTCATACTCAGAATTTTTTAATACTGAAACTTCGTAGTTAGATGGTCTTTTCCACTTAATCTTTATCTTATTTTCTAGATAAGGGCAGGGCATATCATTGTTGTCGGTTTCACCTTCTTTGATCAGATCTGACTCTTTTCTCATTATTGCCAAGCTCTCAGACACAACTATTTTGTAGACTTGAACCTATGGTAGTCATTTTTGAATGGGACGATGATACATCAGATACGTGATACACTGATACAACACTGTATTGTTTCTGCTTCTGTTCTCCTATTCTTCTTAGAAAAACTGCTTACAATAAACTATTATTTGAGCCCTTTCACTGATCTTGGTCCAGTTTATAATTTTCTTGCCCTTTCCAATGTTACATGCCATGGAGTTTGGTAGCACAAATAAAAAACTGAGTTGTTGGGAATTTCTTTATTGCCATGGGAATGCCTATTTTTCTTTCTGCCATTGAAATTTTATGCATCTGTTCGCTTCCACCACTTTGACTAAGTTAAGATTTTGCCCCTTAAAATGATCATGATGAGTATGCTGCTGGAGGTCCTTGAGAATTGAGATCCTGGTTTCTAATTCTAATTAGCCTCCTTGCACAATAAGCAGGTAAGGCTGCCTTGACAATTCCTTTACCCAGACTCCATGTTATGTTGGAGTTCCGGCAGTGGATATATATGCCTTTTGTTTAATAATTATCATGAACAATGGAAATACTATGAAACATGAATTTCATAAAAAAAATGCAGAATCTGTGTATTTCTGTTTTCCTATAGACGTGTGTGATGTACACCTTTCTTTTTTTATGAGATGAAAGAAGTTAGTCTTGTTTTTGCAAATAACAGTAGTTAACTCTAATTCCCTCTCTATGTGTGCTGTGTTCTATTGGTCAAGTTTACACTCTATATGTTTATAAGCACATTCACTTATCAGATCCTCATTTTGTAGCTCTTCCTACAGCTACATTTTTTCCTGCATGGTGTTCAGTTATTTCCCTTGATGTTATTTATGGTATTGCAGTGCTCCTTAGATAAAATAAATGAGTGTCCTGTTTTATGTCCTGTACAAGCTAACTCTGACTTACTGCTTACTCAAGTTGAACTCAAATTCGTTTCATCTTTACAGTTACCATAAGCAACCACTTGCACGGCCTGGCTGTTTCTCATTCCTGTTTTTTCTGCATTTGCCGAGAGGGTCCTCTTTTTTTTACCTCGAATGTATACAATGTTTTGGTGTTTAGTTGTTCTACCTAGACATTGTGTTGTATGTATTCACCTCCATATTTCAGTTTCATACTTTTACTAGAGGTATGGGCGTATGGCAGATGAGAATATATTTTTTTAAAAAAAAATGAAATTCATGTTCTGAGCACCGTGTAAGTTTGCATAACAACCTCTACAAGCAACCAAATGGGCAAAATATAATGCACCAGTCTACAGGATTCTGAAGAAAGGAATAGGCAATCTATATCTTTGTTGTCATTTTAGTTTTCGTTTTATGTTCTGAATCTTCTGATATCTCAACAAACAAGGTTAATTTGATTCCTACCAGTACATTGTAGAACAATTACTGTATCTTCCGATACACTGAAAAATACTCCTTACTGAAAATATCATCTTCAATTCATTACAACACCATCGTATACAGAAATGTCACTTGCTACATACATTCGTAGTGGTACAACAACAGCACTCAGCGCACCCTCGATCAACCAGTCTACAATATACAGGCACGCAGGCAGCACAGCGCATTAACTTTTAGGTGTAAGGTTATCAAGTAGCACGCATTATCGCATATATACACAGTAAGTGTATCGCAGGCATCAAGGAGACATTAGGATCTTCCTCAATTCACGGCTGCTTTCCATGATGCACCCTGAACCAGCAAGAGAGTTTATCCACACGTCATCAGTTCTCACTGGCTCTTCGTCGTCATTCCTGTGCCAGGTCCAGTAGGCATGGGTGGAGTTCACGATCTTTAGCTCACCATGCCCAAAGCTTGCTTCCCTGAACACTGACCAATCTGGCTTCGGATTATGATACCTGAAGACGCCACGAATCAATTAAGCATACATATACTGATGCTGAAGTTGCTAAGATTCATGGGCACGTATACAGTGGTGGTCTAGTGGTGTACCTGTGGGCCAAGCCTTCACGGTTCCCACCGTCCCCGATAGTTATGTAAACAGCACCACAAGGATCAAGTCTGCCATTGTAGACTCGCTCCTGCAGGAAGAGTGGAAATAACCATATGTAATTTTCATTCAGACCGACTAAATGGTTACTGGCTCAATTTGAAACACTTCTGCAGACTGCAGTTTGGGATATATAGGAGTCATACCGCACGTTCATAAGCATGGACATGACCTGCTATTACCATGTCCACATGAGCAGCATATAACAAAGGCTCCATTGAAGCCATCATACTGTCACCCTCACCCTGATGAGCCCAATTGCTATTGTACCATGGTACATGCAACAACACAATGAGCCAGGGTGTCCTCTTTCTATCAACCTTTGCAAGATCAGCCTGAAGAGAAGAGAAGTTAACACACAAAAAAAAAGGATCATATCTAAAAATCAAGATGAGTAATACACTAGGTATTGACTTCCAATCATCAGTCTACCTTTACTCCTTAGTAAGTGTAATGTTAGCAAAAAAAAAAACATGGTTCCTTTAAGTACAGACAATCTCTTCTCATTCCAAACAATTGTAATGTCATCTGATATGGATCTTATCATTAGATAGTTTCTTACCTTTAGCCAAGCATACTGATCTGAGCTATCATCATAATCTGTGTATGAACCTAGCATTATGATGTGTGCACCAGCAACTTCAAAAGAGTAGTACAAATTTGATCTAGATCCACTCTCTTCATAAGGCATTTTCCATCGTGCATTATAAGATTGAAATCCTGACTTAACAAATAGAATCTTCTCCTTCTCATGGTTGCCTTCTGTCACCATCCAAGGCCGGTTGCTAGCAAGTGGCTCCACCAATGTGCCGAAGGAATCCCACAAATGTTGCATATAATCGGCATAAGAGAGATCACCAGGAAGTAAAAGCATATCATGCTCACACTGCTTAATGTGATTCAGGGTTGATGTTGTCCAGCTAGTCTGACCAAGATCACCAACAACAGCCAATGACAATGGAAATTGGGAGGGCGGGGTCTTAAATTGGAATTCTGGACCTTGCCCTCCACATCGGTAGTAATAAATAGTGTTGTCTTCAAGAGGTCCGACAACAACATGATGAATTTTTCCTGAGCTATACAACATGTAGCTGTAGGATGTGCTTTCGCCTTGAGATTTCATTGTGTATGTGCCTTCTTTGGTTCCATAGTCCACCACAGATGGGACAGAGTTATCATCAGTAATCCATGTTATTCGCATGTGCTTTTCTCCAGCTAGTGAAATGTGCACCTGAAAACATGTCATACATGAGTGGTTCAAGAGCAAATATTGTCAACAATAGAAGGAAGTAAAAATACTAGTAAAGGACTAAGCAAGTATTAACTGAACTGCGCAAAGGATCTGCTGAAAAAAAAATATTCAGAAAAACAGATAAATTAACGCAGTCAATTACTTCTCCTTATATCTCAAATTATGACCCTCTTGTTTATGATGGACATAGAGAAGCTAGGATATCCATCAAGGGGTAAGAAGGCCTAAGCCATACATGTGGCACGTTAACAGATTACCCATGAATACTAACACTACTAGTTTTTTTTGTGTAGCAATTATTAAATTTGTCATCTAATAACCTTATGGAAATGAAGGATTCCCTCAACTTCATAATACAAGGCCAAATTATACTTCTCCCGTAGGCCAAATTATACTTCCAAAGCATGGACTGATATAGAGTTTCAGCAAGTTGAACTTCAAATACCTTCAGGCTTCATAGGCTAAGTTCAACCTAGATCTATTATTCTGAGCCCACCACAAAGCTCTTATCCTCCTACAGGGGAAATTCTTGTGCATGCTGTCCTGTCCAGATAATCGGTGCTTGGGCTCTTAGAAGCAAAAATCTACCAGGAATGAAGTTGATTGAAAACCATGACTGAATGCACTGTGGTACGAGTAGTTTGGGTTGGAATTGGCATGACCTCACTCACCAAAGACGAGTCAGATACCACTAGAGGGAGTGAATATTCAGGGAATTGGTTTCTGAACGGAGATACCGAGGTAGAACCATCCAATACACAGTAAATCAGCTCTCAAGCCCTTGAATTAACTAACATATTTTGTGTAGTTAGTAAGGGGAACATGTTGACAGACCACAAAAGAAGAAGAAAATTTGTTGACAGATAGCCACAAACAGCACCGCCAAATCGACTACTTCGATCCAGCCAAGATTCACTTCACCAGATGAAGAAGTATCCGATCCGAATAGGGGCCGGTTGCTGCCAAAACAAGAAAGGTTCCTTTGCTGGACCAACCCCCGGAACACCCCCAAAATTCAGCTCAAGGTATCAAATCGATAGTGATGAGGCACGAGATTTCACCTGCTGCGGATCGGAGGCGGAGGACTCCTTCTTCTTGCTCCAAGGGAAGAGGCTAAGGAGTGCCTTGCGGTGAGACCACGCCGGCGGCGGGCGGACGTAGTCCTCCCCCACCACCAGAGCCCCGGTTGGCGCGGCGGAGGCGAAGGAGGATACGGCGAGCAGGAGTATCGGCAGGAGGAGGAGGAGGAGGGGGAGCGGAGGCGGCGCCGCCATGGCAGGAGAGTAGGCTCTCATCTTCCTCCCTCTGGAGCTGTATCCTTGTCTCTGAAACAATGTCTGTCGGGTCATATCTGGTCAGTAGAGCACAGTTCAGCCACCGAGTCAACGATGGCGCCATTTGTTGTCAAAAAAAAAAAAAAAAAAAAACGATGGCGCCATTTTTAGTTTTTTTTTCCTTTTCGACTGCTGGAGCCTGCAAGCACCAATCTTTTTCTCTTTTTTCCTTTTCTTTTTTAAAAAAAAATATGTCCTGTAAAAATTGCCTTACTGGACAATTAAAAGATAGTATAGGGGAAAAAAAAAACATGATAAAATGTGTCTTCTAGAAGTTGCCTGACATCCTCCACGAAACCTGTGCCGGAAGCAACATTTGCACAAAAAGCACCACACACCAGGCACCATCACCATCAGACTATCAGAGCGCCCATGAAATGAATCAAATCAGATCAAATTAGATGAGACGCGCACCATTTCACAACCACACCCACAATTTGCCTTTTCGGCTTGCGCCCTGCTCACCATTTCACAACCATAGGGACTTTCAAGATTGCAGAGGAAAAGTGACCCATCACCGGC
>JADLZK010006736.1:0-58691 GCA_015847255.1 Hyparrhenia diplandra
AACACTCACACACCAACCTCCATGGGCCGAGGGCGGGGCCACCACCGTGCTACGGGCAGGGTGCTGCCCATGGCGTCCGTGGCGGCCGTTTTTCGAGCCATGCCAGGCGGGCGTGCGGCCAGCGGTCCTCGAGAGGGGAAGGAGCGCGAGAGAGCCCGGCGTCGTCGGCGGATGAGACGGAGCGCGTGTTCCGCAAGTTCGGCCGAACGGCGACGGCGGATCTCGTGTGCCGAGCTAGCGTCGCTGTTCGAGCGTGGGCCGCGGCGACGGGCGGCGAGGTGTCGCGGATGATGGAGAGGCGGCCGCGGATGGGGCGGGTGCATCACCTGCCCAAGTTCGCGCGCTCATGACGACCTCCCGCCGACTTGGCCGCCGTCGAGAGACCTCCGCCATGCCTTCATGGTCTTCGGCCGGCCGGCGTCATCACGCCCGCCTTCTTTCGCCTTTGCTGCCGCTCCAGCGCTCCCGCGCCGCCTCCCGCCGCCGCCCGCGTTGTTCCTTGTGTTGGCGGCTAGCGCGTCTTGAATCAAGGACGGGCGCTGTAGCGACGAAGAGCCGGCCGAGGGCAGAGAAGCGGCGCGTGGGGGCGGCAAGGAGGATAGGGGTTGGGATGGGATTTTTCTTTTTTTAGTGGGGAGGGAGCATTGGGCGGTGGCTGGTGGGCTGAATGGCTGATGATCTGCTGGGTTGCAAGCCCCCGCAACAAATTGATTTTATCACGGGCGCATCACCGGGCGGACCAATCCGTGCCACGGGCCGGGCGGCCCATGGCGGTCCGACCATCGGGCGTGCCGCGTGGCCCGTTCATCGGGCGTGCCCACGGATCGGGCCAAAAGGCGGAGCCACGGACCGGGCCAAAATAGCGGGCCAAATGTACATGTTTACATGAGACAGACTAGATTCGATAGTGGTCCCCATTGCATGAGGAGCGACCTGTATTAAACGCGTGGGTGCAGGAAATTAGAGCTTGTTTAGTTCGCGAAAAGTGAACCCAAAAAGTCTTCTGATACCGTCACATTGAATCTCTTGACTCATGCATGGAGCATTAAATGGAGGTAAAAAAAGCTAATTGCACAGTTTGGTTGTAAAGTGCGGGAGCGAATCTTTTGAGCCTAGTTGGTCCATGGTGGGACAATAATTGCCAAATACAAACAAAAAGTCTTCACGATAACGAGCAAAATATCTCACCAACTAAGCACCCCCCTTAGAGACAATGATCTTAGTGGTCCTCAAAATGTTTGGGTGGAGCTTTTGGATTTGAATCGAAGCTTTAGTCCTTTTTCTTTTCCAAGGTAGTCTTTGTATGTCCTGGTAGGGCTAGACTTTGTTACTGTAACTTAATTTCTCTTGGTCCTAAGAGTAGAAGCCTTATGACTTTGGTTTGTACTCAACTCTTAGTTGTGTAGTATTCCTAGATGGTAGAAGTTGGAACTTAGGGCAGGTCTTCAGCTCTGAAAACATAGCTGTAGAGCATGTGCTCCAACATGGGGCCGATGGGGCACGGTCGTGGCTGCCTCCCAAGGTGCAACGGTGCGTCGGGAAAGGGGCCGATGGAGTGTCGGGTCAGGGGGCGTGAGAACTACCAGGGGGGCGACCGCCGCCACCCATGGGGGCACGGTAGCTGGGGTTGAGCGTGGGAAGAAGAATCGCGACAAGGACATGCGAGGAGGAAGAAAAGAAATGAAAAGAACAATTTGTTTTCTACTAATCAGTGGCATGGTGGGTAAATTCAACCAGCTCCACAATATTAGAGTTTTGAGAGCACCCCTTAAGGCGCTTTATTGATTTGGTGAATCTGGGCGCTAGATCCACGATTTTTGTAGATCTAGAGTTCGCAGAGTTAGAGCAGTTGGCTAGAAAAATTGGGAGCAGAGATGTTTTATGGATCTGGTGCACCCACAAAAAAAAAAAGGTTCATTTGATTTTTAGGGGAAAAAAAGAGCAGCAAGTGAGTGTGCAGTAAAGACCCTGATGCATGCACCAAAGATGCTTACTTTTTTTTATTCGCGGCATCGAACTTTAGTTAATATTCGCACTCAACCAAAGGCCAGAGGGCATCTATCATCTATTGCACTGATCTCCTTTGCAGTAGTGCAGGAATGTATTCTCTGTTTCACACTATCTTTTTAGCCGTTCTGTTTCTCCCTGTTGCTTAGTCATATGCTTGGGCGCTGAGCATCGTTACTCGCCGGATGCAACTCCTCCCACTCCGTTGAAGTTGACTATGGCTTCAACCTGATCTGATAATAAGCAGCATATGCTTGTTTTCTAGCTTCCTTACGGTCTGGTAATAATCCTCCGTCGGCTCATATACTTTGCTCAATATTCGTTTGCATGTCCAGATTTTTCAGTTGAAATCCAACTCTGGAAACTGAATTGATTTGTGAAACTCACGCGTTTACAGTTTGCTTGAAGCTCTTTTTGCGTGTCTCCTTTGTTCAACAAGTTCCAGAAAAGCCACTTGGTAGTTCGTCGTCGACAAGAGCTGCAGTATTGTTGCTCACCGTCGCCGAGCGTACCTCCACTGACTCAACCAAAATCTGCAATGCTACTGGTAAGTGGTAACCCTCGACTTAATTTCAGTCGAATTAAGTTTGGAAACTTGCATACGAAGTTCAGATTGTCCAGAAGAAATAGAGCTAGCTCTGAAATGACCTTATTTGTTTTTTAACAAAATTTTTTTGGTATGGCAGGCACGTGCGTACACTAGTGACTAAGCACTAAGCAAGTGCAAGTGCACGCAACCACCATGGCAGAGGCTGTTGTGGGAGTGCTGATTGGCAAGCTAGGTTCAGCTTTGGCAAAAGAAGCAGCAGCCTATGGTGCGTCCCTACTTTGCAAAGAAGCTTCTGCTCTCAAGGGTCTCTTTGGCGAGATCCACAAAGCCAAGGAGGAGCTGGTGAGCATGAAAGCCTACTTGCATGAGTCAGAGAAGTTCAAGGATACTGACGAGACCACTGGCATCTTCGTCAACAAGATCCGGGAACTATCTTTCCAGATCGAGGATGTTGTCGATGAGTTCATGTACAAGCTTGAGGATGACAAGCATGGAGGATTTGCAGCAAAGATGAAAAAGAGGATCAAGCATGTCAAGGTTTGGCACCGTTTGGCTCACAAGCTCCGCGATATCAATGCTGAGCTTGAAGACGCTGCAAAAAGGAGGGACCGTTATGTCATTCCAAGAATGCAGGGACAGCCTGGGAGTAGTGACCATCGTGGCAGATCCACCAATCAAAATTTCCGTTTTCCAAGGGAAGATGATATAGTAGGTATTGAACACAACGCAACCAAGCTCAAACAATTGCTAGTAAGTGATCTGAAGGAAAAGAACAACAAAATAGCCACAGTGTGGGGAATGGGTGGTGTTGGCAAAACTACTTTGGTTGACCATGTCTACAAGATTGTGAAACCAGATTTTGATGTTGCAACCTGGGTATGGTGTCACAGAGTTACCATGTTGAAGACCTTCTAAAGAGGATTGCAACTGGGTTTGGCATCATAACTGATGCTACTAACATGGAAACTAGAAGCTTAGTTGAGATCATCCGGAAAAATCTTGAAGGGAAAAGGTATATCTTGGTTCTTGATGATGTTTGGGAAAAGGATGTATGGATTAACAATATCATGGAAGTCTTTCCAACTAATTGTACCAGCCGGATTGTTCTCATATCAAGAAAGTTTGAAGTTGCATCATTGGCAGCTAGCAATTGCATAATTGAGCTGGAACCTCTAGGAGATAAGCACTCTTGGGAGTTATTCTGCAAAGCAGCTTTCCGGAATAGTGATGACAAAAGGTGCCCATTAGAGTTACAAGATTTGGCTGTAAAGTTCTTACAAAAGTGTGAAGGCTTGCCTATTGCCATTGCATGCATAGGCCCATTTGTCTTTCAAACAACCAACACACTCTGGCTGGGATAGTGTGTACAAGGAGTTGGAATTGCAGTCCGCTAATAATGTGATCAAGGATTCGATAGTATTCTAAAACTCAGCTTGGAGGACCTTCCATATGAACTGAAGAATTGTTTCTTGCATTGTGCAATATTTCAGGAGGATTATGAGCTGAGGAGGCGAAGATTAATTAGGCACTGGATTACATCTGGATTCATCAAGGAAAAAGAGAACAAAACACTAGAACAAGTCGAGGAGGGATACTTGAGTGATCTTGTAAATCGAAGCATGCTACAAGTTGTAAGGAAGAATGAGTATGGACGACTGAAGTTTTGTCGAATGCATGATGTTATCCGCCATCGGCCCTTGAAAAAGCGAGTAAAAAGAATGTTTTGGTAAAGTTTATGAGGGACATGGGACATTTTTCGGTAGACGGAACACGTAGACTATCAATAAAAGAGCACCAATATTGTACGCTGAATCCATCTACAGGTGCGACACATCTCCGTGGAATCTATGTTTTCACAAGTTCTGTTGATATCAATTTGTTGAGGACTGTCCTTGCATCCTCAACATTGTTGTCAACATTGGATCTTCAAGGTACTAAAATCAAGATACTCCACGATGAGGTCTTCAACTTGTTTAATCTGCGTTTCTTGGGTCTCCGTGGTACTGGAATTGAGACTCTACCAGAGGCTGTTGGAAGACTGCAAAACTTAGAAGTACTAGATGCATTCGACACTGGTCTACTATCTTTACCAAAGGATGTAGGAAAACTGAAGAAGCTTAGGTATCTATATGCAGCTGTAAGTGTCAATGAAGGATCTTTCCACCGTTACAGTGGAGTAAATGTGCCTAGGGGCATAATAAAAAAACCTGACAGGACTGCATGCTCTGCAAATTGTTAAAAATTTGCTCAGAGACACTACATGAAGTTGCAGCTTTGACGGATTTTCTGAACATTTTCTGTTGATGACGTGACAAGTGAGCACTCAATACTCTTGTGTAGCGCTATCCGTAACATGAGCAATCTTGTCAGTTTGTCAATTACTATGTCAAACGAAAATGAGGTGTTGCCATTGGAACAACTTATTTTACGGAAACCATTTCTAAACTCGGACTGACAGGGCCACTGGAGAAGAAACGGATGCCTCAAATTCTCTCTTCCTGGTTACACCTTAACTATCTCACTCATCTATGGCTGATGTTCTCCAAACTTGATGAGAACTCATTTCCCAGCCTCATGGTGTTGCATAATCTATGCTTACTTGACCTTTCTAAGGCTTACGATGGGAAGACATTATGCTTCTCCAGGCAGTCATTTCCTAGACTGAGAAAACTACAGATAGATGGTGCTCCTCATCTCAGCCAAGTAGAAATAGAAGAAGATGCACTGGGAAGCCTTGTTGTGCTACGGTTTGCAGGGTGCCCAGAATTGAAGCGCCTCCCTCATGGCATTGAATACCTTAGGATGGTTGATGAATTATATTTGGAAGATTCTGCTGATGAGCTGATAAAAATCCTTAGGCACGAAGGTGAAGCAAATGAATGCAGTGAAGAGCTAATGAGGATTAGCCACATTAGAAGAGTTCTTTTTAGAGCAACTGAGCAAGATTATTGGCAAAGAATTGTAACCAGAGAAGGGAATGCATTCGCTGGCTGAAGGCTTGGATCCTAGCTACCATTTCAGGAGTTCACGTACAAGGTACAGTTTTTATGCTGCTTCTTTTTATTGGAACACAACCGTGGCTCTTAAAAAATGTCTTGTTGGCTTCATTTCCTCAGGTAGCTGCTGGTTTTGTTCTGCCTTGGACCTTTGGTGGTTCAGTTCTTAGTGGACATGTATTGAGCTATGATGGAGGAAGCGCAGACATCCGCCCATCAGCAAGAGAAATGCCTGAATTCTGCATGGGTGCAGATTATAAAATAGAGTATCAATATGAAAATTTACTAAGTCAGTTTGCGAACATGCACTGTTGTGACCTTAGTTTGTGGTGTACATCTAAAAATAAAAATTCGTGCCTAGTGCAGCGACTAGAGAGTGCTTGCTTTGGGTTTTCTTTTAGTCTGTCTGGTCGGAATGGATTGGCCTGATGACCTTTATGGGTAAAAGGCATCTCAGGTCGGTAATAAGCTTGTCAGAGTCTTTACTTCTCGTTTTGCAGAACTGAATCTTTTTATTTGGTGGTGCTTTCTCATGTCATGTATGGAGCCAAAACTTTTGTGTTTTAACTAGCAATTTGTTTACGAATATATGATTTGATCAGATGAATGGAATATGGATGTGATTAACCTAAAAGGCTACTCCTATGACATTGTCATTTTAACTGTCGTAAATATTCATTGTGTACTATAAATTAAGGGCTCAATACACAGGTTTAGGCTGCACCGTTGTTCATAAATTGGGAATTTGCATGTTCTTTTTAATTGGCAGCAGGACTATATGGCTTGGTCTCACTCAACCATGTCATCTAAATCACCGGAAACCAAATATTACCTGACATGGTTGAGTAATAGAATACGTAATACAATTTAGCACTTCGGCCAACGCTGAAGGGCCGGGCCTCCTGACATTTACAACCTATAGCTACTAATTCATGGGTTACTCAGATTACAAACAACATGTTTGTACATGAATTAATAGCTATAGGAACGACTTCATGTTGTCTTCATGTTGCGAACAAACACTGTTGTGATCTTAGTTGCTCCGTCTAGCTATGTTGCCATGAATGAAGGAGGGTGGACGTGGGTCGTGGGCCAAAACTCCACTGGTCGGCGGTCCACTTTGCGTCAACGCGCCGAATCCATGGTGGACGCCTCGTGGAGTGCCACGTCAGCTACCGGGAAGGAGCACGGCGAGTCCATGATGGACATCTCGTGTAGGGCCACGTCAGCTACCGGAACGGGTGAATGACCAGCGAGGCCCGAACAAATATTATAGAAACCAAAAAAAATGCAAATGGAGATTTTGGGGACACTTGACAATTTTAGAGACCTAGAGTGAATTTCACTCTTGCCAAGATTAACAAAGGATAGATCAATCAAAAGACGAAGGGCGACTCGGGCGGCGCTGCCACCCCCACCACCCGAGCCCCTCCCCACAAGGCCCCTTCCCAACCGTCACCGGGCTCGGCGCCGGCAATCCAGCGTGACGACAAGGATGGCGGCGACAAGATTCCCTTCTTCTCCTCCCTCTTCTCTATCTCGAAGGTGTTCTCGAGTGATTACTTTGGGGCCAGCGGTCCGGTGGCGGGATTTCGGGCATCTGCGCCCATCCGGCATCCCCTCAGCCTGATCCGCCCTACCTGCGTGCTGATCTATGGTGTGGTGGTGGGAGACGGTTGCAGCGGCGGCCGAATGGTAGGATTTCGGGCCTCTACGCGGATCCGGCACACCCTCAACCTGATCTGCCCTACTGCGTGTGGTCCGTAGCGTGGGTGGCGTGGTGGTGGGCCGTCGTGCGGCTAGTGTGAAGAATACGGTGGTGCGGCAGCTGCCTGGCGTCGGCATGCTTGCGGTGCCGCTCCGGCGGATGGATCTGTTTGGCGAGGAGGTGGAGGTGCGGGCAGGGAGTAGAGGTGGAGGAGACCCGACCGATTGACTGTGTGAAGTTGGATCCGTCCAGCGCCGCTCCTAACGATTGTCGTATCTGGGCTTCGTGCGATGGATCCAGTCCCCCTTGACGGTTCTAGGGCTCACGGTTCTGTGCGTGGAAGCACAGGTGGCCTCGTGTGAAGTGGTTGTCTGGCGCCGCTTCCGACCGAGGCCATATCTGCACATGATGGTGGTGCACCTACCAAGAACTCTATCGCTATGGATCTGGCGATGGTTTTCCTCGCTGGTCATTGGCGTAACGGAATAAATTTCGGTAGAACAATTGTTGTGTTTTGACGGTGGTGACACCTGTGGGTGCGACTTCCTCCAGCACAAGACGCAATGAAAATCTTTCGAGGTGAAAGTCCAGTACCGGTCTTCCTAGTTGGGCGACGATGGCATCTTCGTATGTCATACTCTTGTTGGAGACATCGCTTCTGGAAGATTCCTCATTGATGTTTAGTGCTAGATTCTTAGTGTTGTTGTCGTGCATTTGCGCAGTGTATTCGTCTTGTTGCAAGCCAAAATGCCGCGGATGACTTCTAGGGCTCCTAGTGGGTTTTCTCTTACATTTTTCTAGCATATGGACTCATCTTTTGTAATAATTGGTCTGATTCTATCTGTTGGTAGATGAAGTTGGGTACGAAATACTATCCATTACATAGAAAGGAAATTAATAAAAACAAACTATATAAACATCCATGCAAGGAAGGAGAGAAATTAAGAAACTAGCGTAAGAAAGTGAGATATATTTATATGGGGAAAAAAATTCAATCAACTAAAAGAATTAAAAATCTGTTGGAAAAATCTATCTATCTAATTTAAAACCATGCGTTGCAACTCCTCCTGGAACTGGATTTACATCCACGTCCAAATAAACTGATCCAAACGATGTGCAATTTGCGGGAGGCACATGTCCAGTCAAACCAATAGTATTTTTTAAACAACCAATCCAACAACTAGCTAATCCAATCCAGTCCAGTCCAGTCCATGCCTCATCACTGCAGGTTTTGGTTAGGTCTAATCATACAGAGATCACCCTGCTGCCTACTGCTGCAGCAGACCTAGCGGATTGGGTGTCCGCCGCAAGACGCGGAGCCGGGCTGGCGGGTGTGGTGTTCCATCCATCCAGCACCAGCAGCCCTTCCGGGCGCTTCCGCCATGGGTGTGTGGGTAAAGTTTTTTCATGGGGTGTGTGTTCCGGACGCTTGCGCCGTGGCGGCGTACGTCCATCCGCGCCCACCCTCTCCCCTCTCTCCGCGATGCATGCTGGTGCGGGCGCTGAAAGGTCCCTTGTGGTTTTTGGTGGTGAGTGTCAACATTAGGTGAACTAATATGTGTGATTGAGATAATACACGGGAGATTAGTTCACGTGTGGTGACGCAATGAAGGAGCTTTATTGCATATGAAACATGACATGGAGTCATGTGACCAAGGTGGTGAAGATCAAGACAAGGCTTGGCTTGATGGACCCGGTTGCAAGTGTGAAGGGCAAGTCGAGGGCGGTGAAGCGATGGACCGCGAGGCGGTGAAGCTTGGGCAAGACTTGGCGCCGACATGAACCGGCGCAGCGGTGAAGAGCAAGTGAGGTCAAGATCAATGGACCAAGAAGGCCATGTGATGATATGAAGTGGATCATATCATTTGGTGATCGTGTTGGTGCATGTATTGCATCGGCACTTGGAGATGGAGCGGAATGGAAATGCGCAAGGCAAAGGTATAACCTATAGGGCATTTCATTTCGCTGGTCATCGGTCTTAGAGAAGTTTATGACGGATTTAGGATAGATGGCCGTACTATCAAGAGGGGCAAACTTGTTTGCATATCGGTCATCTAGTGCCACTTGAGCGATCTAACTTTGCGATGTGTTAGGATCGAGTGGCGTGGTAAGAGCAAGAAAATCCTTTGAAAATGATTGTGAAAATGCTAACACACATGCACATGGTGATGTACACTTGGTGGTGTTGGCACATTTGCAAAGGAGAAGTTGTTTCGGTGTTTCTCGGACACTTGGACTGCTCTTAGAGTGGAATACTGCTTTGATACATTGTGAGTTGGATCAAGTAACCATGTGGGTTGTGTAGCCCTCTGAGTAAGCTTTCCATAGAGTCCAAGATCATCGAAAGCGGAGTTCGGATGAAGGAGATATCGCCGTTTTACCGGCGGTGTGGTCCGGCCGGACGCGGTGACGGACCCGCGGCCGAACCATGCGGGATCGGCCGGGCGCGACCGGTGTGTGGTTACGGTCAAAGAAAGCGAGAGAGTATGTTTTTCGTGGTCGTTCTCGGGAGTAACCGGACGCATGCACGGACTCGTGACGGACGCATGTTTGCTGACCGGACGCATGCGCGGGGATTCTATTTTTAGGCGGGATGGGTTTGTCGGTTCGACCGGACTCATCGGCCGGACTCATGCATGAGTCGGTCGGCGTGTCGATCGGTCCGCGGGGTGCATGTTCCTCCCCAACGGCTCTATTTTGGCTTGTGGCTATAAATAGATGGGGTGGTGGCCATGGGCTGGTGCTTAGCACCTTGGGGACTTTGTGTCCATGCTTGAGAGTGCTTGAGAGCCCTCCCACTCACTTGTGATTGATAGTGTTCATCCAAATCAAAGTGAGGGTGATTCTAGTGCATTCGCGTTGAGAGATCGCATTCGTGGCACTAGATGATCGTGTTGCAAGCGGTGTGCTTATTGCTCTTGGAGGTTGCCACCTCCTAGGCGGCTTGGTGGCAAGAGACTTCGTGAAGCACGCAAGGAAGCTTGTGCGGTGCTCCGAAGGAGTTGTGCGGTGCTCGAAGGAGGATTTGTGAAGGTTCGTGCTCACCTCACGGGGATCGAAGGCGACACTACAAGAGCGTGTCGGTGAGTACCTCCCTTGTGCGTGTGGTGTCTTGTGGTGCCTTGAGAGGCTCACTTGAGAGTGGTGTCTTGCGGTGCCTTGCGTGGCGTGCCTTGAGGGGCAAGTGATCGGAGAATCACACTTAGAAGAACCATCTAGGTGAAACACCAAGCGAACCACCCAAGGTGTTGGTCGACACAACGAGGGGGTGGGTGGAAGTTGGCAAGCTTCCCGATACCTCGGTAAAAAATCACCGGCGTCAACTTGTCTACTCTTCTCGGTGGTTTGCATTCTCCAAATCACAAGCTTCGTATTTACATTCATATATACCTTGTGCTTGTCAGTTTGCGAACAAGCACTATTGTGACCTTAGTTGCTCTGTCATGTTGTTTGTGGTGTATATCGGAAAAAAAATTATGCCTGGTGCAGAGACTAGAGAGTGCTTGCTTTGGGTTTTGTAGTCTCTCTGGTCGTTATGGATCCTGCTAATCGTGGGGTTTGACCTAAATTCCTAAAATGCAGCGGTTCCCAGCCCAATAGAACATGCTCATAGCTAGCTTTGGAATGTAGGATGATGTGAGATGGAATCGATTGATCCTTTTTCTTTTGGGCGCTGTTTGATTAAGGGACAATGAGGATAGGGTTCATTTGATTAGAAAATATTCTAGGAATATACTCATTCGCCATGGCATTTTCTAGGAATATACTCCTAGAGTGAATTTCACTCTTGCTAAGATTAACAAATGATAGAGTTTATCGGCTATGTAGGAAATCAATCGAAAATAACTACTTTCCCTCCGTTCCAAATTGTAGTTTTCTTTTGGCTTTTCTAGATTCATTTGATTTCTTATGTATACAGGCATGTGGTGTATAACTAGGTGCATGCAAGAAATCGATGTATCTAGAAAGTCCAAAAGTGAACTACAATTTAAAATGGAGGAAGTATATAAACATCCATGCAAGGGAGGAGAGAAACTAACGTAAGAAAGTGAGATATATTTATATGGGGAAAAAGTTCAATCAACTAAAAGAATTAAAAATCTGTTGGAAAAAATTATCTAATTTAAAATCATGCGTTGCAACAAGCAACATGGGTGCTGCCTGCTGGTGCATATGCTCGGTCCCTCCACCTATCCTGCCGCACAGCACAGGCACAGTCTCCCTGCCATGTGGGGCCAACTTGTAAGTTACAGAGCATGTCCCACATGTAAGTAATCTCCTCCTCCATCCTTCCCCACTCTTTCCCTGTTCTCATCTCATCCCAACTGGCCGACGTTCCCATGGCCGCCGCCTCCGCCGGCGGCTCTCTCTCTCCACCGCCTCCGCCTCCCTCGTTCCCACTCCCACCCAGCCCCAGCCCCAGCCCCAGCCCCAGCCCCACGCTTTCTCCGCTGGAGAAGCACCAAGCCCACCACACGAGCTAGCCCCACCCCCAGACCAGAAAAAGCCGCCTCCTCTCTCTCCTGCGCGGCCGCAGCTACTCCCACCCCGCCCCCGTCCCCGCCCCGTCCCCGTCGGCCGGGTCATGGAGGGACCTGTGCAGTCTCAACGTCTGGGTGGTGCGGGACTACCGCCGCTCGGCTTGGCTGATTGAGACTGCGTGCGTGTTTCTATGTAGGCACCGCACGGTTCCTCTCTCTCGCCGCGTTGGCTCCAGAGGTGTTTGCCGTAGTGCTGGTGCGCGAGGCGGTGAGGAGGACGGTTGGGATGCGGCATTTTGTTGCTGATGCCTCTCCCATCCCAGGTCTGTAATCCAAGTTATAGATCCTTTAATTTCATTTCGCTGGAAAATATTTTGTGTCGCTCAACGAGCTATATGGTGTCACTGTCACATAGAGAGGCTAGTAGTTGGAGCTCCTTCAGCTTCATCTGATAAATGAAGCGAAATGTTCTTTTGTCTAATCGAGCCAGCACATGCTAAATATGGCACTAATTTAATATAGCTTTTGGGCAGCAGTAACGGTTAACATCCTATTAGTAGCAAGTAGACCCATAAACGTATGCTCTATTTTCTCAAAACAGAGGAAGCTTTGGTGTGTTGCTCTGTTCTCTTAGGAGAGCAAGTTTCGGTGCAGAAATGGTACTAGCCATTTGCCTCTGTCTGACTGTCGTGTTGGAGCGCCATGAGGGGCAGTTCTTACACGGGCTGCTGCTACCCTGCCATGTAGGTGACTCGCCTCGAGAAAGATCAAATCAATACAAGCGAGCCTGAGACGTGATGAACTGATGATGCGAATGAAAATCTTGCAGTATTTAGGCCCAGGGTTTTTGCTATTTGGTATTCAGCACTTGAGCCTTTTCTTTACTTTTTTTGTCTTTCTTCCAGAGAAGTGAAAGGCCAATTTTTACGTCTATTGCTTCTTTGTTGGCATGTTTTAATTTGATTTCACGTCAAATTTATTCTGGCATCTAGTGTTTCTCTCTTTTTTTTTGGAAAAAACAATTGACTAGTTTGTCAACTACTGCATTGATTCAGATTTTTTTTAAACACTGCATACACATGCAATCCGTTGACCCTTTTTTGTTTCAGGACTAGCCCACTTGATCTAACAATAATTGGTTGTAAACAGCCCACTAGTTAATTTAATTGCTATATTGTATAATATAGCCCACTTATTAGTTGTTAGTTGTTGTTTCTTCTTTTTTGGGAAAAATGTTAGTTGTTACTAAAAACAAACTGTATGAAAATATATGAATCAACGAAACAATGCAACAAGTTAACATGAACTACCATGACCAACAAAGGACTAGCAAATTAACAATTGACAACTCATCCATTGGAAAAACAATCATGTCATCAGCCTGGCTTATCAGCCATGGAGCAATTTTTTTTTTTCTCACAACAAATAAGCATAAGCTTATTAGCCGCAGAAACCATTAGCCGAACAGCCTAGTTCGCATGAAATGTAAGTTGAAAGGATACAAAAATCATCACTAGTAAAATAAAAGGCTTATTCTGGTCAACTGCTCCTTAAACGAATCTTGGCATTTCTGGTATAGGGTGGATGTCCAATTGCTGGTCAACTAGCATCACTGGCAGATCAACATTGTGAAGACATTTTCCACGAAGCTGCAAAACCAACATGTGTTCCTGATTGCTGTTCTAGGGACTTGCAGCATCTTTGCTCGCAGAAGTTGATATTGGATTCAGCAACAGCAAATCCATCTTTAACGCATGTTTGTTCCCTAACCGCAGTTTGTTCAGGTATCAAATTTCACCAGTTCATGATTTGTTCAATTTTGGTTCCAAGTTTCGTATTGTTGACCTGAAAACAAGCTCCAAAGACTAGATCAGACTTGATGTTGAAGGAGATTTTTCTTCATCTCCTTCATTCACAAAGCTGCAGGAAGATTCAGCTTCTTGTTGTTCTATCTCTCATGTAGTTGTGTGTAACCGGTCATCATCCTCTGGCCCTGCAGAATCGTTGGTTGCAAGATGCAACTCCTCCCACCCCATAGAGTTGTTCAGTACCCATCTGCATGTCTGGATCCTTAAGCTGAAAACGAGCTCTGGAAATTGACTTGACTTGTACAGCTTTTTGCTATTTGGTATTCAGCACTTGTGCCTTTTCTTTTCTTGACTTTTTCTCTTTCTTCCAGAGAAGCGAAAGGCCAATTTTCTCACAGGTTGTACACTGAACAATTACATCCATTTCTTCTTTGTCGGCATAGTTCGATTTGATTTACGTGACCGTTGATTTATTCTGGCATCTAGTGTTCTCACAAAAATCTCAAAAAAGAAATGACTAGTTTGTCAACTACTGCATCGATTCAGATTTTTAACACTGCATACTCATGCAGTCTGCAGACTTTTTATTTGAGGACTACTAGCCCACTTGTTCCAATAATAATTGTTTGTCAACAGCCCACTTGTTAATTGTTATAATGTACATAGCCCACTTGTTGGTTGTTACTCTGTGAACAACATGTCTTCCTGGTCGCTGTTCTAGGTCCTTTTGCATCATCTTTGCTCACAAAACACAACCACTCTGTGGAGCGAGGTTGACATTGGATTCAGCAACAGCAAATCCATCCATAACACAAGCTAGTTTCCTAGTTTCACAGTTTGTTCAGGTATCAAATTTCAACAGTTTGTACAGTTTGTTTAAATTTGGTTCCAAGTTTTGTATTGTTGTCCTGAAAACAACCTCCAAAGACTGGATCAGATTCAATGTCAAAGGAGATTTTTCCTCATCTTCACAAAGCTGCCGGAATATTCAGCTTCTTCTCTTTCTATCTCTCTTGTAGTTGTGTGCCACCGGTCATCAATCATCATCCTCTGGATGCTACAAGGATCAGCAATCTGCAACCATTCATGTTTTTCTTTCTGGCATCCTCGTATTCAGGTATTATCCTCAAATTTCATCGGTTCAAAGTTTGTTCAGTCCCATCTGCATGTCTAGATCCTTAAGCTCAAAACAAGCTCTAGAAATTGACTTGATTTGTGAAATTCATTCATGTACAGCTTCAAATAAATGACTCTATTAGTTGATTCTCGCTGGGCGTACCTCCTCTGAGTCCTTGAAGCATCATTGGCTATTAGTCGTTGAAATTTGTGAAATTCACTTAAACAAAAAAAATGCAGCAGTTACTTGTCTTCAGCTCCTATTCAGGTAACCAACCACTTTTACTAGATCAAAAATAAAGTTCTGAATCTTGCTTTGGAAGTTCAGATCATCCAGTACAAATAAAGCTATAGCTCCGAGAATTGAACTGGTTTTTGAAATTTGGATTTGGCAGCCATGTGTGCACACCTGTGATTCTGGCCACTCAAGGAAGTCCACACAACCACCATGGCTGAGGCTGTTGTGGGAGTGCTCATCGGCAAGCTCACTGTGGTGTTGGCGAACAAGGCAGCAGCCTATGGTGCATCTCTGCTTAGCAAGGAAGCTTCTGCTCTCAAGGGTCTCTTTGGCGAGATCCACAAAGCCAAGGAGGAGCTAGTGAGCATGAAAGCCTACTTGCAGGAGTCAGAGAAGTTCAAAGATAACGACAAGATCACTGGCATCTTCATCAACAAGATCCGGGAACTATCTTTCCAGATTGAGGATGTTGTGGATGAGTTCATGTACAAGCTTGAGGAAGACAAGCATGGAGGATTTGCAGCCAAGATGAAGAAGAGGATCAAGCATGCCAAGGTTTGGCACCGTCTAGCTCACAAGCTCCGTGATATCAATGCTGAGCTTGAAGAAGCTGCTGAAAGGAGGGCCCGTTATGTCAATCCGGGAGTGCAGGGACAGCCTGGGAGTAGTGACCATCCTAGCAGATCCACCAATCGAAATTTCTGTTTCGCAAGGGAAGATGATGTAGTGGGTATTGAACATAATGCAATCAAGCTGAAACAATTGCTAGTAGGTGATCTGAAGGAAAAGAACAACAAAATAGCCACAGTGTGGGGAATGGGTGGTGTTGGTAAAACTACTTTGGTTGACCATGTTTACAAGATTGTGAAACTAGATTTTGATGTTGCAGCCTGGGTAACTGTGTCACAGAGTTACCATGTTGAAGATCTTCTAAAGAGGATTGCAACTGAGTTGGGCATTATAACTGATGCTACTAACATGGAAACTAGAAGCTTAGTTGAGATCATCCGGAAACATCTTGAAGGCAAAAGGTATATCTTGGTTCTTGATGATGTTTGGGAAAAGGATCTATGGATTAACAATATCATGGAAGTCTTTCCAACTAATTGTACCAGCCGGATTGTCCTCACATCGAGAAAGTTTGAAGTTGCATCATTGGCAACTAGCAATTGCAGAATTGAGTTGGAACCTCTAGGAGATAAGCACTCTTGGGAGTTATTCTGCAAAGCAGCTTTCCGGAATAGTGATGACAAAAGGTGCCCGTTAGAGTTACAGGATTTGGCTGTAAAGTTCTTACAAAAGTGTGAAGGCTTGCCTATTGCCATTGCATGCATAGGCCGTTTGTTGTCCTTCAAGCAGCCAACACAGTCGGAGTGGGATAGTGTATACAAGGAGTTAGAATTACAGTCCACTAATAATGTGATCCAAGGTTTCGATGGTATTCTAAAACTCAGCTTGGAGGACCTTCCATATGAACTAAAGAATTGCTTCTTACATTGTGCATTGTTTCCAGAGGATCATGGACTGAGGAGGCTAAGGCTAATTAAGCATTGGATTACTTCTGGATTCATCAAGGAAAAGGAGAACAACACACTAGAACAGGTGGCAGAGGGATACTTGAATGATCTGGTAAATCGAAGCTTACTACAAGTTGTGACGAAGAATGAGTTTGGACGAGTAAAGTATTGTCGAATGCATGATGTTATCCGCCATCTTGCCATTGACAAAGCAGCAAAAAAGAATGCTTTGGTGTTTATGAGGGCCATGGGACATTTTCAATGCTGAAACACGCAGGCTGTCGATAAATACCACGAATATTGTACCGCTGAATCAGTCTAGTGCGATGCATCTACGTGCAATCTATGTTTACCCGACTTCTATTGATATCGATTTATTGAGGCCTATCCTTGCATCCTCAACATTGCTGTCAACACTGGATCTGCAAGATACTAAAATCAAGATGCTCCCTAATGAGGTCTTCAACTTGTTTAATTTGTGTTTCTTGGGTCTTCGAAATACTTATATTGAGAGTCTACCAGAGGCCATTGGAAAATTGCAAAACTTACAAGTATTGGATGCGGCACCAACTTGTATAAAAGATTTACCAAAGGCTATAGGAAAACTGAAGAAGCTTAGGTACCTCCATGGAGCTATAAGGGTTGATGAAGGATCTTTCACATGGTATCGTGGAGTAAATGTGCCTAGGGGCGTACTAAAGAACTTGACAGGACTGCATGGTCTTCACACTATTAATGCTAGCTCAGATTCAGAGACTCTGCGTGATGTTGCAGCTTTGACAGATTTACGAACATTTCACATTGACAATGTGACAAGTGAGCACTCATTAATCTTGTGTAGCGCTGTCCGTAACATGAGCAATCTTGTCAGTTTCTCGATTTCTATGTCAGATGGAAATGAGGCCTTGCCATTGGAACAACTTAGTTTACCAGAAACCCTTTCCAAACTCGGACTGATAGGGCAGCTGGAAAAGGAATGGATGCCTCAGATTGTCTCTTCATGGGTGCACCTTAGCAATCTCACTCGTCTATGGCTGGTATTCTCCAGACTCGATGAGAACTCATTTCCCAGCCTCATGGTCTTGTGTAATTTATGCTCACTTCAACTTTGGAAGGCTTACGATGGGAAGACATTATGCTTCTCTGCAGTCATTTCCTAGACTGAGAAAACTATGGATAACTGTTGCTCCGCAACTTAGCCAAGTAGAAATAGAAGAAAATGCACTGGGTACCCTTGTCGAGCTAGAGTTTTCGGACTGCCCAGAACTGAAGCTCCTCCCTCGTGGCATTGAGTATCTTACAACGCTTGATGAATTATATTTGGTAGATGTTGCAGATGAGCTTACAAAGACCCTTAGGCAGGAAGGCGAAGCAAATGGATGCCAGGAAGAGCTAACGAGGATTAGCCACATTAGAATGGTTGTTTTTAAATCAAAGAGGAAAACTTTCAGCAAAGAATTGTAAATAGAAAAGGGAATGCATTCACTGGCTGAAGGCTTGGATCCTAGCTGCTATTTCTGGAGTTCACGTACAAGGTATGGTTTTTACGCTGCTTCTTGTTTATTGGACCGGCCAGAACACACTTCCATTCCTAATTAAATGTCTCATTGGTATCATTTTCGTCAGTTGCTACGTACTGCCTTTGTTGGTCTGCTTTGTTCAGTTCAGCCAGTTGGTGGACATATATTGAGGTAGCAATCGAGGAAGCACAGACATCCGCCCGTCACCAAAGGGAAGTGCCTGAATGCTGTATGGATGTAGATTGCATAATAGATTGTCAATACAAATTTGTAAATCGCTTTGCGAGTTAAGCGCAAACACTATTGTGATTTGATTTGCTCCTTCATGTTGTTCCTGTTCAATCTCTGGTCCAAAGATATTGGCTTTTGGCGTCCTTCATGGGTGAGGCATCTCCCTAGTTTGTAATAAGCTTGTCAGACACTTTACTTCTCGTTTTGTAGAGCATCACTGTTTTTGTCTGTCGATGCATTCTGTTGGGTGTGGAACCAAAACTTTAAGTTCCAATCTGCATTAAGTTTATGAAAAATCTGATTGAATGAATGGAATATAATGGGTATGATTAGCCTAAAAGGTTACTGCTATGGCATTACAGTATAGTTGTTTTAAAGGATATATTAATATCTTTAGGCTGCGCCCTGTAGGAAATTGGCAAATGTTATGTTCTTTTTCGTTGGTAATAACATGAGTATATGGCTTCTTTTCTAGCTATATGGAGCATACCCTGGCGTCAGTTACTTATACAAGAATATCTTGTACTAAAACAAAGCATAGCAACTTTCGCCGAGCCCCTACCTAAGCCCCAATAGTTAAATTTGGGGTCCAGGGCTAAAAATTCACTCTAGCGGGGCCTACTCAGGACCCAAAATTTGTTGGCCCAACAAAATTCACCCTCTAGACCCGATTTACGTTGGGTCTCCACCAAGCCCCGAAATGTTAGTTTCGGCCGTTTTCTTTGCACGGTCTTTCTTCCGCTAGCGACTGAAGTCGCGCGTGCCGCCGCCGCTTCCACCCGATACGTTCGGCCCGCGGTTGTGACCGGCGCCGCTAGTTCTTCCCTCACCCCTGCTCTGTCCGGCTCCCTCCCACATCACTTTGGCGGACCACGGCATGGCTGCCAGCGTCAAGCGAGGCGTAAAGTCATCTTGAGTTGTAATTTACGCTTTCATTTAAGTCATTGACATGTGGGCCCAAGTGGTGGTCTGTAATAAGCTACTAAGACGGTGGCCGGAGGCGATTTCTTGTCGTTCATTTGAGAAATCTAAATCGAAGCTAAAGGCGGAGGGGCTTGCCTGCCCGCTTCCTCGCCAACGATCTCTCTGCTCCCTTCTCCGTCGCCGCGTCGCCGGCGGCAAGGGGTCGTGGCAGGTGGTATCAAAGGCGATCTATCCTCGGCGTGCGGGCGGAGCTCTTTGATCTTCCTCGTCGTCGATTACCCAGCTCACGCCTCTACCAACCGGTGGCGAATCATCCATCCCTACCCATCCCACCCGTGCTCGTCGGTGTTTCATCCTTCCTTGCGTTTCTGCCCGTGGTTTCAAGACCCTAGCAAGTCTGGTTCGTTCTGCCAGCAGTTAGGGCAGATACCCACTAGGTGTTCGACAAATTGCCCTAGTCGTTGTTCTTGAACTGCGCAAGTTTGGATCGTGATGACGTTGAATCCACACGGCTCGGTAGGGGTTCACTTCAACAAAGGCGAGTGGTGCGAGTAATCCGCGCTTGCCCGGTTGAAGATACCGTAAATCCGACCACCGGATCACGTACTGCGGCCAAGTTCCTGCGGCGGCTAAAGTTGCAAATTTTCATCTTTTTCGGTTGATCTGGTGGCAAGGGTTGTGAGACAAGTACTCACGTAAAATTCGTAGCCACACGGTGATCCTGGGCAATCTGTTACTGGACACACTTCAAAAGTGGGACTTGAGTGAAGCTCGGCATCACGGCGCCACCCAAACCGTCGCCGCAGACAAGCATCATCCTCGACGCAATGGGCAGGAACAGTCAAGAAGACAACTCCCGCTGGGAGAAGGTCATGGAGAATTTCGACCTCCTGTTCACACAAATGAATGAGATTGGTACCGTGCAGCAACAGGTCAAGACACAATTGGAGGCCATGGATTCATACGCTGAAGAACAGCGTCGAATTGCTAGTCAAGTACGCTCAACAGGACAGGCTGTAGCAGACCTCACCCTTCGACAAATGAGAACTGTTGCTGACATCCCATGCTGCTGACATCTTGGTGGAGCCCCTTCATCTCCGCATGGATGGGATCGATGCACCTGCATCTTGGATAAAGGGACTGACGCACCTTTCTTGGGGAAAAGGACGGGATTGACCCATGCACCTCACTCAAAATCCATGGCGCAGATCGATGGCAAAAAGCTCGCACCTACACCGCTGCTCTAGCGCCGCTGCTGCCGCTACGTTGGATGCGGGCGTGCTGCTTCGCCGCCGCCGCGTGCGCGAGGACGCGCGGCTCTGGAGGCGCGGCTCCTCGCCTTCATACTGGCTCCCTTCTCCCCAATGGCTGGCCTCCCTTCCCTCGCCTCCCTCGGCACAGCTTTTGCCCATGGCCGGCTATGTCCCTCCCCTCCCTCCCTCCCATGGCCGGCTCTTGCTCCACCGCTCCTTCCTGCTCTATGTGTTGAGAGGATGAGGAAGAAAGGCATGGCTCAATGACGCGTGGGTCCCTCATGTCATTGGGTGCTGATATGGATTTGGGGGCCTTTGTTTTGGGGCTGCTCTTTGGAGCTGTAAACATATTTTGGACCAATAAAAGTAGGAGTCAGCACCCAAATGAATAGTAGGGGCTGTTTTTTTGGGGTTCTTCTTTGGAGTTGCTTTCGAAGGTGCGAGAAGAGTTAGAAAGCGACTCTAAGCATCGGTATCAAATTTTTTAAGCGCGGATTGCCCGTGGTTGTTTGAGTTCCGTCTCGGAAGTGGTCTGTCAAGAATGGGCTTATTTCTTATTCGTTATTTTGGGAAATGCACCGTAAATACAATGATGGGGTTGTCAAAACTCCAATTTATCTTAATAATCTTCGCAAAAAAATGGCATGATTAGGCATTGGCGTCAACATTTCTATGACTTGCATGTTCACGGTTTAATGATTTGGCAAACTGGTCCTAGATCATTTGGTTTTAATAACCTTGTTAGACGTTTTACTTCTCGTTTCGCAGCATCAGTTTTTTTTTTTTTTCAATGCTTTATGTTAGGCGAGGAATCAAAACTGGCTCTTATTGAGGTGTCAAAAGGTTGGAAAATGGCTTAGCACACTGCCTTGAAGGTTTCAAAGAGTTAGCATGACTCTGAGCATCGGTATCAAATTTTCGGCATGGATTGCCGTGTTTGTTAGATGCTTTACTTCTGATTGTGGATGTTTTTTTTTTGTTGGGTGAGGAACCAAAACTGCCTCGAATTGAACTGTCATCAAGTTGGATAATGCCTTGGCACACTGCCGAGTATAAGCATGGGTATCAAATTCTTGGTGTGGATTGCCTGTGGTTGTTTGAGTTCTCTATAAAAAATGAGCTTATTTTTTCGTATTCTTTATTTTTTAGATGCAGCGTAAATATAGTGGTATGATTGTCAAAATTCCAATTCGTCTTAATCATCTTGGCAAAAAGGCATGACCACATGATTAGGCATAGAAGTCAACATTTCTATGACTCTTGCATGTTTAAAAGTCTTATGATTTGATTGCACACGATTTTGATAGACTTACATTGGGCGCAAGGGTGAACTGGGTCTCTTGATATCGCAGACGCGGCCAATGAACTTCAGTGTCGGATGACCGAGTTCAGTTTCCTCATCTTCAAATGTTTCACTGGTTCAAAACTTTCATGTCCGTTTATGGTTGCAGGACACAAAAATTGAAATGGATTCTCAAAAAGAACAAAAGAAACAGGACTGACTGAACCACCTTCCTTTTAGGTGGGACCAGCATGTAAGTGACGTATGCCCCCTGTCTTCCTCCCTTCCACTGCTGCTCTGGCCGTCTCCCATGGCCGCCGCCGCCGCTCTCCACCCCATCCACCTCCCTCTTTCCCACTCGCACTCCCACCCATCCCAACCCTAGCCACGGGCCTCCTCCGTAGGTGGAGAACCAAGCCCGTCCCACTAGCTTGCCCCAGCCCAGAGGCCAGATAAAAAGGCAGCCTCCTCTCTCGCCTACTGCTGCAGGATCATGGTGCAGCATTGCAGCCTCATCGCCTCGGTGGTGCGGGCCTACGGCCACCGCAGCCTCGCCGATTCCATTGGCGCGCTCGAGCTGGCGCTTCGGAGGCCGTCCGACGAACAGGTGGTGTGCGGCACTTCCTCATGAGCGATTCAGTATGTGGTTAATTTGTCAATACAGCTTTCGCTAATCGGTTCTACATGCTACGGGCGACACAGAACTAAATGCGCGTTCGTGTGTACTTGAAGGAGGAATTCCTCTCGTCCAATCCAGGTGCTTGCTGTTGCTCCTATGCGCGAGGCGTCCAAGACGCTTGGGAGTTGAGATGCGGCATCTAGTCCTTTCGGCCGCTCCCAGGTCTGTAATCCAAGTGCGAGAGCCTTTAATTTTCGTTTTGCTGGAAACTGAGGTCTTGTATCTTTGGTTTCTCTGAAACTGGTATATATGCTGTCACAGAGACAGTAGTTGGTGGTCTTATCCTAGCCCTTCAGTTTCATCTGCTCAATGAAGTAAAATGTCCTTTTTGCCTAACCGGGCTACCAACAAATGCTGCATATGGTATTCATTTTCTTGAGCTTTCTACATTATTGGCCAGTGATAAGCGGTAACACGTTATTGGTAAGAAGCACATCTACAAACATATGCTCTGTTTTCTGGCAACAGAGCAAGTTTTGGGTGCACCGATTCAAGAAATAGCTAGTTTGTCAACTACTGCACTGATTTAGATTTTAAACACTGCATATTCTTATATGCTATCTGGATACCTCTTTTTCTGGACTAGCCCATTTAATTATTCTAATAATTGGCTGTAAACAGACTGCTTGTTATAATGTATACATAGCACACTTATTACTATGTGATGAACAAACAATATGAATATATGAGACCAACTATAACAATACACAAAGTTAGCATGAACTTCCATGACCACCAAGGATTAGTGACAAATGACCCATTGGAAAAACAGTGGTCTCAATCTCATCGCCTACAAAGAAATGTGAAGGCGAAGGATACAAGAACAATCACTTGTAAAATAAAGGCTTGTATGCTGTCACCAGCCCCTTTAATAAATCCTGACATTGGTTTCTCCTTCATCTCACTCATTTCTCTGCTACTGGTTACCCAAGTCAATCAGCGCAAAGGACAAGAGGATAATTAATCAAACTAGCATCAGTGTCAGACCAACATTGTGAAGACACTTCCCACGAAGCTGCAATAACCCCAAGCACATCTCTTTTTTGTTCCCAGTTCAAGGGCCTCATGCAGCATCTTCTCGCATAACAACTCCTTGGCTCCAAAGAGTAAGGTTGAAATTGGATTCAGCAACAGCAAATCCATCTGCAGCACATGCTTGTTTCCTAGCTTCACAGCTTGTTCAGGTATCAAATTTAAGCAGTTCAAAGTTTGTTCAGTTTTGGTTCCAAGTTTCAGATTGTTGACCAGAAAACAAGCTCTACAAACTAGACTAAATACAATATTGAAGGAGCACATCGAGTACACCGATTGCATTCAACCAGCAAGAGAGTTTTCCTCGTCTCCTTCATTCCACCAAGCCGCTGGAAGCTTCAGCATCCTCTCTTTCTCTCTCTTTTAGTTGTGTCACCGGTGATCATCCTCTGCCCTGCATACTCATTGCTGCCAGATATGCAACTCCTCCCACTCCGTCAAGGCTTCCACCTTGACTGTGGATGCAACAAACAACACTGACCTGCAACCATTCATGCTTTCTTTCCGGCTTCCTCATATTCGGGTATTGTCCTGTGTCAAAGTTCAGCATTTGCATGTCCAGATTCTTAAGCTGAAAACAAGTTCTGGAAATTGGCATGATTTTTGAAATTCACGCATGTACATGATTTTTGAAATTCATGCATGTACAGATTGAGGTTTTTTTCCCATGTGTGTCCTATGTTCAACAAGTTAAAGGAGAACCACTTTATTTGTTGCTACACTGCCGGGCATACTCCAATGAATAGTTGAAGGCTTGAAGCATACTATCAACGCGTATTTATTTGCATCTTTAATTCAGGTAACCCACCACCATTTCACCAGTTCAAAATAAAGTTTGGAATCTTTGCTTTGGATGTCCAGATTATCCATTAGAAGCTAGCTATGAAAATTGAACTGATTTCTGAAATTTGGGTACGGCAGCCATGTGCTGACACCTGTGATTCTCAGCGCTCTCACGAAGTCCACACAACCACCATGGCCGGGGCTGTTGTGGGAGTGCTCATGGGCAAGCTCGGTGTGGCCTTGGCGAACCGGGCAATAGACTATGGTGCATCTCAGCTCTCTTCCAAGGAAGCTTATGCTCTAAAGGGTCTCTTTGGTGAGATCAGGAAAGCCAAGGAGGAGCTGGAGAGCATGGAGGCCTACTTGCATGAGTCAGAGAAGTTCAAGGATACCGACAAGACCACTGGCATCTTCATCAACAAGATCCGGAAACTATCTTTCCAGATTGAGGATGTTGTCGATGAGTTCATGTACAAGCTAGAGGATGACAGCCATGGAGGATTTACAGGCAACATGACGAGGAGGATCAAGCATGTCAAGGCTTGGCACCGTCTAGCTCACAGACTTCATGATATCAATATTGAGCTTGAAGAAGCTGCAAAAAGGAGGGCCCGTTATGTCATCCCAGGAAAGCAGGGATGCACGGGGAACAGTGACCATCTTGCGAGGTCCACCAATCAAAATTACTTTTTTGCAAGGGAAGAGGATTTAGTGGGCATTGAAGATAATGCAACCAAGCTCAAACAGTGGCTTGTGGGTGATCTGAAAGAAAAGAACTACAAAATAGCCACAGTGTGGGGAATGGGTGGCATAGGTAAAACTACTTTGGTTGACCATGTCTACAAGATTGTGAAACTAGATTTTCAAGTTGCCGCCTGGGTAACTGTGTCACAGAGTTACCATGTTGAAGACCTTCTAAAGAGGATTGCAAGAGAGTTTGGCATCATAACTGATGCTACTAACATTGAAATTAGAGGCTTAGTTGAGATCATCCGGAAACATCTTGAAGGTAAAACGTATATCTTGGTTCTAGATGATGTTTGGGAAAAGGATGTATGGATTAACAATATCATGGGAGTGTTTCCATCTAATTGTACCAGCCGGATTGTCCTCACATCAAGAAAGTTTGAAGTTGCATCATTGGCAACTAGCGATTGCACAATTGAGCTGGAACCTCTTGGAGATAAGCACTCTTGGGAGTTATTCTGCAAAGCAGCTTTCCAAAATAGTGATGAGAAAATTTGCCCGTCAGAGTTACAGGATTTGGTTGCAAAGTTCTTAAAAAAGTGTGAAGGCTTGCCTATTGCCATTGCATGCATAGGACGTCTATTGTCTTTCAAACCACTAATATACTCTGAATGGGATAGTGTGTACAAGGACCTACAATTGCAGTCAACTTGTAATGTGATCCACGGTGTCGATAGTATTCTAAAACTCAGCTTGGAGGACCTACCATATGAACTAAAGAATTGCTTCTTACATTGTGCAATATTTCCAGAGGATTATGGACTCATGCGGCGAAGATTAATTAGGCACTGGATTACTTCTGGATTCATCAAGGAAAAGGAGAACAAAACACTAGAACAAGTGGCAGAGGGGTACTTGATTGATCTTGTAAACCGAAGCCTACTGCAAGTTGTGAGGAAAAATGCATTTGGACGAGTGAAATGTTGCCGAATGCATGATGTTATCCGCCGTCTTGCCCTTGACAAAGCAGCAAAAGAATGTTTTGGTAATATTTATGAGGGTTCTGGGACATTTTCGGTAGATGGGACACGTAGACTATCGATAAATTGCACTAATTTGGCATTGAATCCATCTGGTGCGACAAATCTCCGCGCAATCTATGTTTTTGCAAGTTTTGCTGACATCAATTTGCTGAGGTCTGTCCTTACAACCTCAACATTGTTGTCAACATTGGATCTGCAAGGTACTAAAATCAAGATGCTGCCTAATGAGGTCTTCAGCTTATTTAATCTGCGTTTCTTGGGTCTTCGACATACTCTAGTTGAGATTCTACCCGAGGCCGTTGGAAGATTGCAAAACTTAGAAGTACTGGATGCTGCAAGGACTCGTCTACTATCTTTACCAAAACATGTAGCAAAACTGAAGAAGCTTAGGTACCTATATGCTTCTGCACTCGTCAGTGAAGGATATTTCTGGCGTTACCGTGGAGTAAAGGTGCCTAGGGGCACAATAAAGAACCTGACAGGACTTCATACTCTGCAAAAAGTTAAAGCTTGCTCAGAGAATCTACATGATGTTACAGCTTTGACCAACTTACGAACATTTGCAGTTGATGATGTGACAAGTGAGCACTCGTTAATCTTACGTAGTGCTGTCCTAAACATGAGAAATCTTGTGCATTTGACAATTACTATGTCAAATGAAAATGAAATTTTGCCATTGGAGCAACTTAGTTTACCAGAAACTCTTAGTAAACTTGAATTGACAGGGCAGCTGGAAAAGAAACGAATGCCTAAGATTCTCTCTTCCTGGTTGCACCTTAACTATCTCACTCATCTAGGGCTGATGTTCTCCAAACTTGATGAGAACTCATTTCCCAGCCTCATGGTGTTGCGTAATTTATGCTTTCTTGACCTTTCAATGGCTTACAATGGGAAGACATTATGCTTCTCTGTACAGTCATTTCCTAGTCTGAGAGAACTACATATATGGGGTGCTCCGCAACTCAGCCAAGTAGAAATAGAAGAAGATGCACTGAGTAGTCTTGTTAAGCTGGAGTTTGTAGGGTGCCCAGAATTGAAGCGCCTCCCTCGTGGCATTGAGTACCTTACGACACTTGATGAATTGTATTTGGTAGATGCTGCTAATGAGCTTATGAAGATCCTTAGGCAGGAAGGTGAAGCAAATGAATGCAATGAAGAGCTAATGAAAATTTGCCACATTAGATTAGTTGGTTTCAGAGTAAGGGGGGAAAACGTTTTGCAAAGAATGGTAACCAGAGAAGGGAATGCATTCGCTGTCTGAAGGCTTGGATCCTATCTGCTATTTCCGGAGTTCACATACAAGGTATGGGTTTTATGCTGCTTATTGTTGTTGGACCGGCCAGAACACACTGCCATTCCTAATTAAATGTCTCATTGATATCATTTTTGTCAGGTTGCTACTGCCTTTGTTGGTCTGCTTTGTTCAGTTCAGCCAGTTGGTGGACATATATTGAGCTAGCAATCGAGAGAAAGCCACAGGAGATCTGCCCATAATAGATGTATGGATCCAGATTGCATAATAGATTGTTTGTCAATACAAATTTGTAAATCGTTTTGTGAATTAAGCGCAAACACTGTTGTGATTTCATTTGCTCCTTCATGTCGTTCCTGTTTAATCTCAGGTCGGTCCTAAGATATTGGCTTGGTGTCCTTCACGGGTGAGGCATCTCCCTGGTTTGTAATAAGCTTGTCAGACGCTTCTCGTTTTGCAGAGCATAGCTATTTTCATCTGTCGATGCTTTCTGTTGGGGGTGGACCCAAAACTTTAAGTTCCATTCAGCAGTATGTTTATGAATAATCTTATTGAATGAATGGAATATAATGGGTGTGATTAGCCTAAAAGGTTACTGCTATGGCATTACAATATGGTTGTTTTAAAGGATATATTAGTATCTTTTGGCTGCGCCCTGTAGGAAATTGGCAAATGTTATGTTCTTTTTCGTTGGTAATAACATGACTATATGCACTTGGCTTCTTTTCGAGCTATATGGAGCATTATACCCTGGCGTCAGTTACTTATACAAGAATATCTTGTACTATAGCAAAACATTTAGAAGGTGTCGAAGAGTTAGCACGACTCTAAGCATCAGTATCAAATTTTCGGCACGGATTGCTTGTGGTTGTTTGAGTTCCTGTCTCCAGAAGTGGTCAGTCAAGAATGAACTTATTTCTTATTCGTTATTTTGGGAATACACCGTAAATATAATGATGCGGGTTGTCAAAACTCCAATTTATCTTAATCATCTTGGCTAAAAAAAGGCATGACTAGTCATTGACGTCAACATTTCTATGATTTGCATGTTTACATTTTTTTTTTCTCGGACACTCAAAAGGTCTTTTGTATCAAGACAAAATAAGTTGAAAGTTACAACAACACGCCATAAATGATACACTAGGAGAGAATACAATTATACAAATAACTTTGTCCACCCTAGTAGAAAAAAATAAAATGCAATTTATTTGAATAAATAAACTAGTTGTCAACGTCAATCACACGCGGGCGGCTCGTGCCCAAAGGATCTCAAGCATCGATGTTTAAAGTCTTATGATTTGATTGCACACGGCCGAGTTCAGTTTCCGAATGTTTATGGTTCAAAACTTTCATGTTCGTTTAGGGTTGCAGGACACAAAAATAGAAGTGGATTCAAAAAGAACAAAATAAAAGAAAGTACTGAACCACCTTCCTTTTTAGGTGGGACCATCATGTAAGTGACGTACACCCCTGTCGTCCTCCCTTCCACTGCTGGTCTGGCCGGCTCCCATGGCTGCCGCCGCCACCGCTCTCCACCCCATCCACCTCCCTCTTTCCCACTCGCACTCGCACTCACACCCATCCCAACCCTAGACTCGGGCCTCCTCCGTAGGTGCAGCACCAGTCCCGCCCCCACTAGCTCGCCCCAGCCCCAGACCAAAAAAGCACCCTTCTCTCTCGCCTGCGGCCGCGGGGTCATGGAGAGGAACCTACGCAGCATTGCAGCCTCATTGCCAGGGTGGTACGGTACTACGGGCCGCCGCCGCCGCCTCGACGACTCTGTTGGTGCGCTCGAGCAGGCGCTTCAGAGGCTCTCCGACGAACAGGTGGTGTGCGTCACTTCCTCACCAGCGAACGGTTTATCGATACAACTTTTGCTAATGGTTCTCATTCGTTCGCCCTGTCTGTTGTGGATTGCGTGCACGTTTATGTGTAGAAGCAGTTCGTCTCCCACCGTGTTCGCTCCAGAGGTGTTTGCTGTGGTGCTGGCGGGCGAGGCAGTGGTAATGGTAAAACACTATTAGTAATGGTAACACACTATTAGTAAGTAAATCTATAAACGTATGCTCTGTTTTGTCGAAAAACAGAGCAAGCTTCAGTGTGTTGCTCGGTTCTCTTGGCAGAGCAAGTTTTGCCATTTACATCTGTTTGGTTGGAGTGCCATAAGGGGAAGACTAAGGCAGTTGTTACATGGGCTGCTAGCCTGCCATGATGGTGACTGGCCTCGAGGGATATCAAATCAATACAGGGTGGGTCCTGAGACATGCTAATACGATTGATACATTTGGAGTATTTGGGCCCAGGCTATTTGCTATTTGGTATTCAGCACTTGTCTTTTCTTTTTTTTCTCTTTCTTCCAGTGAAGCAAAGGACCAATTTTCTAACAGGTTGTACACTCAACAGTTATGTCTATTTCTTCTTAGTGGGCACAGTTTGATTTGACTTCACGTCACAGTTAATTTATTCCAGCATCTAGTGTTCCTCTTTTTTTTCCAAAAAGAAGAAATGACTAGTTTGTCAACTACTGCATCGATTAAGATTTTTTAACACTGCATACTCATGCAATCTGTAGACTTTTCTGTTTGAGGACTAGCCCACTTGTTCCAACAATAATTGGTTGTAAACAAACCACTTGTTAATTGTTATATTATATATACATAGCCCACTTGTTGGTTGTTACTCTGTGAACAACATGTCTTCCTGGTCGCTGTTCTAGGGCCTCTTGCATCATCTTTGCTCGCAAAATACAACCACTCTGTGGAGAGAGGTTGACAATGGATTCAGCAACAGCAAATCCATCTGTTTCCTAGCTTCACAGTTTGTTGAGGTATCAAATTTCACCAATTCACAGTTTGTTCAATTTTGGTTCCAACTTTCATATTGTTGACCTGAAAACAAGCTCCAAAGACTGGATCTGATTCGATGTTGAAGGAGATTTTTCCTTGTCTCCTAAATTCACAAAGCTGCAGGAAGATTCAGCTTCTTCTCTTTCTATCTCTCCTGCAGTTGTGTGTCACCGGTCATCATCTGCTGGCCTTGCAGACTCTGGATGCAACATGGACCAGCAATCTGCAACCATTCATGCTTTGTTTCTGGCATCCTTGTATTCAGGTATTATCCTCTCTCAGATTTCACCGGTTCAAAGTTTGTTCAGTCCCATCTCCCATCTGCATGTCTAGATCCTTAAGCTGAAAGAGTTGTGGAAATTGACTTGATTTCTAAAATTCACTCGTGTACAGCTTCAAGTTGATTCTCGCTGGGCATACCTCCTCTGACTCGTTGAAGCATACTATCACTTACTTCTTTTCATCTCCTATTCAGGTAACCGACCACCTTCTTTCACCAGTTCAAAGTAAAATTCCAAATCTTGTTCTGGAGGTTCAGATTATCCAGTTCAAATAAAGCTACCTCCGAGAACTAAAATGGTTTTTGAAATTTGGATATGGCAGGCACGTGTGCACACCTGTGATTCTGAGCACTCAAGGAAGTCAACACAACCGCCATGGCCGAGGCTGTTGTGGGAGTGCTGATCGGCAAGCTTGGTGCGGCCTTGGCGAACCAGGCAGGAACTTATGGTTCATCCCTGCTTGGCAAAGAGGCTTCTGCTCTCAAGGGTCTCTTTGGCGAGATCCGCAAAGCCAAGGATGAGCTGGAGAGCATGAAAGCCTACCTATGTGAATCAGAGAAGTTTAAAGATACCAATGATACTACATGCATCTTCATCAATAAGGTCCGGGAACTATCTTTCCAGATCGAGGATGTTGTTGATGAGTTCATGTACAAGCTTGAGGATGACAAACATGGAGGATTTACAGCAAAGATGAAGAAGAGGATCAAGCATCTCAAGGTTTGGCGCCGTCTAGCTCACAGGCTCTGTGATATCAATGTTGAGCTTGAAGAAGCTGCAAAAAGGAAGGTCCGTTATGTCATCCCAGGAATGCAGGGACACGCTGGGAGCAGTGACTATCATGGTAGATCCACCAATCAAAATTTCTGTTTTGCAAGAGAAGAGGATGTAGTCGGTATTGAAGATAGTGCAACCATGCTCAAGCAGTGGCTAGTAGGGGATCTAGAAGAAAAGAACCACAAAATAGCCACAGTTTGGGGTATGGGTGGTGTAGGTAAAACTACTTTGGTTGATCATGTCTACAAGACTGTGAAACTGGATTTTGATGCTACTGCTTGGGTAACTGTGTCGAAGAGTTATCAAGTTGAAGATTTGCTGAAGAGGATTGCTAGAGAGTTTGGCATTTCAAGTGATGCTACTAACATGGAAATTAGAAGCTTAGTTGAGAACATCCGGAAACATCTTGAAGGTAAAAGGTATATCTTGGTTCTTGATGATGTATGGGAAAAAGATGTATGGATTAATATTATGGATGTCTTTCCAACTAATTGTACCAAACGATTTGTTCTCACATCAAGAAAGCTTGAGGTTGCATCATTGGCAACTAGTAATTGCACAATTGAACTGGAACCTCTAGGAGATAAGGACTCTTTGAAGTTATTCTGCAAAGTAGCCTTCCAGAATAGTGATCACAGAAGCTACCCTTCAGAGTTACAGGACTTGGCATTAAAGTTCCTGCAAAAATGTGAAGGCTTGCCTATTGCAATTGCATGCATAGGGCGTCTATTGTCTGTCAAACAACCAACATACTCTGAATGGGATAGAGTGTACAAGGAGTTAGAATTGGAGTCAACCATTAATGTGATCCAAGGTGTCGATGTTATTCTAAAAGTCAGCTTGGAAGACCTTCCATATGAACTAAAGAATTGCTTCTTACATTGTGCATTATTTCCAGAGGATTATGAATTGAAGAGGCGAAGGTTAATTAGGCATTGGATTAGTTCTAGATTCATCAAGGAAAAAGGGAATAAAACACTAGAACAAGTAGGAGAAGCCTACTTGAGTGATCTTGTAAACCGAAGCCTACTACAGATTGTGACGAAGAATGAGTCTGGACGAGTGAAATGTTGCCGAATGCATGATGTTATCTGCCAACTTGCCCTTGACAAAGCAGCAAAAGAATGCTTTGGTAAAGTTTATGAGGGCCATGGAACATTTTCGGTACTTGAAACACGCCGACTGTCAATTCAGAGCACCAATATTGTGCCACTGAATCAATCTGGTGTGACACATCTCCGTGCAATCTATGTTTTTGCACATCCTGTTTATCTGGATTTGCTGAGGCCTATCCTTTTGTCTTCAATGTTGTTGTCAACGTTGGATCTGCAAGGAACTAGAATCAAAATCATTCCAAGTGAGGTTTTCAGTTTGTTTAATCTACGCTTCTTAGGTCTTCGGGATACTAGAATCAAGATCCTACCAGAGGCTGTTGGAAGATTGCAAAACTTAGAAGTACTTGATACATGGTCTACTTGCCTGGCATCTTTACCAAAGGGTGTAGCAAAGCTGAAGAAGCTTAGATACCTATATGCAACTGTAAAGGTTACTGAAGGAACTTACTCATATCATCATGGAGTAAAGGTGCCAAGGGGTATGAAGAACTTGACTGGACTGCATGCTCTGCAAACCGTTAAAGCTAGCTTAGAGACCCTATGTGATGTTGCAGCTATGACAGAGTTACGAACATTTGCAGTTGAGGATGTGACAAGTGAACACTCATTAATATTGTGCAGTGCTCTCCTGAACATGAGCAAACTTGTGCATTTGACAATTTTGACATTGAATGAAAATGAAATATTGCCATTGGAAGAACTTCATTTTCCTGGAACTCTATATAAACTTGTACTGGCAGGTCAGCTGGAGAAGGAACGGATGCCTCATGTTCTTTTCATCCTTGTTGCATCTTAACAACCTCAATAAACTGACTCTGGTATTTTCCAAACTTGATGACAACTCATTTCCTAGCCTCATGGTGTTGCATAATCTATGCTTTCTTGAGCTTTCTAGGGCATACGATGGAAAGATATTATGCTTTTCTGCACAGTCATTTCCAAGGCTGAGAGAACTACAAATATTGGGTGCTCCTGAGCTCAACCAAGTGAAACTAGAAAAGATTCGCTGGGCAGCCTTCTTAAGTTACGGTTTTTGACTGCCCACAATTGAAGCGCCTCCCTCATGGCATTGAATACCTTACAGGCCTTGATGAATTACGTTTGGTAGATGCTACGGTTGATCTTATAGAGATACTTAGGCAGGAAAATAAAGCAAATGAAAGCAATGAAGAACTTATGAAGATTAGCCACATTAGAGAGGTTTTTATTGGATCCACTGAAAAAGGTTTTGGCGAAGAATTGTTTCCAGAAAAGGGAGTGAATTCGCTGGCTGAAGGCTTTGGTCTCCGCTGCTATTTCCGAAGTTCATGTGCATGTGCAAGGTATGAGTTTTATGTGGCTTCTTGTTTATTAGGCCAGTCGCAACACAATATGACAGTATCACTCCTATAAACGTCTTGTTGCCTTCATTTTCCTCAGGTTACTGCTTCCTTTGTTCAGTCATGCTAAATATGTATTGAGCTAGCGATCAAGGAGGAACAGGCCATGCGTACAGCAAATGAATTGGTTTGGTGTCGTTTGTCATGGGTGCAGATTGCGGTATGGACACACACACAGTGTTAATGCACACTTAAGCAAATTAAGCTCCATCGATGCTGTAATTTAAGTGGTCGAAAATGAATTGGTTTGGTGTCGTTTATCACTTGTGACTCTTGACTTGTGAGTGAGGCATTATAGGTCTGAAATTAAACTGCTTGAGGATTTTTAAATATTCACGTTCTGCTGAATATACTTAGCTTTTTGGTGATGTTTTTTGTCTCGTGCATTCAAATTAACTGTTTTGTTTCATGTTTTCATCCAGACTCCAGTCATCAATTCACAGTGTGAATGGGTTGTGTTCCTTTGTGTTTGGACGGTGAAAGAACCAGTTGATGACTAGAGTGTGGTAAATAGCCTATTAGAAATTCTTGACAAAACACTAGCTTAAAACTAGTTAGACATCAAGATAGCCTAGTAACCATTACGCTAGAAAGCATACCTAGCAGGCCGGACTGATCGTCCTGACAGAGTGACAGGGAACATCACATCACATTCATACGCGACCAACAGCAGGCTCTCTTAGCCATTGGATGTGTCCATGCAGTTGGTATGCTGCGAAGGGCAAGCTGAGGCAGTTCTTACATGGACGGCCACTGCCCTGATTTGACGCTAACATTATAGGTTTGATGATACAATTCGAGTATTTGGGCCTAGTCTATTTGGTATTCTCTTCTCCATGTTCCCAAACAAGAAATGACTAGTTTGTCTACTACTGCACTGATTCAGAATTTTAAAACACTGCACATTCTTATGCTATCTGTAGACCTTTTTTTACTAGCCCATTTATTTGTCCTAATAGTTGGCTGCTGCCTTCTTGTATAATGTACATAGCCCACTTGTTACTTTGTGATGAACGAACAATATTAATACTATAATATCAACCATACAAATGCACCAAAGCTAGCATGAACTGTCATGACCAATGATCCATTGAAAAACAATGATCTCATCCACTTGTTACTTACTAAGAAAATGTAAGGCTTAAAGGATACAAGAACAATCAGTAGTAAAATAAAGGCTTGTATCCTATCACCTGACCCCTTAAATAAATCCTGTGCCATTGGTTTCTCCTTCATCTCACTCATTTCTCTGCTGCTGGTTACCCAAGTCAATCAGCGCAAAGGACAAGAGGATAATTAATCAACATTGTGAAGACACTTCCCCACGAAGCTGCAATTATCTCTTTTTGTTCCCTGTTCAAGGGCCTCATGCAGCGCCCCTCTCGCATAACACAACTCCATGGCTCCAAAGAGTAAGGTTGAAATTGGATTCAGCAACACCAAATCGATCTGCAGTGCATGCTTGTTTCCTAGATTCACAGCTTGTTCAGGTATCAAATTTAACCAGTTCAAAGATTGTTCAGTTTTGGTTCCAAGGTTAAGATTGTTGACCAGAAAACAAACTCCACAAACTGGACTAAATTCGATGTTGCAGGAGCGCATCTAGTGCACTGATTGTTCAACCAGCAAGAGATTTTTCCTCATCTCCATTCCACCAAGCCGCTGGAAGCTTCAGCTTCCTCTTTTTCCTAGTCATTGCTTGCCAGATATGCAACTCCTCCCACTCCATCGAGGCTTCCATCTTGACTATGGATGCAACAAACAACACTGACCTACAACCATTCATGCTTTCTTTCTGGCTTATATTCAGGTATTATCCTGTGTCAAAGTTCAGTACCCATTTGCATGTCCAGATTCTTAAGCTGAAAACAAGTTCGGAAATTGACAAGATTTGTGAAATTCACGCATGTACAGGTTGAAGGGTTTTTTTTTTTTTTTTTTTCCACGTGTCTCCTCTGTTCAACGAGTAAAAGAAGAACCACTTTATTAGTTGCTGCTCTGGCGGGCATACCTCCTCTGACTAGATCAAGGCTTGAAGCATACTATCAACACGCACTTGTTTGCATCTTCTATTCAGGTACCCGCCACCTAATTTCAGCAGTTCAAAATAAAGTTTGGAATCTTTGCTATTAATGTCCAGATTTTCCACTAGAAGCTAGCTATGAAAATTGAACTGATTTCTGAAATTTAGGTATGGCAGCCAGCTGACACCTGTGATTCTTAGCACTCTAGGAAGTCGACACAACCACCATGGCAGGGGCTGTTGTGGGAATGCTCATGGGCAAGCTCGGTGTGGCCTTGGCGAACCAGGCAATAGACTATGGTGCATCTCAGCATTCCAAGGAAGCTTCTGCTCTCAAGGGTCTCTTTGGTGAGATCAGGAAAGCCAAGGAGGAGCTAGAGAGCATGGAGGCCTACCTGCATGAGTCAGAGAAGTTAAAGGATACCGACAAGACCACTGGCATCTTCAACAACAAGGTCCGGAAACTATCTTTCCATATTGAGGATGTTGTCGATGAGTTCATGTACAAGCTACAGGATGACAGGCATGGAGGATTGGCAGGCAACATGACGAGGAGGATCAAGCATGTCAAGGCTTGGCACCGTCTGGCTCACAAGCTTCACGATATCAATGCGGAGCTTGAAGAAGCTGCAAAAAGGAGGGCTCGTTATGTCATCCCAGGAATGCAGGGACGCGCTGGGAATAGTGACCATCTTGCAAGATCCACCAATCAAAATTTCTTTTTTGCAAGGGAAGAGGATTTAGTGGGCATTGAACATAATGCAACCAAGCTCAAACAAAGTGGCTAGTGGGTGATCTCAAAGAAAAGAACTACAAAAATAGCCACAAGTGGGGAATGGGTGGCATAGGTAAAACTACTTTAGTTGACCATGTCTACAAGATTGTGAAACTAGATTTTCAAGTTGCAGCCTGGGTAATCGTGTCAAAGAGTTACAACGTTGAAGACCTTCTAAAGAGCATCGCAAGAGAGTTTGGCATCATAACTGATGCTACTAATATGGAAATTAGAGGATTAGTTGAGATCATCCGGAAACATCTTGAAGGTAAAACGTATATTTTGGTTTTAGATGATGTTTGGGAAAAGGATGCATGGATTAACAATATCATGGGAGTCTTTCCAACTAATTGTACCAGCCGGATTGTCCTCACATCAAGAAATTTTGAAGTTGCATCATTGGCAACTAGCAATTGCAGAATTGAGCTGGAACCTCTAGGAGATGAGCACTCTTGGGAGTTATTCTGCAAAGCAGCTTTCGAGAATAGTAATGACAAAATGTGCCCGTCAGAGTTACAGGATTTGGTTGCAAAGTTCTTACAAAAGTGTGAAGGCTTGCCTATTGCCATTGCATGCATAGGACGTCTATTGTCTTTCAAACCACTGATATACTCTGAATGGGATATTGTGTACAAGGAGTTAGAATTGCAGTCGACTCATAATGTGATGCACGGTGTTAATAGTGTTCTAAAAGTCAGCTTGGAGGACCTTCCATATGAACTAAAGAATTGCTTCTTACATTGTGCAATATTTCCAGAGGATTATGGACTGATGCGGCGAAGATTAATTAGGCAATGGATTACTTCTGGATTCATCAAGGAAACGGAGAACAAAATACTAGAACAAGTGGCAGAGGGGTACTTGAATGATCTTGTAAACCGAAGCCTACTGCAAGTTGTGAGGAGAAATGCATTTGGACGAGTGAAATGTTGCCGAATGCATGATGTTATCCGCCGTCTTGCCCTTGACAAAGCAGCAAAAGAATGTTTTGGTAATATTTATGATGGTTCTGGGACACTTACGGTAGATGGGACACGTAGACTATCAATAAATTGCACCAATGTGGCATTGAATCCATCTGGTGCGACAAATCTCCGTGCAATCTATGTTTTTGCAAGTTCTGCTGACATCAATTTGTTGAGGTCTATCCTTACAACCTCAACATTGTTGTCAACATTGGATCTGCAAGGTACTAAAATCAAGATGCTGCCTAATGAGGTCTTCAGCTTATTTAATCTGCGTTTCTTGGGTCTTCGACATACTCAAGTTGATATTCTACCCGAGGCCGTTGGAAGATTGAAAAACTTAGAAGTACTGGATGCTGCAAGGACTCGTCTACTATCTTTACCAAACGATGTAGCAAAACTGAGCAAGCTTAGGTACCTATATGCATCTGCACTGGTCAGTGAAGGATCTTTCTGGCGTTACATTGGAGTAAAGGTGCCTAGGGGCCTAATAAAGAACTTGACAGGACTTCATACTCTGCACAAGGTTAAAGCTTGCTCAGAGACTCTACGTGATGTTACAGCTTTGACCGACTTACGAACATTTTCAGTTGACGATGTGACAAGTGAGCACTCGTTAATCTTGCGTAGTGCTGTCCTGAACATGTGCAATCTTGTGCATTTGACAATTACTATGTCAAATGAAAATGAAGTGCTGCCATTGGAACAACTCAGTTTACCAGAAACTCTTAGTAAACTTGAATTGACAGGGCAGCTGGAAAAGAAAAGAATGCCTAAGATTCTCTCTTCCTGGTTGCACCTTAACTATCTCACTCATCTAGGGCTGATGTTCTCCAAACTTGATGAGAACTCATTTCCCAGCCTCATGGTGTTGCGTAATTTATGCTTTCTTGACCTTTCAATGGCTTACAATGGGAAGACATTATGCTTCTCTGTACAGTCATTTCCTAGTCTGAGAGAACTACATATATGGGGTGCTCCGCAACTCAGCCAAGTAGAAATAGAAGAAGATGCACTGGGTAGTCTTGTTAAGCTGGAGTTTGTAGGGTGCCCAGAATTGAAGCGCCTCCCTCGTGGCATTGAGTACCTTACGACACTTGATGAATTATATTTGGTAGATGCTGCTAATGAGCTTATGAAGATCCTTAGGCAGGAAGGTGAAGCAAATGAATGCAATGAAGAGCTAATGAAGATTTGCCACATTAGATTGGTTGGTTTCAGAGTAACTGGGGAAAACTTTTTGCTAAGAATTGTAACCAGAGAAGGGAATGCAATCGCTGGCTGAAGGCTTTGATCCTATCTGCTATTTCTGGAGATCACGTACAAGGTATGGTTTTTACGCTGCTTCTTGTTTATTGGACCGGCCAGAACACACTGCCATTCCTAATTAAATGTCTCATTGATATCATTTTTGTCAGGTTGCTACTGCCTTTGTTGGTCTGCTTTGTTCAGTTCAGCCAGTTGGTGGACATATATTGAGCAATCGAGAAAGCCACAGGACATCTGCCCATCAGCAAGGGAAGTGCCTGAATGCTGTATGGATCCAGATTGCATAATAGATTGTTTGTCAATACAAATTTGTAAATCGTTTTGTGAATTAAGCGCAAACACTGTTGTGATTTCATTTGCTCCTTCATGTCGTTCCTGTTTAATCTCAGGTCGGTCCTAAGATATTGGCTTGGTGTCCTTCACGGGTGAGGCATCTCCTGGTTTGTAATAAGCTTGTCAGACGCTTCTCGTTTTGCAGAGCATAGCTATTTTCATCTGTCGATGCTTTCTGTTGGGGGTAGACCCAAAACTTTAAGTTCCATTCAGCAGTATGTTTATGAATAATCTTATTGAATGAATGGAATATAATGGGTGTGATTAGCCTAAAAGGTTACTGCTATGGCATTACAATATGGTTGTTTTAAAGGATATATTAGTACCTTTAGGCTGTGCCCTGTAGGAAATTGGCAAATGTTATGTTCTTTTTCGTTGGTAATAACATGAGTATATGCACTTGGCTTCTTTTCGAGCTATATGGAGCATTATACCCTGGCGTCAGTTACTTACAAGAATATCTTGTACTATAGCAAAACATTTAGAAGGTGTCGAAGAGTTAGCACGACTCTAAGCATCAGTATCAAATTTTTCGCACAGATTGCCTGTGGTTGTTTGAGTTCCTGTCTCCAGAAGTGGTCAGTCAAGAATGAACTTATTTCTTAGTCGTTATTTTGGGAATGCACCGTAAATATAATGATGCGGTTGTCAAAACTCCAATTTATCTTAATCTTCTTGGCTAAAAAGGCATGACTAGTCATTGACGTCAACACTATGGCTTGCATGTTTACAGTTTTTTTTTCGAACACACACGTAAGGTTTGCGTGTCTTTTGTATTAAGACAAAATAAGTTGAAAAGTTACAACGACGCGCCATAAATGACGACTAGGAGAGAATACAATTATACAAATAACTCGTCCTCCCTAGCGTAAAAAATAAAAACAATTACTCATTTGGATAAACAAACTAGTCGCCAACGCCAATCGACGCGGTGGCTCGCGCCCGAGGATCTCAGGCATCGATGTTTAAAGTCTTATGATTTGGGCCTTGTTCGAGCCCACGAGGATCTCATGTTTAAAGTCTTTTGATTTGGGCCTTGTTTAGATGTCGAAAAATTTTGCATAAGACATCCAGAAGACGTTTCGGTTTGTTTGTGATAAATATTATCCTACCATGCAGAACTAGCCTCAAAAAAGAATCGCCTCGAATGTATATCTAAACTGTGTAATTAGTTATTTTTTTTACCTACATTTAATACTCCGAACGGTGTATTTAATGTGATGTGATGGAGAGAGTGGAAAAACTTGGAAGTTGGGTTTGAAAGTTTAGCCATCTAAACAAGGCCTGATTGCACACGGCCGAGTTCAGTTTCCGAATGTTTATGGTTCAAAACTTTCATGTTCGTTTAGGGTTGCAGGACACAAAAATAGAAGTGGATTCAAAAAAGAACAAAATAAAAGAAAGTACTGAACCACGTTCCTCTTAGGTGGGACCATCATGTAAGTGACGTACACCCCCTGTCGTCCTCCCTTCCACTGCTGGTCTGACCGGCTCCCATGGCCGCCGCCACCGCTCTCCACCCCATCCACCTCCCTCTTTCCCACTCGCACTCACACCCATCCCAACCCTAGCCTCGGGCCTCCTCCGTAGGTGCAACACCAAGCCCGCCCCCACTAGCTCACCCCAGCCTCAGCTCCAGCCCCTGACCAAAAAGGCACCCTCCTCTCTCTCGTGCGGCCGCGGGGTCATGGAGAGGAACCTATGCAGCATTGCATCCTCATCGCAGTGGTGGTGCGGAACTACGGCCGCCGCCGCCTCGTCGACTCCGTTTTCGCGCTCGAGCCGGCTCTTCAGAGGCCCTCCGACAAACAGGTGGTGTGCGACGGTGCGGCACTTCCTCATCAGCTATCCAACGGGTGGTCGGCCTCTCGAGGTCAGTAATCCAAGTGACAGAGCCTTTAGTTTCCGTTTTGCTGGATATTAACGTGCTGTATCTCTGGGGTGATGGTTTCTCTGAACCTGGTATATCATGTATGTTTGGTTTCTCTGAACCTGGTATATTGGTGTCACATAGACAGGGTTGTTGTAGTTGGTAGTCCCCTATCCTGCAAGTTCTTCAATTTGATATGATAAATGAATCAAAATTTCCTTTCTGCTTAACGTGCCTAGCACATGCTCATTAAGCTACTCATTTTATACAGCTTTCTGGGCGCAGTGGTGACACACTATTATAGTAGACGTAGTTGCATAAACTTATGGTCTGTTTCATTTTCTTCAGGTTGTTATGCCTTACATGCTCTGCTTTGGTGCCACAGTTTGGTGGACTGCTGTACACTGTACTCTACAAGTTTAAATTCTAATGACCAAGTCAGCCTAATGCTGTGTGACAGACAACTCCCACTTAGTGGATGATGCATTAGGTGATGGCCCACGCATTGATTGGTGTTTTTAACCAGACAGCATCCCATCACTGATAGATTAATGATTATGTAGCTTTCAATCAGCCCCTAATTCTACAAGCACAGAGGCGTTTTTCACGGCTCCTTCCAGCATGACTACCCCCTTTCCATCTCTGACGATGAAACTCCTCCAACTCTACAATGCTAACCGTGACTAAAACAAGGCCTGATCTTCAACTTCAACGCGTGCTTGTTCTATAGCTTCTCGTATTCAGGTAAACATAGCTTGTTCTATATCTTCAACTTCAAGCATAGTTTTTTTTTTTTTTTTTAATAATAATAATAATAAAAAGATTCAGATTGTGGATCTGAAAGGTAACTCGAGTTAATTTTGTGAAATTTGGGGCTCAGATTGTTCAGGTCCATATGTAACTCGGACGTCTCAAGCGTACACAACCACCATGGCAGAGGCTGTTGTGGGAGTGCTAATTGGGAAGCTAGGTGCAGCCTTGGCCAAAGAAGCAGCAGCCTATGGTGCATCCCAGCTTTGCAAGGAAGTTTCTGCTCTCAAGGGTCTCTTTGGCGAGATCCGCAAAGCCGAAGGTGAGCTGGAGATCATGAAAGCCTACCTGCTTGAGTCTGACAAATTCAAGGATTCCGATGAGATCACCGGTATCTTCATCAAGAAGATCCGTGAACTATCTTTCCAGATTGAGGACGTTGTTGATGAGTTCATGTACAAGCTTGAGGATGACAAACATGGAGGATTTGCAGGCAAGATGAAGAAGAGGATCAAGCATCTCAAGGTTTGGCATCGTCTGGCTCACAAGCTCTGTGAAATCAATGCTGAGCTCGAAGAAACTGCAAAAAGGAGGGCCCGTTATGTCATCCCAGGAATGCATGGCTATGCTGGGAGAGGTGACAATCAAGCCAGACGACCCACCAATCAAAACTTGTATTTTGCAAGGGAAGATGATGTAGTGGGTATTGAATATAATGCAACAAAGCTTATGCAGTGGCTAGTAGATGATCTGGAAGAAAAGAACAACAAAATAGCCACAGTTTGGGGAATGGGTGGTGTAGGCAAAACTACTTTGGTTGACCATGTCTACAAGATTGTGAAACTGGCTTTTGATGCTGCTGCGTGGGTAACTGTGTCAAGGAGTTACCAGGTTGAGGACTTGCTAAAGAGGATTGTGAAAGAGTTTGGCATTTTAACTGATGCAAGTAACATGGAAACTAGAAGCTTAGTTGAGATCATCCGGAAACAACTTGAAGGAAAAAGGTATATCTTGGTTCTTGATGATGTTTGGGAAAATGATGTATGGATTAATATGATGGAAGTCTTCCCAACTAATTGTACCAAGAGATTTGTTCTTACATCAAGAAAAACGTGAAGTTGCATCATTGGCAACTAGTAATTGCACAATTGAGCTGGAACCACTAGGAGATATACCCTCTTGGAAGCTATTCTGCAAAGTAGCTTTCCAGAATAGTGATGACAAAAAGGTGCCCATCAGAGTTACAAGATTTGGCAGCAAAGTTCTTACAAACGTGTGAAGGCTTGCCTATTGCAATTGCTTGCATAGGCCGTCTGTTATCTGTCAAACAACCAACATACTCTGAATGGTATAGCATGTACAAGGAATTAGAATTGCAGTCCACTAATAATGTGATCCAAGGTGTCGATAGTATTTTAAAACTCAGCTTGGAGGACCTTCCATATGAACTAAAGAATTGCTTCTTACATTGTGCAATATTTCCAGAGGATTATCAATTGAAGAGGAGAAGGTTAATTAGGCACTGGATTACTTCTGGATTCATTGAGGAAAAGGAGAACAAAACACTAGAACAAGTGGCAGAGGGATACCTGAATGATCTTGTAAACCGAAGCCTGCTACAGGTCATTGAGAAGAATGAGTTAGGAAGACTGAAGTGTTGCCGAATGCATGATGTCATCCGCCATTTTGCCATTGACAAAGCAGCAAAAGAATGCTTTGGTACAGTTTATAAGGGCCATGGGACATTTTTGGTACAAGAAACACGCAGACTGTCAATAAATAGCACCAATATTGTACCGCTGAATCAATCTGGTGTGATGCATCTACGTGCAATCTATGTTTTTATGAGTTCTGTTGATATCGATTTGTTCAAACCTGTCCTTGCATCCTCAACATTGCTGTCAACATTGGATCTGCAAGATACTAAAATCAAGATGCTTCCTAATGAGGTCTTCAGCTTGTTTAATCTGCGTTTCTTGGGTCTTCGAAATACTCAAATTGAGATTCTACCAAAGGCCATTGGAAGATTGCAAAACTTAGAAGTATTGGATGCATCAGGCACTTGTCTCCTATCTTTACCAAAGGATGTAGGAAAACTGAAGAAGCTCAGGTACCTATATGCATCTGTAGTGGTCAGTGAAGGACCTTTCCAGGGATATTCTCGTGGAGGAAGGTGCCTAAGGGCATAATAAAGAACCTAACAGGACTGCATGCTTTGCAAAAGGTTAAAGCTTGCTCAGAGACACTATGTGATGTTGCGGCTTTGACACATTTACGAACATTTTCAGTTGAGGATGTGACAAGTGAGCACTGGTTAATCTTGTGTAGCACTATCTGTAACCTGAGCAATCTTGTCAGTTTGTCAATTACTATGTCAAATGAAAATGAGGTGTTGCCATTGGAACAACTTAGTTTACCAGAAACTCTTTCTAAACTCGGACTGAATGGCCAGCTGGAAAAGAAACAAATGCCTCAGATTCTCTCTTCCTGGCTGCACCTTAACTGTCTCACTCATTTAGTGCTGATGTTCTCCAAACTTGATGAGAACTCATTTCCTAGCCTCATGGTTTTGCGTAATTTATGCTTACTTGACCTTTCTAATGCTTATGATGGGAAGACATTATGCTTCTCTGCGCAGTCATTTCCTAGACTGACAGAACTACTGATAAATCATGCTCCACTGCTCAGCCAAGTAGAAATAGAGGAAGATGCACTAGGAAGCCTTGTTAAGCTATGGTTTTGGACTGCCCTGAAATGAAGCGGCTCCCTTGTGGCATTGAGTACCTTACGACGCTTGATGAATTATATTTGGTACATGCTGCAGATGATCTTGTAAAGGTTCTTAGGCAGGAAGGTGAAGCAAATGAATGTGACGAAGAGCTAATGAAGATTAGCCACATTAGAATGGTTTTTCTTAGTGTAACTGGGGAGAACTTTTTGCAAAGAATTGTAACCAGAGAAGGGGATGCACTCGTGGCTGAAAACTTTAGATTCTAGCTACCATATTTCATGAGTTCGTGTACAAGGTACGGTTTTTAAGCTGCTTCTTGTTTATTGGACCGCCAGAGCACAATCGTGGCTCTTAAAATGCCTCATCTGTTTCATTTCCTCAGGTTGCTGCTGGCTTTGTTGGTCTGCTTTGGACCCTTGGTGATTCATCAGTTCAGGGGCAAGTGAACATGTGTTGAGCTAGTGATCATGGAAGCAGAGCGCAGGACAACCTGCTATCATCAGCAGGGGAAGTGACTGAGTTCTCTGCATGGTTACAGATTCCTGAAGAGTGCCAATCTGAATTTACTAAATCTGTTTGCGAATTAAGCGCAAAACACTGTTATGATTTTAGTTGCTTCATCATGTCATTTGTGCCTGGTACAGAGACCAGAGAGTCCATGCTCTGGGTTTCTGTTTAGTCTCTGCTCCTAAGAGATTCACTTGATGTCCTTTATGGAATTATGGGTGAGGCATCTCGCCATCTCCCAGGTTTGTAATAAGCTTGTCAAATTCTTTACTTCTCAGTTTTGCTGAACATAACTTTTTCGTTTGTCGATGCTTTCTGTTGTGTGGAGCCAAAACTCAATACCAGTCAGCAGTAAGTTTATGAGTACTTTGATTGAATCAATGGAATATAATGGGTGTGATTAGCCTAAAAGGCTACTACTCCTATCGCATTACAATTTTAGTTGTTTTACTAAATGATACATTGTAATAGAATCCAATAGCCAAATTAGTATCTTTAGGCTGCGCCCTGTTTAGAAATTGGCAATTGTTATGTTATTTTTAGTTGGTAACGTGAGCATATGGCTTCTTTTCTAGCTATATGAAGCATACCCTGCCGTCGGTTACTTGATATGCAAGAATATTGTTGTACTAAAGCAAAGCATTTAGTTTTATGGCGCATCAACTTGATGTAGATGAACTTAGAGTTAGCATGACTCTTAAGCATGTATTGTTACCAGTTCTGGGGCATGTATTGCCCATGGTTGTTTGAATGCCCGTCGGCTGCTGGCTTTGTTCTGTTTTGGAGAACTAATGAGGATTAGCCACATTAGAAGGGTTCTTTTTAGAGCAACTGGACTTAGATGCATTCGCTGGCTGAAGGCTTGGATCCTACAGTAGCTACTATTTCAGAAATTCACGAACAAGGTACTGTTTTTATGCTTCTTGAACACAACCGTGGCTCTGAAAATGCCTCAGGCTGCTGCTGGCTTTGTTCTGTTTGGACCTTTGGTGGTTCAGTTCAGTGGTTAATTAGTGGACATGTATTGAGCTACGACGGAGGAAGACATCTGCCCATCAGCAAGAGAAATGCCTGAATTCTGCATGGGTGCAGATTACAAAATAGAGTGTCAACATGAATTTACTAAATCAGTTTGCGAACAAGCACTGTTGTGATCTTAGTTGCTCCATCATGTTGTTTGTGGTTTACATCTAAAAATAAAAATTTGTGCCTGGTGCAGAGACTAGAGAGTGCTTGCTTTGGGTTTTCTTTTAGTCTATCTAGTCAGAATGGATTGGTCTGATGACCATTATGGGTAAGGCATTTCCCAGGTTGGTAAAATAAGCTTGTCAGAGTCTTCACTTCTCGTTTTGCAGAACTTAACCTTTTTATTTGGTACAAGATCAGATGAATGGAATATGGTTGTGATTAGCCTAAAAGTCTGCTCCAATGACATTGCCATTTTAATTGTCATAAAAATTCATTGTGTACTATAAATTAAGGGCTGAATACGCAGGTTTAGGCTGCACCGTTGTTCATAAATTGGGAATTTGTATGTTCTTTTCAATTGGCAGCAGGAGTATATGGCTTGGTTCCACTCAACCATGTCAACTAAATAACTTGAAACCAAATATTACCTGACATGGTTGAGTAATAGAATACCTAATACTCCCTCATTTCCAAATTGTAGTTCACTTTTAGCTTTTCTAGATACATTGATTTTCAAGCATGCACCTAGTTATACATTATGTCTAGATACATAATTAAATTAAAGTATCTAGAAAAGCCAAAATAAACTACAATTTGGAACCGAGGGAGTACAATTAGCATTTCGGCCAACGCTGAAGGCTGGGCCTCCTGACATTTACAACCTATAGCTACTAATTCATGGGCTACTCAGATTACAAACACAAGGTGCTTCACCTGTAGATTAGTAATTTTTTTTTCGTTGTTGACTCCTTTAGCTCATAGACTATTCCTCCCACCAAAGACAAATGAAGTCGTTCCCTTGAAGATAAGGAGAAAATAAGAAAATAATGAGATAGGCCCCATGTGTCGAGATAGTTGATCCTATGTTCCGAGACCCTAAAACTAAACAAAAGAACGCAAAAGGATAGGAGACCATTCCATCCCTTACTATGCTCAAACAAATCATAGGTGTCCTACAATCCAATCCTATGTGGCCATGAATGAAGGAGGGTGGACGCAGGGTGTGGGCCAAAAACCCCATTGGTCGGTGGTCCACGCCGGGTCGGTGCATCAAATCCATGGTGGACGCCTCGTGAAGTGCCACGTCAACTACCAGGATGGAGCGCACCGAAGTCCATGATGGACATCTCGTGTAAGGCCATGTCGCCTACCGAGATGGGTTTAGACCCGTTTGAATGACTGTTGAGCTCGAACAAACTCAAACCAAAATGCAAATGGAGACTTTGACGACACTTAAGACAATTTTAGAGACCTAGAGTGAATTTTATCTTGCTAAGATTAGCAAAGGGTAGAGTTTATCGGGCATATAAGGAAATCAATCAAAATGAATCATAAATAACTATATAATAAACATCCATGCAAGGAAAAAAAAGAAATTAAGAAACTAACGTAAGAAGAAAGTGAGATGTATCTATGTGGGGAAAATTACAATGAATCAACTAAAAGATTCAAATCTGTTGGGAAAATATATCTAATTTAAATTTAAAACCATGCATTGCAACAAGCAAATTTCTCACTCATTCCACATCCACTATTCCACCAACCTATCCTGCCGGCTGCCTCACAGGCACAGTCTCCCTGCCATGTGGGGACAACTTAAGTTACAGAGCATGTCCCACATGTAAGTAATCTCCTCCTCCCTGTTCTTCTCATCCCAACTGGCCGACTGCCATGGCCGCCGCCTCCCGCCTCCGCCGGCGGCTCTCTCTCCTCCTTCTCCGCCTCCCTCGTTCCCACTCCCACCCCAACCCCCTGCCCCTCGCCTCCTCCGCAGGCGAAGCACCAAGCCCGCCACACGAGCTAGCCGCACCCCCAGACCAAAACAGCCGCCTCCTCTCTCTTGCGCGGCCGCAGCCACTCCCCACCCCGCCCCCGCGGCCGGGTCATGAAGGGACCTGTGCCGCCTCAACGCCTGGGTGGTGCGGGACTACCGCCGCCTCGTCGATTCCGTCAGCGCGCTCGAGCCGGCGCTTCGGAGGCTCTCGAACGAACAAGGTGGCGTGCGGCGGTGCAGCGGTCTCCTCACTAGCGGGTGATTTATGGATACAGCTTTTTTGCTAACTGTTCTATTTCGCTCGGCTTGGCTGATGTGGAGTGCGTGCGTGTTTCTGTGTAGGCACAGTTCCTTTCTCTCCGTGTTCGCTCCAGAGGTGTTGCCGTGGTGATGGTGGGTGAGGCGGTGAGAAGGACGCTTGGGAAGCTGTATTTTGTGGTTAAGGCCTCTCCCATGTCTGTAATCCAATTCATAGTTAATTTAATCTGGAACCTAGTGTTCCTCTTTTTTGGCATAACAGAAATGACTAGTTTGTCAACCACTGCATCGATTCAGATTTTTTTAACACTGCATACTCATGCAACCCGTAGACTTTTCTGTTTGAGGACTAGCCCACTTGTTCCAATAACAATTATCTGTAAACAGCCCACTTGTTAATTGTTATATAATGTACATAGCCCACTTGTTGGTCGTTACTGTGTGAACAAACAAACAATATGAATATATATGATCAACTGTAACATTGCACCAAGTCAACATGAACTACCATGACCACCAACAAAGGACTAGGAAATTAAGAATTGACAACTCATCCTTTGGAAAAACAATCATGTCATTTGCCTGCATAAGAAATGAAAGGTGAAAGGATAAAAGAACCATCTCAATCTAAAAAAAAAATCTTATTCTGGTCAACTGCTCCTTAAACAAATCTTGGCATTGCTTCCTCCTCCTTCTCACTCGTTTATCTGTTTCTGGTACAGAGTGGTTGCCCAAGTACAATCAGCCCAAAGGACACCACTGGCAGACCAACATTGTAAAGACAGATTCCACGAGCTGCAAGAACAACATGAATTCCTGGTCGCTGTTCTAGGGCCTCTTGCAGCATCTTTGCTCGAAAAACACAACCACTCTTTGGAGTGAGGTTGACATTGGATTCAGCAACAGCAAATCCAATCTGCAACGCATGCTAGTTTCCCAGCTTCACAGTTTATTCAGGTATCAAATTTCACCAGTTCATGGTTTGTTCAATTTTGGTTCCAAGTTTCGTATTCTTGACCTGAAAACAAGCTCCAAAGACTAGATCAGATTTGATCTTGAAGGAGATTTTTCCTCATCTCCTTCATTCACAGAGCTGCAGGAAGATTCAGCTTCTTCTCTTTTATATCTCTCTTGTTGTTGTGGGTCACCGGTCATCATCCTCTGGCCCTGCAGAATAGTTGCTTGCCAGATCCAACTCCTCCCACTCCATAGACATTGACTGTGGATGCAACAAGGACCAGCAATCTGCAACCATTCATGCTTTCTTTCTGACATCCTTGTATTCTGGTATTATCCTTTTTAAATTTCATCGGTTCAAAGTTTGTTCAGTCCCATCTGCATATCTAGATCCTTGAGCTGAAAACAAGTTCTGGAAATTGGCTTGATTTGTAAAATTCACTCGTGTACAGCTTCAAGTTGTACACGAGTTCTCGCTGAAAACAAGTCCTGGAAATTGGCTTGATTTATACTCTTTTAGTCTATTCTCGCTAGGGGTATCTCCTGTGACTCGTTGAAGTATACTATCACTTAAACAAGAATCGATCTGCAACACTTACTTGTTTGCATCTTATATTCAGGTAGCCAACCACCTACTTTCACCAGTTCAAAATAAAGTTATAAATCTTGCTTGGGAAGTTCAGATTATCCAGTACAAATAAAGCTAGCTCCAAGAATTGAACTGGTTTTTGAAATTTGGATATGACAGCCACATGTGCACACTTGTTATTCTGAGCATTCAAGGAAGTCCACACATGGCTGAGGCTGTTGTGGGAGTGCTGATAGGCAAGCTAGGTGCAGCCTTGGCAAAAGAAGCAGCAATCTATGGAGCAACCCTGCTTTGCAAGGAACCTTCAGCCCTCAAGGGTCTTTTTGGCGAGATTCGCAAAGCCGAGAAGGAGTTGGAAAGCATGAGGGCCTACCTGCGTCAGGCAGAGAAGTTCAAGGATACTGATGATACCACTGGCATCTTCATCAAGAATATCAGGGAACTATCATTTCAGATCGAGGATGTTATCGATGAGTTCATGTACAAGCTTGAGGACGACAAGCATGGAGGATTTGCAGCTAAGATGAAGAAGAAGATCAAGCATCTTAAGGTTTGGCACCGTCTAGCTCACAAGCTTTGTGATATCAATGCTGAGCTTGAAGAAGCTGCAAGCAGGAGGGCCCGTTATGCCATCCCAGGAATGCAGGGACACGTTCGGAGCAGTGACAATCATGCCAGATCCGCAAATCAAAATTTGTGTTTTGCAAGGGAATATGATGTAGTGGGTATTGAACATAATGCAACCAAGCTCAAACAGTGGCTAGTAGGTGATCTGAAAGAAAAGACCTACAAAATAGCCACAGTGTGGGGAATGGGTGGTGTAGGTAAAACTACGTTGGTTGACCACGTCTACAAAATTGTGAAGCTAGATTTTGATGCTGCAGCCTGGGTAACTGTGTCACAGAGGTACCAGGGTGAAGACTTGCTAAAGAGGATTGCAAGAGAGTTTGGCATCATAACTGATGCTACTAATATGGAAGTTAGAAGCTTAGTTGAGATCATCAGGAAATATCTTGAAAGTAAAAGGTATATCTTGGTTCTTGATGATGTTTGGGAAAAAGATGTATGGATTAACAATATCATGGAAGTCTTTCCAACAAATTGTACGAGCCGATTTGTTTTCACAACAAGAAAATTTGAAGTTGCATCATTGGCAAGTAGTAATTGCAGAATTGAACTTGAACCTCTAGGAGATAAGCACTCTTGGGAGCTATTCTGCAAAGCAGCTTTCTGGAATAGTGATGACAAAAGGTGCTCGTCGGAGTTCTTACAAAAGTGTGCAGGCTTGCCTATTGCCATTGCATGCATAGGACGTCTGTTATCTTTCAAACAACCAACACACTCTGAATGGGATAGTGTGTATAAAGAGTTAGAATTGCAGTCAACTAATAATGTGATCCAAGGTGTCGATAGTATTCTAAATCTCAGCTTGGAGGACCTTCCATATGAACTAAAGAATTGCTTCTTACATTGTGCAATATTTCCAGAGGATTATCAACTGAAGAGGCGAAGGTTAATTAGGCACTGGATTACATCTGGATTCATCAAGGAAATGGAGAACAAAACACAAGAACAATTGGCAGAGGGATACTTGAATGATCTTGTAAATCGAAGCCTGCTCCAAGTTGTGATGAAGAACGAGTCTGGAAGACTTAAGTGTTGTCGAATGCATGATGTTATCCGCCATCTTGCCCTTGACAGAGCGGGAAAAGAATGTTTTGGTAAAGTTTATGAGGGCCATGGGACACTTTCGGTAGATGGAGCACGCAGACTATCCATAAAGAGTACCAATATGGTACCACTGAATCCATCCGGTGCGACACATCTTCGTGGAATCTATGTTTTTACTAGTTCCACTGACATCGATTTGTTGAGGACTATCCTTGCATCCACAACATCGTTGTCCACATTGGATCTACAAGGTACTGCAATCAAGAGTCTTCCTAATGAGGTGTTCAGCTTGTTTAATCTCCGTTTCTTGGGGCTCCGGAATACTGGAATTGAGATTCTACCAGAGGCTGTTGGAAGATTGCAAACTTTAGAAGTACTGGATGCATTCGGCACTGGTATCCTATCTTTGCCAAAGGATGTAGCAAAACTGAAGAAGCTTAGGTACCTATATGTAGCTGCAAGTGTCGAGGAAGGTCCTGTCTTGCGTCATTATGGAGTAAAGGTGCCCAGGGGCATAATAAAGAACTTGACAGGACTGCATGCTCTGCAAAATGTTAAAGCTTGCTCAGAGACTCTACGTGATGTTGCAGCTTTGACGGAGTTACACACATTTTCTGTTGATGAACTTACAAGTGAACACTCGTCAAGCTTGAGTAACGCCCTCCTGAACATGAGCAAGCTTGTCCATTTGTCAATTTCGACATTGAATGAAAATGAAGTATTGACAGTGGAAGGACTACATTTACCAGAAACTCTATGTAAACTTTATCTGAGAGGTCAGCTGGAAAAGAAACAGATACCTAATATTCTGTCATCCTGGATGAACCTTAAAAACCTCACTGTATTATCTCTGTCATTCTCCAAACTTGATGAGAAATCTTTTCCTAGCCTCATGGTGCTGCATAATTTATGCCTTCTTAGGCTTTTAAATGCCTATGATGGAAAGAAACTATACTTTTCTGCACAGTCATTTCCTAGGCTGAGAGAACTAGATATATTGGGTGCTCGACAGCTCAGCCAAGTAGAAATAGAAGAAGATGCACTGCGAAGCGTGGTTAAGATAAGGTTTATAAGGTGCCCAAAATTGAAGCTCCTCCCTCACGGAATCGAGTACCTTACAATGCTTGATGAATTAAATTTGGTAGAGACTGCAGATGAGCTTATAAAGATCCTTAGGCAGGATGGTAAAGCTAATGAATGCAAAGAAGAGCTAATGAAGATTGGCCGCATTAGAAGGGTTGTTTTTAAATCAACAGAGGAAAACTTTTGGCGAAGAATTGTAAACAGAGAAGGGAATGCATTTGCTGGTTGAAAGCTTGAATCCTACCTACTATATTTCAGGAGTTCACCTACAAGGTACGGTTTTTTACACTGCTTCCTGTTTATTGGAGTGGCCGGAACACAATCCTGGCTCTTAAATGCCACGCCCATTTCATTTCCTGAGGTTCCTGCTGACTTTGTCCTGCTTTCAAACTTTGGAGATTCAGCTCAGCAGGTAGTGAACATGTATTGAGCTAGAGAGAGGAAGCACAAGCACAGGACATCCGCTGATCAACTGCTCCTTAAACAAATCTTGGCATTGCTTTCTCCTTCTCACTCAAACTAGCATCAGTGCCGGCCCAACATCATGAAGACAATTTCCACGAAAGCTGCAAGAGCCACATCTCCTTTTGGTCGCTGCTCTAGAGCCTCATGCAGCATGTTCTCAGTTCTCACCTTCAATCAGTAGAGTGAGGTTAACATTGGATTCAGTAACAGCATACTGCAGCGCATGCTTGTTTTCTTCTAGCTTCACACCTTGTTCAGGGTACAAAAATTTCACCAGTTCAAAGTTTGTTCTATTTTGGTTCCAGGCTTCATATTGTTGACCTGAAAGCAATTAAGCTCCAGAGACTGGATTGATTAGATGTTGAAGGAGCACATCTAGTGCTCTGATTGGCGTTCAACTAACCAAGATAATTTTCCTCGTCTATTTCAGCCATGAAGCCACAGGAAAGTTTAGCTTCAGCTCTTTTTCTCTCCCTTGCTGTTGTGTGTTGCCAGTCATAATTGCTGCTTGCCACTTGCCAGCTGATGCAACTCCTCCTACTCTGGAAATTAACTGTGGATGCAACAAGAACCCATCTGCAACCATTCATGCTTTCTTTCTGGCTTCCTGATATTCGGGTAATAATAATCCTCTGTCAAATTTCATTGGTTCAAAGTTTGTCTGGTACCCATTTGCATATCCAGATTCTTAAGCTGAAAACAGCCCTGGAAATTGAATTGATTTGTGAAATCCACTCGTGTACAGCTTCAAATTGTTTTCTCGGTGTCTCTCCTTTGCTCAACATGTTAAAGAAGAACCGATCTATTATTAGGGGGTGCTGCTCTAACTGGCTAAAGTATACTGTCACTTGTTTTTCATCTCCTATTCAGGTAACTCACCACCTGATTTTTTTTTTATGAATAACTCACCACCTAATTTCACCAGTTAAAAAAAAATTGGAAATATTGTTTTGGAAGTTCAGATTGTCCAGTAAAAGTAAATGTAGCTCTGAAAATTGAACTGATTTTTGAAATTTGTGTATATGACAGTCACGTGTGCACACCTCTGATTCTGAGCACTCAAGGAAGTCCACACAACCACCATGGCCGAGCCTAATATGGGAGTGCTGATCGCCAAGCTAGGTGCAGCCTTGGCGAAAGAAGCAGCAACATATGGAGCATCCCTGCTTTCCAAGGAAGCTTCAGCCCTCAAGGGACTTTTTGGCGAGATCCGCAAAGCCGAGAAGGAGTTAGAGAGCATGAAGGCCTACCTGCATAAGGCAGAGAAGTTCAAGGATTCTGATGAGACCAATGACATCTTCATCAAGAATATCAGGGAACTATCATTTCAGATCGAGGATGTTGTCGATGAGTTCATGTACAAGCTTGTGGCCGACAAGCATGGTGGATTTGCAGCCAAAATGAAGAAGAGGATCAAGCATCTCAAGGTGTGGCACCGCCTAGCTCACAAGCTCCGTGATATCAATGCTAAGCTTGAAGAAGCTGCAAAACGGAGGGGCCCGTTATGTCATCCCTGGAATACTGGGACACGCTGGGAGCAGTAACCATTATGCCAGATCCACCAATCAAAATTTGTGTTTTGCAAGGGAAGATGATGTAGTGGGTATTGAAGATAATGCAACGAAACTCAAACAGTGGCTAGTAGGTGATCTGAAAGAAAAAGGAACTACTTAATAGCCACTGTGTGGGGAATGGGCAGTGTAGGTAAAACTACTTTGGTTAACCTTGTCTATAAGGTTGTGAAACCAGATTTTGATGTTGCAGCCTGGGTTACTGTGTCACAGAGTTACCAAGTGGAAGACTTGCTAAAGAGGATTGCAAGCGAGTTTGGCATCATGATTGATGTTACTAACATGGAAATTAGAAACTTAGTTGAGATCATCCGGAATTATCTTGAAGGTAAAAGGTATATCTTGGTTCTTGATGATGTTTGGGAAAAGGATGTTTGGATTAATGATATCATGGAAGTCTTTCCAACTAATTGTACCAGCCGGTTTGTTCTCACATCAAGAAAGTTTGAAGTTGCATCATTGGCAGCTAGTAATTGTGTTATTGCTGGAACCTCTAGAAGAAAAAGCACTCTTGGATGTTATTCTGCAAAGCAGCGTTCGAAATAGTGATGACAAAAGGTGCCCATCGGAGTTGAAGGATTTGGCTGTAAAGTTCTTACAAAAGTGTGAAGGTTTGCCTATTGCCATTGCATGCATTGGACGTCTATTGTCTTTCAAACAACCAACACACCCTGAATGGGATAGCGTTTACAAAGAGTTAGAATTGCAGACAAATAATAATGTGATCCAAGGCATGATAGTATTTTTAAAACTCAGCTTGAGGATCTTCCATATGAACTACAGAATTGTTTCTTGCATTATGCAATATTTCCAGAGGATTACGAGCTGAAGAAGAAGGATAATTAGGCACTGGATTACTTCTGGATTCATCAAGGAAAAGGAGAACAAAACACTAGAACAAGTGGCAGAGGGATACATGACTGACCTTGTAAATCGAAGCCTACTGCAGGTTGTGATGAAGAATGACTTCGGGCGACTGAAGTGTTGCCGAATGCATGATGTTATTCGGCAGCTTGCCCTTGACAAAGCAGCAAAAGAATGCCTTGGTAAAGTTTATGAGGGCCACAGAACATTTTCAGTACATGAAACACGAGACTATGAATAACCAATATTATGCGACTGAATCCATCTACTGGTGTGACTCATCTCCGTGAAATCCATGTTTTCACGAGTTCTGCTGATATTGATTTGTTGAGGCCAATCCTTGAATCCTCAACATTGTTGTCAACATTGGATCTGCAAGGTACTGGAATCAAGACGGCTTCCCCTAATGTGGTCTTTTAGCTTGTTCAATCTTCGTTTTCTTGGGTCTTCGACATACTCAAATTGAGGTTCTACCTGAGGCCATTGGAAGATTGCAAAACTTAGAAGTACTAGATGCATTCAACACCTGCCTCCTATCGTTACCAAAGGATGTAGGAAAACTGAAGAAACTTAGGTACCTATATGCAACTGCAAGTATCAATGAAGGATCTTTCTGGCGTCCCCGTGGAGTGAAGGTGCCTAGGGGCATTCTAAGGAACCTGACAGGACTGCATGCTCTGCAAAAGGTTAAAGCTAGCTCAGAGACCCTACGTGATGTTACAGCTTTGACGGATTTACTTAACATTTTCAGTTGACAATGTGACAAGTGAGCACTCGTTAATCTTATGTAGTGTTGTCCGTCACATGAGCAATCTTATCAGTTTGTCAATTACTATGTCAAACGAAAATGAGGCGCTGCCATTGGAGCAACTTAGGTCCTGTTTGGTTCCTAGGAACTAAACTCTGGGACTAATAAAAAAGTCTCTCCAAGAGAGTCTTTTTAGGGACTACTAGAAGAAAAGTCTCAAAAAAGTCCCTCCTGTTTGGTTTAGTAGGGACTAAAAGGGACTTTTTTTTTAGTCCCAAGGACTAAAATGTCCCTAAACCAAACAAGACCTTAGTTTACCAGATACTCTTTCTAAACTCTGGCTGGTAGGGCAGCTGAGAAAAACGACCTCAGATTCTCTCTTCCTGGTTGCACCTTAAGTATCTCACTCATCTATTGCTGATGTTTCTCCAAACTTGATGATAACTCATTTCCTAGCCTAATGGTGTTCGCGTAATTTATGCTTACTTGACCTTTCCAAGTCTTACAATGGGAAAACATTATGCTTCTCCAGGCACTCATTTCCTAGATTGAGAAAACTACAGATAGATGGTGCTCCTCATCTCAGCCAAGTAGAAATAGAAGAAGATACACTGGGAAGCCTTGTTGTGCTACGGGTTGCAGGGTGCCCAGAATTGAAGCGCTTCCCTCATGGCATTGAATACCTTAGGATGGTTGATGAATTATATTTGGAATATTCTGCTGATGAGCTTATAAAAATCCTTAGGCACGAAGGTGAAGCAAATGAATGCAATGAAGAGCTAATGAGGATTAGCCACATTAGAAGGGTTCTTTTTAGAGCAACTGGGCAAGATTATTGGCAAAAAAATTGTAACCAGAGAAGGGAATGTATTCGCTGGCTGAAGGCTTGGATCCTAGCTACTATTTCAGGAGTTCACGTACAAGGTACAGTTTTTATGCTGCTGCTTTTTATTGGAACACAACCGTGGCTAATGTCTCGTTGGCTTCATTTCTCAGGTAGCTGCTGGTTTTGTTCTGCCTTGGACCTTTGGTGGTTCAGTTCTTAGTGGACATGTATTGAGCTATGATGGAGGAAGCGCAGACATCCGCCCATCAGCAAGAAATGCCTGAATTCTGCATGGGTGCAGATTATAAAATAGAGTATCAATATGAAAATTTACTAAGTCAGTTTGCGAACATGCACTGTTGTGACCTTAGTTTGTGGTGTACATCTAAAAATAAAAAATTCGTGCCTAGTGCAGCGACTAGAGAGTGCTTGCTTTGGGTTTTCTTTTTAGTCTGTCTGGTCGGAATGGATTGGCCTGATGACCTTTATGGGTAAAAGGCATCTCAGGTCGGTAATAAGCTTGTCAGAGTCTTTACTTCTCGTTTTGCAGAACTGAATCTTTTTATTTGGTGGTGCTTTCTCATGTCATGTATGGAGCCAAAACTTTTGTGTTTTAAACTAGCAATTTGTTTACGAATATATGATTTGATCAGATGAATGGAATATGGATGTGATTAACCTAAAAAGGCTACTCCTATGACATTGTCATTTTAACTGTCGTAAATATTCATTGTGTACTATAAATTAAGGGCTCAATACACAGGTTTAGGCTGCACCGTTGTTCATAAATTGGGAATTTGCATGTTCTTTTTAATTGGCAGCAGGACTATATGGCTTGGTCTCACTCAACCATGTCATCTAAATCACCGGAAACCAAATATTACCTGACATGGTTGAGTAATAGAATACGTAATACAATTTAGCACTTCGGCCAACGCTGAAGGCCGGGCCTCCTGACATTTACAACCTATAGCTACTAATTCATGGGTTACTCAGATTACAAACAACATGTTTGTACATGAATTAATAGCTATAGGAACGACTTCATGTTGTCTTCATGTTGCGAACAAACACTGTTGTGATCTTAGTTGCTCCGTCTAGCTATGTTGCCATGAATGAAGGAGGGTGGACGTGGGTCATGGGCCAAAACTCCACTGGTCGGCGGTCCACTTTGCGTCAACGGCGCCCAATCCATGGTGGACGCCTGCGTGGAGTGCCCGTCAGCTACGGGAAGGGAGCACGGCGAGTCCATGATGGACATCATCTCGTAGGCCCGCCCCCCATAGAACGGGTGAATGACCAGCGAGGTGAACAAATATTATAGAAACCAAAAAAATGCAAATGGAGATTTTTGTGGACACTTGACAATTTTAGAGACCTAGAGTGAATTTCACTCTTGCCAAGATTAACAAAGGATAGATCAATCAACGAAGGCCTTCGCCGCCACCCCCACCCGCCACCGAGCCCCTCCCCCACAAAGCCCCTTCCCATCCGTCATCGAGACTCGGCGCGCCCGACAATCCAGCGGGGCGACAAGGATGGCGGCGACAAGATTCCCTTCTTCTCCTCCCCTTCTTCTCTATTCGAAGGTGTTCTCGAAAGTGATTACTTTGGGGCTTGTGGGTGGCCGGCGGATTTCGGGCCTGCGCCCATCCGGGCGCCCCTCGCTTTGTCGGGCCCTACCCGTCTTTGCGATCCGTGGTGTGGTGGTGGGGAGGCGGTTCGGCGGGCGACGGTATGATTTCGGACCTCTGGCCCGCCCGACTTTGATCTACCTACGTATGTGGTAGCGTGGGTAGCGCTGGCGTGGTGGTGGGCGTCGTGTGACTGGTGAAAGGCTGCGGTGGTCGCGACGGCGTCGGCATGCTTGCGGTCTTTGCTCGGCGGATGGATACGTTTGGCGAGGTGGAGTGCGGGCAGCGGGAGTAAGTGGAGGAGACCCGCGCGGCGTGTGAAGTTGGATCCGTCC
>JADLZK010006737.1:0-58948 GCA_015847255.1 Hyparrhenia diplandra
CAAATGGTTCATCCTAGAGAACCTAAATTTGAACAAGTGGACCATTAGAGAGTTTTTCCAAGAATCACCTTGCCATAGGCCTCACAAGTAGCACTTGTTTAGAGTGAAATCTTGAATTCCATTTAAAATCTTCTTATGTTGACCTACGCATCAAACAAGAAGGGGAACGACACCTAAAGGTACATAGGAAGTTAGGGTGGATAGGTTAGACGATGGTAGATCAATTACATTATGCTCCCCAACCGCTAATATATGTTTCTAGATGTGACATTAGGGATCACGGGCTGATTTCAGCGCAACTCAAAAAACAAAGAGAAGTTTCCAATCCGCTATAGGATCGAGCTAGACTTTTTCACGGTTGTGGAATCAAATGCCTCACCCTAGAGAACCTAAATTTGAACAAGTGGGCCATTAGAGAGTTTTTCCAAGAATCACTTGTCATAGGCCTCAAAGTAGCACTTGTTTAGAGTGAAATCTTTGAATTTGGTAAAAATCTATACGCCGACCTCCACGCATCAAAACAAGAAGGAAATCCATACCTAAAGGAACATAGGAAGTTAGGGGTGGATAGGTTAGAAAATGGTAGGATCAATTACATTGCGCTCCCCAACCGTTATTATATGTTTCTAGATGTGACATTAGGGATGTTGGCGCTGATTTCACCGCCAACTCAAAATAAAGAGAAGTTTCCAATCCGCAATAGAATCGAAGCTAGACTTTTTCACGGTTGTGGAATCAAATGGTTCATCCTAGAGAACCTAAATTTGAACAAGTGGACTATTAGAGAGTTTTTCCAAGAATCACCCGTCATAGGCCCTCAAAGTAGCACTTGTTTTTAGAGGAAATCTTGGAATTCCAGTCAAAAATCTCTATGTCGCACCTACGCATGCAAAAACAAGAAGGGGAACGCACACCTAAAGGTACATAGGAAGTTAGGGTGGATAGGTTAGACGATGGTAGGATCAATTACATTGCGCTCCCCAACCGCTAATATATGTTTCTAGATGTGACATTAGGTATGGCCGGCGCTTGATTTCAGCGGAACTCAAAAATAAAGAGAAGTTTCCAATCCGCAATAGAATCGAAGCTAGACTTTTTCATGTTGTGGAATCAAATGGTTCATCCTAGAGAACCTAAATTTGAACAAGTGGACCATTAGAGAGTTTTTCCAAGAATCAATTGTCATAGGCCTCAAAGTAGCACTTGTTTAGAGTGAAATCTTGGAATTCCGTAAAAATCTCTATGTCAACCTAACGTCAAATCAAAACAAGAAGGGAACGCATACCTAAAGGTACATAGGAAGTTAGGTGGATAGGTTAGACGATGGTAGGATCAATTACATTGCGCTCCCCCAACCGCTAATATATGTTTCTAGATGTGACATTAGGGATGCCGGGCGCTTGATTTCAGCACTAACTCAAAACAAAGAGAAGTTTCCAATCCGCCATAGAATCGAAGCTAGACTTTTTCAACGGTTGTGGAATCAAATGCCTCACCCTAGAGAACCTAAATTTGAACAAGTGGACCATTAGAGAGTTTTTCCAAGAATCACTTGTCATAGGCCTCAAAGTAGCACTTGTTTAGAGGAAATCTTGAATTCGGTCAAAAAATCTCTATGTCGACCTACGCATCAAAAAACAAGAAGGGGAACGACATACCTAAAGGTACATAGGAAGTTAGGGTGGATAGGTTAGATGATGGTAGGATCAATTACACGCGCTCCCCAACCGTTAATATATGTTTCTAGATGTGACATTAGGGATGCCGGGCGCTGATTTCAGCGTTAACTCAAAATAAAAGAGAAGTTTCCAATCCGCAATAGAATCGAAGCTAGACTTTTTCGCGGTTATGGGAATCAAATGGTTCATCCTAGAGAACCTAAATTTGAACAAGTGGACCATTAGAGAGTTTTTCCAAGAATCACTTGTCATAGGCCTCAAAGTAGCACTTGTTTAGAGGAAATCTTTGAATTTCATAAAAATCTCTATGTCCACCTACGTAATCAAAACAAGAAGGGGAACGATTATGAAAGGTACATAGGAAGTTAGGGTGGATAGGTTAGACGATGGTAGGATCAATTACATTGCGCTCCCCAACCGCTATTATATGTTTCTAGATGTGACATTAGGGATCGGCCGGGCGCTGATTTCAGCGCTCGAACTCAAAACAAAGAGAAGTTTCCAATCCGCTATAGGATCGAAAGCTAGACTTTTTCAAGGGTTGTGGAATCAAATGGTTCATCCTAGAGAACCTAAATTTGAACAAGTGGACCATTAGAGAGTTTTTCTAAGAATCACTTGTCATAGGCCTCAAAGTAGCACTTGTTTAGAGTGAAATCTTGAATTCGGCCAAAAATCTCTATGTCGACCCACGCGCACAAAAAACAAGAAGGGGAATCCATACAAAAGGTACATAGGAAGTTAGGGTGGATAGGTTAGACGATGGTAGGATCAATTACATTGCGCTCCCCAACCGTTAATATATGTTTCTAGATGTGACATTAGGGATCCGCTGGCGCTTGATTTCCGCAAATAACTCAAAAACAAAGAGAAGTTTCCAATCCGCTATAGGATCGAAGCTAGACTTTTCACGGTTGTGGAATCAAATGCCTCACCCTAGAGAGAACCTAAATTTGAACAAGTGGACCATTAGAGAGTTTTTCCAAGAATCACTTGTCATAGGCCTCAAAGTAGCACTTGTTTAGAGGAAATCTTGAATTCCATCGCCAAAAATCTATATGTCGAACCTACGCATCAAAACAAGAAGGGGAAATCCATTACTAAAAGGTACATAGGAAGTTAGGGTGGATAGGTTAGATGATGGTAGGATCAATTACATTGCGCTCCCCAACCGCTAATATATGTTTCTAGATGTGACATTAGGGATCGCCGGGCGCCGATTTCAGCGCCAACTCAAAATAAAGAGAAGTTTCCAACCGCAATAGAATCGAAGCTAGACTTTTTCGCGGGTTGGAATCAAATGGTTCATCCTAGAGAACCTAAATTTGAACAAGTGGACCATTAGAGAGTTTTTCCAAGAATCACCGGCCATAGGCCTCAAAGTAGCACTTGTTTAGAGGAAATCTTTGAATTCCATAAAAATCTATATGTCGCCGAATCTACGCATCAAAACAAGAAGGGAACGCATTACCTAAAGGTACATAGGAAGTTAGGGTGGATAGGTTAGAATGATGGTAGGATCAATTACATTGCGCTCCCCAACCGCTATTATATGTTTCTAGATGTGACATTAGGGGATCGGCCGGGCGCTGATTTCGGAACTCAAAATAAAGAGAAGTTTCCAATCCGCAATAGAATCGAAGCTAGACTTTTTTTCATGGTTGTGGAATCAAATGGTTCACCCTAGAGAACCTAAATTTGAACAAGTGGACCATTAGAGAGTTTTTCCAAGAATCACTTGTCATAGGCCCTCAAAGTAGCACTTGTTTAGAGTGAAATCTTTGAATTCCATCAAAAATATCTATGTCGACCTACCTAATCGTAAAACAAGAAGGGGAACCATACCTAAAGGTACATAGGAAGTTAGGTGGATAGGTTAGACGATGGTAGGATCAATTACATTGCGCTCCCCAACCGCTAATATATGTTTCTAGATGTGACATTAGGGACTGGCCGGGCGCTGATTTCAGTAACGAACTCAAAACAAAGAGAAGTTTCCAATCCGCTATAGAATCGAGCTAGACTTTTCACGGGTTGTGGAATCAAATGCCTCACCCTAGAGAACCTAAATTTGAACAAGTGGACCATTAGAGAGTTTTTCCAAGAATCACTTGCCATAGGCCTCAAAGTAGCACTTGTTTAGAGGAAATCTTTGAATTCCATCAAAAATCTATGTCGACCTACGCATCAAAACAAGAAGGGGAATCCATACCTAAAGGTACATAGGAAGTTAGGGTGGATAGGTTAGATGATGGTAGGATCAATTACATTGGCGCTCCCCAACCGCTAATATATGTTTCTAGATGTGACATTAGGGTATGCCGGGCGCTGATTTCAGCTTAACTCAAAACAAAGAGAAGTTTCCAATCCCGCTATAGGATCGAGCTAGACTTTTTCGCGGTTGTGGAATCAAATGCCTCACCCTAGAGAACCTAAATTTGAACAAGTGGACCATTAGAGAGTTTTTCTAAGAATCAATTGTCATAGGCCTCAAAGTAGCACTTGTTTAGAGTGAAATCTTTGAATTGGCCAAAAATCTCTATGTCGCACCTACGCATCAAAACAAGAAGGGGAACGCACACCTAAAGGTACATAGGAAGTTAGGGTGGATAGGTTAGACGATGGTAGGATCAATTACATTGCGCTCCCCAACCAAGTTAATATATGTTTCTAGATGTGACATTAGGGATCGCCGGGCGCTGATTTCAGCCAATAACTCAAAAAACAAAGAGAAGTTTCCAATCCGCTATAGGATCGAAGCTAGACTTTTTTCACGGTTGTGGAATCAAATGCCTCACCCTAGAGAACCTAAATTTGAACAAGTGGACCATTAGAGAGTTTTTCCAAGAATCACCGTCATAGGCCCTCAAAGTAGCACTTGTTTAGAGGAAATCTTTGAATTCGGTCAAAAATCTATACGTAAAAACCACCCACGCATCAAACAAGAAGGGGAACGCATAATTAAAGGAACATAGGAAGTTAGGGTGGATAGGTTAGAAAAATGGTAGGATCAATTACATTGCGCTCCCCAACCGCTAATATATGTTTCTAGATGTGACATTAGGGATCGGCCGGCTTGATTTCAGCGGCTTAACTCAAAAATAAAGAGAAGTTTCCAATCCGCAATAGAATCGAAGCTAGACTTTTTCACGGTTGTGGAATCAAATGGTTCATCCTAGAGAACCTAAATTTGAACAAGTGGACCATTAGAGAGTTTTTCCAAGAATCACTTGCCATAGGCCTTCAAAGTAGCACTTGTTTAGAGGAAATCTTGGAATTCCATCAAAAATCTCTATGTCGACCTACGCATCAAAACAAGAAGGGGAAATACCTAAAGGTACATAGGAAGTTAGGGGTGGATAGGTTAGACGATGGTAGGATCAATTACGCATTGGCGCTCCCCAACCGCTAATATATGTTTCTAGATGTGACATTAGGGATCGCCGGGCGTTGATTTCAAATAACTCAAAAACAAAGAGAAGTTTCCAATCCGCAATAGAATCGAAGCTAGACTTTTTCAAGGGTTGTGGAATCAAATGCCTCACCCTAGAGAACCTAAATTTGAACAAGTGGACCATTAGAGAGTTTTTCCAAGAATCACTTGTCATAGGCCTCAAAGTAGCACTTGTTTAGAGTGAAATCTTTGAATTCGCCAAAAATCTCTATGTCGCACCTACGCACCAAAACAAGAAGGGGAACCATAACTAAAGGTACATAGGAAGTTAGGGTGGATAGGTTAGACGATGGTAGGATCAATTACATTGCGCTCCCCAACCGCTAGTAATATATGTTTCTAGATGTGACATTAGGATGCCGGCGCCTGATTTCAGCGTAACTCAAAACAAAGAGAAGTTTCCAATCCGCTATAGAATCGAAGCTAGACTTTTTCACGGGTTGTGGAATCAAATGGTTCACCCTAGAGAACCTAAATTTGAACAAGTGGACCATTAGAGAGTTTTTCCAAGAATCACTTGTCATAGGCCTCAAAGTAGCACTTGTTTAGAGGAAATCTTTGAATTCCGCCAAAAATCTCTATGTCGACCCACGCATCTAAAACAAGAAGGGGAAAATACCTTAAAGGTACATAGGAAGTTAGGGGTGGATAGGTTAGACGATGGTAGGATCAATTACATTGCGCTCCCCAACCGCTATTATATGTTTCTAGATGTGACATTAGGGATGCGGGCGCTGATTTCAGCGAACTCAAAAACAAAGAGAAGTTTCCAATCCGCAATAGAATCGAAGCTAGACTTTTTCGCGGTTGTGGAATCAAATGGTTCACCCTAGAGAACCTAAATTTGAACAAGTGGACCATTAGAGAGTTTTTCAAGAATCACTTGTCATAGGCCTCAAAGTAGCACTTGTTTAGAGTGAAATCTTTGAATTCGGCCAAAAAAATCTCTATGTCGACCTACGCATCAAAAACAAGAAGGGGAACAACATTTAAAGGTACATAGGAAGTTAGGGTGGATAGGTTAGACGATGGTAGGATCAATTACATTGGCGCTCCCCAACCGCTAATATATGTTTCTAGATGTGACATTAGGGATCGGCCGGGCGCTGATTTCACCGCCAACTCAAAACAAAGAGAAGTTTCCAATCCGCTTATAGGATCGAAGCTAGACTTTTTCACGGTTGTGGAATCAAATGCCTCACCCTAGAGAACCTAAATTTGAACAAGTGGACCATTAGAGAGTTTTTCCAAGAATCACTTGTCATAGGCCTCAAAGTAGCACTTGTTTAGAGTGAAATCTTTGAATTCGGCCAAAAAATCTATGTCGACCTACGCATCAAAACAAGAAGGGGAACGACACAAAAAGGTACATAGGAAGTTAGGGGTGGATAGGTTAGACGATGGTAGGATCAATTACATTGCGTTCCCCAACCGCTAATATATGTTTCTAGATGTGACATTAGGTATGCCGGGCGCTGATTTCAGCGCGAACTCAAAAACAAAGAGAAGTTTCCAATCCCGCTATAGGATCGAAGCTAGACTTTTTCGCGGTTGTGGAATCAAATGCCTCACCCTAGAGAACCTAAATTTGAACAAGTGGACCATTAGAGAGTTTTTCCAAGAATCACTTGTCATAGGCCCTCAAAGTAGCACTTGTTTAGAGGAAATCTTTGAATTCCGTCAAAAATCTCTATGTCGACCTACGCATCAAAACAAGAAGGGGAAACCACACCTAAAGGTACATAGGAAGTTAGGGTGGATAGGTTAGACGATGGTAGGATCAATTACATTGCGCTCCCCAACCGTTAATATATGTTTCTAGATGTGACATTAGGGATCTGCCGGGCGCTCGATTTCAGTAACTCAAAATAAAAGAGAAGTTTCCAATCCCGCAATAGAATCGAAGCTAGACTTTTTCAAGGGTTGTGGAATCAAATGGTTCATCCTAGAGAACCTAAATTTGAACAAGTGGACCATTAGAGAGTTTTTCCAAGAATCAATTGTCATAGGCCTCAAAGTAGCACTTGTTTAGAGTGAAATCTTGAATTCCGTTAAAAAATCTCTATGTCCACCTACGCATCAAAACAAGAAGGGGAATCCATAACTAAAAGGTACATAGGAAGTTAGGGTGGATAGGTTAGACGATGGTAGGATCAATTACATTGCGCTCCCCAACCGTTAATATATGTTTCTAGATGTGACATTAGGGGATGCCGGGCGCTTGATTTCAGCGCTAACTCAAAACAAAGAGAAGTTTCCAATCCGCAATAGGATCGAAGCTAGACTTTTTTTTGGGTTGTGGAATCAAATGGTTCACCCTAGAGAACCTAAATTTGAACAAGTGGACCATTAGAGAGTTTTTCCAAGAATCACTTGTCATAGGCCTCAAAGTAGCACTTGTTTAGAGTGAAATCTTTGAATTCCGTCGAAAAATCTCTATGTCTACCTCCACGCATCAAAAACAAGAAGGGGAATCCATACCTAAAGGTACATAGGAAGTTAGGGTGGATAGGTTAGACGATGGTAGGATCAATTACATTGGCGCTCCCCAACCGCTAATATATGTTTCTAGATGTGACATTAGGGATATGCCGGGCGCTGATTTCAGCGCCAACTCAAAACAAAAGAGAAGTTTCCAATCCGCTATAGGATCGAAGCTAGACTTTTTCAGGGTTGTGGAATCAAATGGTTCACCCTAGAGAACCTAAATTTGAACAAGTGGACCATTAGAGAGTTTTTCCAAGAATCACTTGTCATAGGCCTCAAAGTAGCACTTGTTTAGAGGAAATCTTTGAATTCGGCCAAAAATCTCTATGTCGACCTACGCATCGTAAAAACAAGAAGGGGAACCATACCTAAAGGTACATAGGAAGTTAGGTGGATAGGTTAGACGATGGTAGGATCAATTACATTGCGCTCCCCAACCGTTAATATATGTTTCTAGATGTGACATTAGGGATATGCCGGGCGCTGATTTCAGCGCCAAATAACTCAAAACAAAGAGAAGTTTCCAATCCGCTATAGGATCGAAGCTAGACTTTTTCACGGTTGTGGAATCAAATGGTTCACCCTAGAGAACCTAAATTTGAACAAGTGGACCATTAGAGAGTTTTTCCAAGAATCCTTGTCATAGGCCTCAAAGTAGCACTTGTTTAGAGGAAATCTTTGAATTCCGCCAAAAATCTCTATGTCGACCTACGCATCAAAACAAGAAGGGGAATCCATACCTAAAGGTACATAGGAAGTTAGGGGTGGATAGGTTAGACGATGGTAGGATCAATTACATTGCGCTCCCCAACCGTTAGTATATATATTTTCTAGATGTGACATTAGGGGATCAGCCGGGCGCTGATTTCAGCCGCTTAACTCAAAACAAAGAGAAGTTTCCAATCCGCAATAGGATCGAGCTAGACTTTTTCGCGGTTGTGGAATCAAATGCCTCACCCTAGAGAACCTAAATTTGAACAAGTGGACCATTAGAGAGTTTTTCTAAGAATCACCTTGTCATAGGCCTCAAAGTAGCACTTGTTTAGAGTGAAATCTTTGAATTCCGTCAAAAATCTCTATGTCCACCTACGCATCAAAACAAGAAGGGGAACGCATACCTAAAAGGTACATAGGAAGTTAGGGTGGATAGGTTAGACGATGGTAGGATCAATTACATTGCGCTCCCCAACCGCTAATAATATATATGTTTCTAGATGTGACATTAGGGGATCGGCCGGGCGCTTGATTTCAGCGCTAACTCAAAAACAAAGAGAAGTTTCCAATCCGCTATAGGATCGAAGCTAGACTTTTTCACGGTTGTGGAATCAAATGCCTCACCCTAGAGAACCTAAATTTGAACAAGTGGACCATTAGAGAGTTTTTCCAAGAATCACTTGTCATAGGCCTCAAAGTAGCACTTGTTTAGAGTGAAATCTTTGAATTCGGTCAAAAATCTCTATGTCGACCCAATCTCACACGCATCAAAACAAGAAGGGGAAACAATACCTAAAGGTACATAGGAAGTTAGGTGGATAGGTTAGACGATGGTAGGATCAATTACATTGCGCTCCCCAACCGCTAATATATGTTTCTAGATGTGACATTAGGGGATCGGCCGGGCGCTTGATTTCAGCGCCTAACTCAAAACAAAGAGAAGTTTCCAATCCGCTATAGGATCGAAGCTAGACTTTTCACGGTTGTGGAATCAAATGGTTCATCCTAGAGAACCTAAATTTGAACAAGTGGACCATTAGAGAGTTTTTCCAAGAATCACTTGTCATAGGCCCCAAAGTAGCACTTGTTTAGAGGAAATCTTTGAATTCCGCAAAAAAATCTCTATGTCGACCTAACGCATCAAAACAAGAAGGGGAACGCACACCTAAAGGTACATAGGAAGTTAGGTGGATAGGTTAGACGATGGTAGGATCAATTACATTGCGCTCCCCAACCGCTAATATATGTTTCTAGATGTGACATTAGGGATCGGCCGGGCGCTGATTTTCGCCAACTCAAAAAAAACAAAGAGAAGTTTCCAATCCGCTATAGGATCGAAGCTAGACTTTTTCGCGGTTGTGGAATCAAATGGTTCACCCTAGAGAACCTAAATTTGAACAAGTGGACCATTAGAGAGTTTTTCCAAGAATCACTTGTCATAGGCCTCAAAGTAGCACTTGTTTAGAGTGAAATCTTTGAATTTGGCCAAAAATCTCTATGTCTCCACCTACGCATCAAAACAAGAAGGGGAACCAATACCTAAAGGTACATAGGAAGTTAGGGTGGATAGGTTAGACGATGGTAGGATCAATTACATTGCGCTCCCCAACCGTAATAATATATGTTTCTAGATGTGACATTAGGGATCGGCCGGGCGCTTCGATTTCACCAATAACTCAAAACAAAGAGAGAAGTTTCCATCCGCTATAGGATCGAAGCTAGACTTTTTCGCATGGTTGTGGAATCAAATGCCTCACCCTAGAGAACCTAAATTTGAACAAGTGGACCATTAGAGAGTTTTTCCAAGAATCACTTGTCATAGGCCCCAAAGTAGCACTTGTTTAGAGTGAAATCTTTGAATTCGGCCAAAAATCTCTATGTCGCACCCACGCATCAAAACAAGAAGGGGAACGCATACCTAAAGGTACATAGGAAGTTAGGGTGGATAGGTTAGACGATGGTAGGATCAATTACATTGCGCTCCCCAACCGCTAATATATATTTCTAGATGTGACATTAGGGATCACGGCCGCTGATTTCAGCTTTAACTCAAAATAAAGAGAAGTTTCCAATCCGCAATAGAATCGAAGCTAGACTTTTTCGCGGTTGTGGAATCAAATGGTTCATCCTAGAGAACCTAAATTTGAACAAGTGGACCATTAGAGAGTTTTTCCAAGAATCACTTGTCATAGGCCTCAAAGTAGCACTTGTTTAGAGGAAATCTTTGAATTCGGCCAAAAATCTCTATGTCGACCTCCACGCATCAAAACAAGAAGGGGAACCACACCTAAAGGTACATAGGAAGTTAGGGTGGATAGGTTAGACGATGGTAGGATCAATTACGCTATGCTCCCCAACCGCTAGTATATGTTTCTAGGTTGTGACATTAGGGTATGCCTGGCGCTGATTTCAGCGCACAACTCAAAAAAAAAGGAGAAGTTTCCAATCCGCTATAGGATCGAAGCTAGACTTTTTCGCGGTTGTGGAATCAAATGCCTCACCCTAGAGAACCTAAATTTGAACAAGTGGACCATTAGAGAGTTTTTCTAAGAATCACTTGTCATAGGCCTCAAAGTAGCACTTGTTTAGAGTGAAATCTTTGAATTCGGTCAAAAATCTCTATGTCGACCTACGCATCAAAACAAGAAGGGGAACCATACCTAAAGGTACATAGGAAGTTAGGGTGGATAGGTTAGACGATGGTAGGATCAATTACATTGCGCTCCCCAACCGTTAATATATGTTTCTAGATGTGACATTAGGGATCATGCCGGGCGCTGATTTCAAATAACTCAAAACAAAGAGAAGTTTCCAATCCGCAATAGAATCGAAGCTAGACTTTTCGCGGTTGTGGAATCAAATGGTTCACCCTAGAGAACCTAAATTTGAACAAGTGGACCATTAGAGAGTTTTTCCAAGAATCACCCTTGTCATAGGCCCTCAAAGTAGCACTTGTTTAGAGGAAATCTTTGAATTCGGCCAAAAATCTCTATGTCGACTCCACGCATCAAAACAAGAAGGGGAACAATACCTAAAGGTACATAGGAAGTTAGGGTGGATAGGTTAGACGATGGTAGGATCAATTACATGGCGCTCCCCAACCGCTAATATATGTTTCTAGATGTGACATTAGGGATATGCCGGGCGCTGATTTCAGCGCTAACTCAAAACAAAGAGAAGTTTCCAACCGCTATAGGATCGAAGCTAGACTTTTCGCGGTTGTGGAATCAAATGCCTCACCCTAGAGAACCTAAATTTGAACAAGTGGACCATTAGAGAGTTTTTCTAAGAATCACTTGTCATAGGCCTCAAAGTAGCACTTGTTTAGAGTGAAATCTTTGAATTCGGCCAAAAATCTCTATGTCGCACCTACGCATCAAAACAAGAAGGGGAACCATTACCTAAAGGTACATAGGAAGTTAGGTGGATAGGTTAGACGATGGTAGGATCAATTACATTGCGCTCCCCAACCGTTAATATATGTTTCTAGATGTGACATTAGGGATCGGCCGGGCGCTGATTTCAAATAACTCAAAAAACAAAGAGAAGTTTCCAATCCGCTATAGGATCGAGCTAGACTTTTTCACGGGTTGTGGAATCAAATGCCTCACCCTAGAGAACCTAAATTTGAACAAGTGGACCATTAGAGAGTTTTTCCAAGAATCACTTGTCATAGGCCTCAAAGTAGCACTTGTTTAGAGTGAAATCTTTGAATTCCGCCAAAAATCTTCTATGTCGCACCTCCCACGCATCAAAACAAGAAGGGGAAACATACCAAAAAGGTACATAGGAAGTTAGGGGTGGATAGGTTAGACGATGGTAGGATCAATTACATTGCGCTCCCCAACCGCTAGTATATGTTTCTAGTTGTGACATTAGGGGGTATGCCGGGCGCTGATTTCAGCAATTAACTCAAAACAAGGAGAAGTTTCCAATCCGCTATAGGATCGAAGCTAGACTTTTTTCGGGTTGTGGAATCAAATGCCTCACCCTAGAGAACCTAAATTTGAACAAGTGGACCATTAGAGAGTTTTTCCAAGAATCACTTGTCATAGGCCTCAAAGTAGCACTTGTTTAGAGTGAAATCTTTGAATTCGCCAAAAATCTCTATGTCGACCTACGCATCAAAACAAGAAGGGAACCATACTAAAGGTACATAGGAAGTTAGGGTGGATAGGTTAGACGATGGTAGGATCAATTACATTGCGCTCCCCAACCGCTAATATATGTTTCTAGATGTGACATTAGGGGATCGGCCGGGCGCTGATTTCAGTTTTTTTAACTCAAAACAAAGAGAAGTTTCCAATCCGCTATAGGATCGAAGCTAGACTTTTTCGCGGTTGTGGAATCAAATGCCTCACCCTAGAGAACCTAAATTTGAACAAGTGGACCATTAGAGAGTTTTTCCAAGAATCACTTGTCATAGGCCTCAAAGTAGCACTTGTTTAGAGTGAAATCTTTGAATTCGGCCAAAAATCTCTATGTCGAACCCACGCATCAAAACAAGAAGGGGAACCATTACCTAAAGGTACATAGGAAGTTAGGGTGGATAGGTTAGACGATGGTAGGATCAATTACATTGCGCTCCCCAACCGCTAGTATATATGTTTCTAGATGTGACATTAGGGATCGGCCGGGCGCTTGATTTCAGCTAACTCAAAACAAAGAGAGAAGTTTCCAATCCGCTATAGGATCGAAGCTAGACTTTTTCGCGGGTTGTGGAATCAAATGGTTCACCCTAGAGAACCTAAATTTGAACAAGTGGACCATTAGAGAGTTTTTCCAAGAATCACTTGTCATAGGCCTCAAAGTAGCACTTGTTTAGAGGAAATCTTTGAATTCGGCCAAAAATCTCTATGTCGACCCACGCATCAAAACAAGAAGGGGAACCACACCTAAAGGTACATAGGAAGTTAGGGTGGATAGGTTAGACGATGGTAGGATCAATTACATTGCGCTCCCCAACCGCTAATATATGTTTCTAGATGTGACATTAGGGATCGGCCGGGCGCTGATTTTCCGCCAACTCAAAAAAAAAGAGAAGTTTCCAATCCGCAATAGAATCGAAGCTAGACTTTTTTCACGGTTGTGGAATCAAATGGTTCATCCTAGAGAACCTAAATTTGAACAAGTGGACCATTAGAGAGTTTTTCCAAGAATCACCTGTCATAGGCCTCAAAGTAGCACTTGTTTAGAGTGAAATCTTTGAATTCGGCCAAAAAAATCTCTATGTCGACCTACGCATCAAAACAAGAAGGGGAACCATACCTAAAGGTACATAGGAAGTTAGGTGGATAGGTTAGACGATGGTAGGATCAATTACATTGCGCTCCCCAACCGCTAGTTATATATGTTTCTAGATGTGACATTAGGGTATGCGGGCGCTTGATTTCAGCCGCCTAACTCAAAACAAAGAGAAGTTTCCAATCCGCTATAGGATCGAAGCTAGACTTTTTCGCGGGTTGTGGAATCAAATGCCTCACCCTAGAGAACCTAAATTTGAACAAGTGGACCATTAGAGAGTTTTTCCAAGAATCACTTGTCATAGGCCTCAAAGTAGCACTTGTTTAGAGGAAATCTTTGAATTCGCCAAAAATCTCTATGTCGACCTACGCATCAAAACAAGAAGGGGAACCACACCTAAAAGGTACATAGGAAGTTAGGGTGGATAGGTTAGACGATGGTAGGATCAATTACATTGGCGCTCCCCAACCGCTAGTATATATGTTTCTAGATGTGACATTAGGGATATGCCGGGCGCTGATTTTTCGCTTAACTCAAAACAAAGAGAAGTTTCCAATCCGCTATAGGATCGAAGCTAGACTTTTTCGCGGGTTGTGGAATCAAATGCCTCACCCTAGAGAACCTAAATTTGAACAAGTGGACCATTAGAGAGTTTTTCCAAGAATCACTTGTCATAGGCCTCAAAGTAGCACTTGTTTAGAGTGAAATCTTTGAATTCGGCCAAAAATCTCTATGTCGACCTACGCATCAAAACAAGAAGGGAATCCATACACCTAAAAGGTACATAGGAAGTTAGGGTGGATAGGTTAGACGATGGTAGGATCAATTACATTGGCGCTCCCCAACCGCTAATATATGTTTCTAGATGTGACATTAGGGATCGGCCGGGCGCTGATTTCAGCTTAACTCAAAAAACAAAGAGAAGTTTCCAATCCGCTATAGGATCGAAGCTAGACTTTTTCACGGTTGTGGAATCAAATGCCTCACCCTAGAGAACCTAAATTTGAACAAGTGGACCATTAGAGAGTTTTTCCAAGAATCACTTGTCATAGGCCTCAAAGTAGCACTTGTTTAGAGTGAAATCTTTGAATTCGTCAAAAAATCTCTATGTCGACCTACGCATCAAAACAAGAAGGGGAATCCATACCTAAAAGGTACATAGGAAGTTAGGTGGATAGGTTAGACGATGGTAGGATCAATTACATTGCGCTCCCCAACCGCTAATATATGTTTCTAGATGTGACATTAGGGATCTGCCGGGCGCTGATTTCGCCAACTCAAAAAATAAAGAGAAGTTTCCAATCCCGCAATAGAATCGAAGCTAGACTTTTTCGCGGTTGTGGAATCAAATGGTTCATCCTAGAGAACCTAAATTTGAACAAGTGGACCATTAGAGAGTTTTTCCAAGAATCACCGTCATAGGCCTCAAAGTAGCACTTGTTTAGAGGAAATCTTTGAATTCGGCCAAAAAATCTATATGACCTACGCATCAAAACAAGAAGGGGAACATACCTAAAGGTACATAGGAAGTTAGGGTGGATAGGTTAGACGATGGTAGGATCAATTACATTGCGCCCCCCAACCGCTAGTATATATTTCTAGTTGTGACGTTAGGGTATGCCGGGCGCTGATTTCAGCGCTTAACTCAAAACAAGGAGAAGTTTCCAATCCGCTATAGGATCGAAGCTACACTTTTTCACGGTTGTGGAATCAAATGCCTCACCCTAGAGAACCTAAATTTGAACAAGTGGGACCATTAGAGAGTTTTTCTAAGAATCACTTGTCATAGGCCTCAAAGTAGCACTTGTTTAGAGTGAAATCTTTGAATTCGGCCAAAAAATCTATGTCGACCTACGCATCAAAACAAGAAGGGGAATCAATACTAAAGGTACATAGGAAGTTAGGGGTGGATAGGTTAGACGATGGTAGGATCAATTACATTGCGCTCCCCAACCGCTAATATATGTTTCTAGATGTGACATTAGGGACGGGCCGGGCGATTTGATTTCAGCGCCAACTCAAAACAAAGAGAAGTTTCCAATCCGCTATAGGATCGAAGCTAGACTTTTCGCGGGTTGTGGAATCAAATGCCTCACCCTAGAGAACCTAAAATTTGAACAAGTGGACCATTAGAGAGTTTTTCCAAGAATCACTTGTCATAGGCCCTCAAAGTAGCACTTGTTTAGAGGAAATCTTTGAATTCGGCCAAAAATCTCTATGTCGACCCACGCATCAAAACAAGAAGGGGAATCCATAACCTAAAGGTACATAGGAAGTTAGGGTGGATAGGTTAGACGATGGTAGGATCAATTACATTGCGCTCCCCAACCAATTATATATATGTTTCTAGATGTGACATTAGGGATCGGCCGGGCGCTGATTTCGCTTTAACTCAAAAACAAAGAGAAGTTTCCAATCCCGCTATAGGATCGAAGCTAGACTTTTTCGCGGGTTGTGGAATCAAATGCCTCACCCTAGAGAACCTAAATTTGAACAAGTGGACCATTAGAGAGTTTTTCCAAGAATCACTTGTCATAGGCCTCAAAGTAGCACTTGTTTAGAGGAAATCTTTGAATTCGGCCAAAAATCTCTATGTCGACCTACGCACGCATCAAAACAAGAAGGGGAATCCATACCTAAAGGTACATAGGAAGTTAGGGTGGATAGGTTAGACGATGGTAGGATCAATTACATTGCGCTCCCCAACCGCTAATATATGTTTCTAGATGTGACATTAGGGATATGCCGGGCGCTGATTTCAGCGCGGAACTCAAAAAAACAAAGAGAAGTTTCCAATCCGCTATAGAATCGAAGCTAGACTTTTTCAAGGTTGTGGAATCAAATGGTTCATCCTAGAGAACCTAAATTTGAACAAGTGGACCATTAGAGAGTTTTTCCAAGAATCACTTGTCATAGGCCCTCAAAGTAGCACTTGTTTAGAGTGAAATCTTTGAATTCGGCCAAAAATCTCTATGTCGACCTACGCATCAAAACAAGAAGGGGAACCATAACCTAAAGGTACATAGGAAGTTAGGGTGGATAGGTTAGACGATGGTAGGATCAATTACGCTGGCGCTCCCCAACCGCTAATATATGTTTCTAGATGTGACATTAGGGATGCCGGGCGCTGATTTCAGCGCCTTAACTCAAAAAACAAAGAGAAGTTTCCAATCCGCTATAGGATCGAAGCTAGACTTTTTCATGGTTGTGGAATCAAATGCCTCACCCTAGAGAACCTAAATTTGAACAAGTGGACCATTAGAGAGTTTTTCCAAGAATCACTTGTCATAGGCCTCAAAGTAGCACTTGTTTAGAGGAAATCTTTGAATTCGGCCAAAAATCTCTATGTCGCACCTACGCATCAAAACAAGAAGGGGAACGCATACACCTAAAGGTACATAGGAAGTTAGGGTGGATAGGTTAGACGATGGTAGGATCAATTACATTGCGCTCCCCAACCGCTAATATATGTTTCTAGATGTGACATTAGGGATGCCGGGCGCCGATTTCACCGCCATAACTCAAAAAAACAAAGAGAAGTTTCCAATCCGCTATAGGATCGAAGCTAGACTTTTTCAAGGGTTGTGGAATCAAATGGTTCACCCTAGAGAACCTAAATTTGAACAAGTGGACCATTAGAGAGTTTTTCCAAGAATCACTTGTCATAGGCCTCAAAGTAGCACTTGTTTAGAGTGAAATCTTTGAATTCCGCCGAAAAAATCTCTATGTCGACCCACGCATCAAAACAAGAAGGGGAACCACATACTAAAGGTACATAGGAAGTTAGGGTGGATAGGTTAGACGATGGTAGGATCAATTACATTGCGCTCCCCAACCGCTAATATATATTTCTAGTTGTGACATTAGGGGGATCGGCCGGGTACCGATTTCAATAAATAACTCAAAACAAGGAGAAGTTTCCAATCCGCTATAGGATCGAAGCTACACTTTTTTTCTGGGTTGTGGAATCAAATGCCTCACCCTAGAGAACCTAAATTTGAACAAGTGGACCATTAGAGAGTTTTTCTAAGAATCACTTGTCATAGGCCTCAAAGTAGCACTTGTTTAGAGGAAATCTTTGAATTTCGCCAAAAATATCTATGTGTCACTACTAACGCATCAAAAAACAAGAAGGGGAATCCATACCTAAAGGTACATAGGAAGTTAGGGTGGATAGGTTAGACGATGGTAGGATCAATTACATTGCGCTCCCCAACCGCTAATATATGTTTCTAGATGTGACATTAGGGATGCCGGGCGCTGATTTCCGCCAACTCAAAACAAAGAGAAGTTTCCAATCCGCTATAGGATCGAAGCTAGACTTTTTCACTGGGTTGTGGAATCAAATGCCTCACCCTAGAGAACCTAAATTTGAACAAGTGGACCATTAGAGAGTTTTTCCAAGAATCACTTGTCATAGGCCTCAAAGTAGCACTTGTTTAGAGGAAATCTTTGAATTCGGCCAAAAATCTCTATGTCGACCTACGCATCAAAAACAAGAAGGGGAACAACAATACCTAAAGGTACATAGGAAGTTAGGGTGGATAGGTTAGACGATGGTAGGATCAATTACATTGGCGCTCCCCCCCAACCGCTAATATATGTTTCTAGATGTGACATTAGGGATGCCGGGCGCTGATTTCAAATTTAACTCAAAAAAAAAAGAGAAGTTTCCAATCCGCAATAGGATCGAAGCTAGACTTTTTTTCATGGGTTGTGGAATCAAATGGTTCACCCTAGAGAACCTAAATTTGAACAAGTGGACCATTAGAGAGTTTTTCCAAGAATCACTTGTCATAGGCCTCAAAGTAGCACTTGTTTAGAGTGAAATCTTTGAATTCGGCCAAAAAAATCTCTATGTCGACACCTACGCATCAAAACAAGAAGGGGAATCCATACCTAAAGGTACATAGGAAGTTAGGGTGGATAGGTTAGACGATGGTAGGATCAATTACATTGCGCTCCCCAACTAGTAATATATGTTTCTAGATGTGACATTAGGGATCGGCCGGGCGCTTTTGATTTCAGCTAACTCAAAACAAAAGAGAAGTTTCCAATCCGCTATAGGATCGAAGCTAGACTTTTTCGCTGGTTGTGGAATCAAATGGTTCACCCTAGAGAACCTAAATTTGAACAAGTGGACCATTAGAGAGTTTTTCCAAGAATCACTTGTCATAGGCCTCAAAGTAGCACTTGTTTAGAGGAAATCTTTGAATTCGGCCAAAAATCTCTATGTCCACCTACGCATCAAAACAAGAAGGGGAACCATTACCTAAAAAGGTACATAGGAAGTTAGGGTGGATAGGTTAGACGATGGTAGGATCAATTACATTGCGCTCCCCAACCGCTAATATATATTTCTAGATGTGACATTAGGGATCACCGGGCGCTGATTTCAGCGCTAACTCAAAAACAAAGAGAAGTTTCCAATCCGCAATAGAATCGAGCTAGACTTTTTCGCGGGTTGTGGAATCAAATGGTTCACCCTAGAGAACCTAAATTTGAACAAGTGGACCATTAGAGAGTTTTTCCAAGAATCACTTGTCATAGGCCTCAAAGTAGCACTTGTTTAGAGTGAAATCTTTGAATTCGGCCAAAAAAATCTATGTCGACCTCCACGCATCAAAACAAGAAGGGGAACCATACTAAAAGGTACATAGGAAGTTAGGGTGGATAGGTTAGACGATGGTAGGATCAATTACGCTGCGCTCCCCAACCGCTAATATATGTTTCTAGATGTGACATTAGGGGTATGCCGGGCGCTGATTTCAGCGCTAACTCAAAACAAAGAGAAGTTTCCAATCCGCTATAGGATCGAAGCTAGACTTTTTTTTCGCGGTTGTGGAATCAAATGGTTCACCCTAGAGAACCTAAATTTGAACAAGTGGGACCATTAGAGAGTTTTTCCAAGAATCACTTGTCATAGGCCTCAAAGTAGCACTTGTTTAGAGGAAATCTTTGAATTCGGCCAAAAATCTCTATGTCGACCACCACGCATCAAAACAAGAAGGGAAATCCAACACGAAAAGGTACATAGGAAGTTAGGGTGGATAGGTTAGACGATGGTAGGATCAATTACATTGCGCTCCCCAACCGCTAATATATATTTCTAGATGTGACATTAGGGGATGCCGGGCGCTGATTTCAGCTTAACTCAAAATAAAGAGAAGTTTCCAATCCGCAATAGAATCGAAGCTAGACTTTTTCACGGGTTGTGGAATCAAATGGTTCACCCTAGAGAACCTAAATTTGAACAAGTGGACCATTAGAGAGTTTTTCCAAGAATCACCTTGTCATAGGCCTCAAAGTAGCACTTGTTTAGAGTGAAATCTTTGAATTCGGCCAAAAAATCTCTATGTCGACCTACGCATCAAAACAAGAAGGGGAATCCATATGAAAAGGTACATAGGAAGTTAGGGTGGATAGGTTAGACGATGGTAGGATCAATTACATTGCGCTCCCCAACCGCTAATATATGTTTCTAGATGTGACATTAGGGTATGCCGGGCGCTGATTTCAAAGCGCCAACTCAAAACAAAGAGAAGTTTCCAATCCGCTATAGGATCGAAGCTAGACTTTTTCAATGGGTTGTGGAATCAAATGCCTCACCCTAGAGAACCTAAATTTGAACAAGTGGACCATTAGAGAGTTTTTCCAAGAATCACTTGTCATAGGCCTCAAAGTAGCACTTGTTTAGAGGAAATCTTTGAATTCGGCCAAAAATCTCTATGTCGCACCTACGCATCAAAACAAGAAGGGGAAACCATACCTAAAGGTACATAGGAAGTTAGGGTGGATAGGTTAGACGATGGTAGGATCAATTACATTGCGCTCCCCAACCGCTAATATATGTTTCTAGATGTGACATTAGGGGTATGCCGGGCGCTGATTTCAGCTAACTCAAAAACAAAGAGAAGTTTCCAATCCGCTATAGGATCGAAGCTAGACTTTTTCGCGGGGTTGTGGAATCAAATGCCTCATCCTAGAGAACCTAAATTTGAACAAGTGGACCATTAGAGAGTTTTTCCAAGAATCACCTTGTCATAGGCCCTCAAAGTAGCACTTGTTTAGAGTGAAATCTTTGAATTCCATCAAAAATCTCTATGTCGACCTACGCATCAAAACAAGAAGGGGAATCCATACCAAAAGGTACATAGGAAGTTAGGGGTGGATAGGTTAGACGATGGTAGGATCAATTACATTGCGCTCCCCAACCGCTAATATATGTTTCTAGATGTGACATTAGGGATATGCCGGGCGCTTGATTTCAGCGCCAACTCAAAACAAAGAGAAGTTTCCAATCCGCAATAGGATCGAAGCTAGACTTTTTCACGGGTTGTGGAATCAAATGGTTCACCCTAGAGAACCTAAATTTGAACAAGTGGACCATTAGAGAGTTTTTCCAAGAATCACTTGTCATAGGCCTCAAAGTAGCACTTGTTTAGAGGAAATCTTTGAATTCGGTAAAAAATCTCTATGTCGACTCCACGCATCAAAACAAGAAGGGGAATCCATACGAAAAGGTACATAGGAAGTTAGGGTGGATAGGTTAGACGATGGTAGGATCAATTACGCTGGCGCTCCCCAACCGCTAATATATGTTTCTAGATGTGACATTAGGGTATGCCGGGCGCCTGATTTCAGCGCTTAACTCAAAACAAAGAGAAGTTTCCAATCCGCTATAGGATCGAAGCTAGACTTTTTTCACGGTTGTGGAATCAAATGCCTCACCCTAGAGAACCTAAATTTGAACAAGTGGACCATTAGAGAGTTTTTCCAAGAATCACTTGTCATAGGCCTCAAAGTAGCACTTGTTTAGAGGAAATCTTTGAATTCGCCAAAAATCTCTATGTCGACCTACGCATCAAAACAAGAAGGGGAACCATACCTAAAGGTACATAGGAAGTTAGGGTGGATAGGTTAGACGATGGTAGGATCAATTACATTTGCGCTCCCCAACCGCTAATATATATTTCTAGATGTGACATTAGGGATGCCGGGCGCTGATTTCAAAGTTTAACTCAAAAAACAAAAGAGAAGTTTCCAATCCGCTATAGGATCGAAGCTAGACTTTTTTTCGGGGTTGTGGAATCAAATGCCTCACCCTAGAGAACCTAAATTTGAACAAGTGGACCATTAGAGAGTTTTTCTAAGAATCACTTGTCATAGGCCCCAAAGCAAAGTAGCACTTGTTTAGAGGAAATCTTTGAATTCGGGCAAAAAATCTCTATGTCGACCTACGCATCAAAACAAGAAGGGGAATCCATACCTAAAGGTACATAGGAAGTTAGGGTGGATAGGTTAGACGATGGTAGGATCAATTACATTGCGCTCCCCAACCGCTAATATATGTTTCTAGATGTGACATTAGGGATGCCGGGCGCTGATTTCAAATAACTCAAAACAAAGAGAAGTTTCCAATCCGCTATAGGATCGAAGCTAGACTTTTCACGGTTGTGGAATCAAATGGTTCACCCTAGAGAACCTAAATTTGAACAAGTGGACCATTAGAGAGTTTTTCCAAGAATCACTTGTCATAGGCCCTCAAAGTAGCACTTGTTTAGAGGAAATCTTTGAATTCGGCCAAAAAATCTCTATGTCGCACCTACGCATCAAAACAAGAAGGGAACAACACTAAAGGTACATAGGAAGTTAGGGTGGATAGGTTAGACGATGGTAGGATCAATTACATTGCGCTCCCCAACCGCTAATATATGTTTCTAGATGTGACATTAGGGATATGCCGGGCGCTGATTTCAGCATTAACTCAAAAAATAAAGAGAAGTTTCCAATCCGCAATAGAATCGAAGCTAGACTTTTTCGCGGTTGTGGAATCAAATGGTTCATCCTAGAGAACCTAAATTTGAACAAGTGGACCATTAGAGAGTTTTTCCAAGAATCACTTGTCATAGGCCTCAATAGTAGCACTTGTTTAGAGTGAAATCTTGAATTCGGCCAAAAAATCTATATGTCGACTCCACGCATCAAAACAAGAAGGGGAAATCCATAATAAAAGGTACATAGGAAGTTAGGGTGGATAGGTTAGACGATGGTAGGATCAATTACATTGCGCTCCCCAACCGCTAGTATATATTTCTAGTTGTGACATTAGGGGTATGCCGGGCGCTTGATTTCAGCCAATAACTCAAAAAAACAAGGAGAAGTTTCCAATCCGCTATAGGATCGAAGCTACACTTTTTTCGCGGTTGTGGAATCAAATGCCTCACCCTAGAGAACCTAAATTTGAACAAGTGGACCATTAGAGAGTTTTTCTAAGAATCACTTGTCATAGGCCTCAAAGTAGCACTTGTTTAGAGGAAATCTTTGAATTCGGCCAAAAAAATCTATGTCGACCTACGCACGCATCAAAACAAGAAGGGGAACCATACCTAAAGGTACATAGGAAGTTAGGGTGGATAGGTTAGACGATGGTAGGATCAATTACATTGCGCTCCCCAACCGCTAATATATGTTTCTAGATGTGACATTAGGGGATGCCGGGCGCTGATTTCAGCGCTAACTCAAAAAACAAAGAGAAGTTTCCAATCCGCTATAGGATCGAAGCTAGACTTTTTCGGGTTGTGGAATCAAATGGTTCACCCTAGAGAACCTAAATTTGAACAAGTGGACCATTAGAGAGTTTTTCCAAGAATCACTTGTCATAGGCCTCAAAGTAGCACTTGTTTAGAGGAAATCTTTGAATTCGGCCAAAAATCTCTATGTCACCTAACGCATCAAAACAAGAAGGGGAACGCATACCTAAAGGTACATAGGAAGTTAGGGTGGATAGGTTAGACGATGGTAGGATCAATTACATTGCGCTCCCCAACCGCTAGTATATATTTCTAGATGTGACATTAGGGATATGCCGGGCGCTGATTTCAGCGCTTAACTCAAAACAAAGAGAAGTTTCCAATCCGCTATAGGATCGAAGCTAGACTTTTTCACGGGTTGTGGAATCAAATGCCTTCACCCTAGAGAACCTAAATTTGAACAAGTGGACCATTAGAGAGTTTTTCAAGAATCACTTGTCATAGGCCTCAAAGTAGCACTTGTTTAGAGGAAATCTTTGAATTCGGCCAAAAATCTCTATGTCGCACCTACGCATCAAAACAAGAAGGGGAACAATAACCTAAAGGTACATAGGAAGTTAGGGTGGATAGGTTAGACGATGGTAGGATCAATTACATTGGCGCTCCCCAACCGCTAATATATATTTTCTAGATGTGACATTAGGGATCGGCCGGGCGCTTGATTTCAGCGCTTAACTCAAAACAAAGAGAAGTTTCCAATCCGCTATAGGATCGAAGCTAGACTTTTTCACGGTTGTGGAATCAAATGCCTCACCCTAGAGAACCTAAATTTGAACAAGTGGACCATTAGAGAGTTTTTCCAAGAATCACTTGTCATAGGCCTCAAAGTAGCACTTGTTTAGAGGAAATCTTTGAATTCCGGCCAAAAATCTCTATGTCGACCTACGCATCAAAAAACAAGAAGGGGAATCCATACCTAAAGGTACATAGGAAGTTAGGGGTGGATAGGTTAGACGATGGTAGGATCAATTACATTGCGCTCCCCAACCGCTAATATATGTTTCTAGATGTGACATTAGGGGATCGGCGGGCGCTTGATTTTCAAATAACTCAAAAAACAAAGAGAAGTTTCCAATCCGCAATAGAATCGAAGCTAGACTTTTTCGCTGGTTGTGGAATCAAATGGTTCATCCTAGAGAACCTAAATTTGAACAAGTGGACCATTAGAGAGTTTTTCCAAGAATCACTTGTCATAGGCCTCAAAGTAGCACTTGTTTAGAGTGAAATCTTTGAATTCGGCCAAAAATCTCTATGTCGACCTACGCACAAAAAACAAGAAAGGGGAACCATACCTAAAGGTACATAGGAAGTTAGGGTGGATAGGTTAGACGATGGTAGGATCAATTACATTGCGCTCCCCAACCGCTAATATATGTTTCTAGATGTGACATTAGGGATGCCGGGCGCTGATTTCAGCGCCAACTCAAAACAAAGAGAAGTTTCCAATCCGCTATAGGATCGAAGCTAGACTTTTTCGGGTTGTGGAATCAAATGGTTCACCCTAGAGAACCTAAATTTGAACAAGTGGACCATTAGAGAGTTTTTCCAAGAATCACTTGTCATAGGCCTCAAAGTAGCACTTGTTTAGAGTGAAATCTTTGAATTCCGGCCAAAAATCTCTATGTCGACCTAACGCATCAAAACAAGAAGGGGAATCCATACCTAAAAGGTACATAGGAAGTTAGGGTGGATAGGTTAGACGATGGTAGGATCAATTACATTGCGCTCCCCAACCGCTAATATATGTTTCTAGATGTGACATTAGGGATCGGCCGGGCGCTGATTTCAGCGCCTAACTCAAAACAAAGAGAAGTTTCCAATCCGCTATAGGATCGAAGCTAGACTTTTTCGCGGTTGTGGAATCAAATGCCTCACCCTAGAGAACCTAAATTTGAACAAGTGGACCATTAGAGAGTTTTTCCAAGAATCACTTGTCATAGGCCTCAAAGTAGCACTTGTTTAGAGTGAAATCTTTGAATTCGCCAAAAATCTCTATGTCCACCTAACGCATCAAAACAAGAAGGGGAAACCATAACCTAAAGGTACATAGGAAGTTAGGGTGGATAGGTTAGACGATGGTAGGATCAATTACATTTGCGCTCCCCAACCGCTAATATATGTTTCTAGATGTGACATTAGGGATGCCGGGCGCTGATTCAAATAACTCAAAACAAAGAGAAGTTTCCAATCCGCTATAGGATCGAAGCTAGACTTTTTCACGGTTGTGGAATCAAATGCCTCACCCTAGAGAACCTAAATTTGAACAAGTGGACCATTAGAGAGTTTTTCCAAGAATCACTTGTCATAGGCCCTCAAAGTAGCACTTGTTTAGAGGAAATCTTTGAATTGGTCAAAAATCTCTATGTCGACCTACGCATCAAAACAAGAAGGGGAACCACACCTAAAGGTACATAGGAAGTTAGGGTGGATAGGTTAGACGATGGTAGGATCAATTACATTGCGCTCCCCAACCGCTAATATATGTTTCTAGATGTGACATTAGGGGATGCCGGGCGCTGATTTCAGCTTAACTCAAAAAAAACAAAGAGAAGTTTCCAATCCGCTATAGGATCGAAGCTAGACTTTTTCACGGTTGTGGAATCAAATGGTTCACCCTAGAGAACCTAAATTTGAACAAGTGGACCATTAGAGAGTTTTTCTAAGAATCACTTGTCATAGGCCCAAAGTAGCACTTGTTTAGAGGAAATCTTTGAATTCCGCCAAAAATCTCTATGTCCACCTACGCATCAAAACAAGAAGGGGAACCACACTAAAGGTACATAGGAAGTTAGGGTGGATAGGTTAGACGATGGTAGGATCAATTATTGCGCTCCCCAACCGCTAATATATATTTGTTAGATGTGACATTAGGGATCTGCCGGGCGCTTGATTTCAGCTTAACTCAAAAAACAAAGAGAAGTTTCCAATCCGCTATAGGATCGAAGCTAGACTTTTTCGCGGGGTTGTGGAATCAAATGCCTCACCCTAGAGAACCTAAATTTGAACAAGTGGACCATTAGAGAGTTTTTCCAAGAATCACCTTGTCATAGGCCTCAAAGTAGCACTTGTTTAGAGTGAAATCTTTGAATTCGGCAAAAAATCTCTATGTCGACTCCACGCATCAAAACAAGAAGGGGAACCATACCTAAAGGTACATAGGAAGTTAGGGTGGATAGGTTAGACGATGGTAGGATCAATTACATTGCGCTCCCCAACCGCTAATATATGTTTCTAGATGTGACATTAGGGATCGGCCGGGCGCTGATTTTTCATTTTAACTCAAAACAAAGAGAAGTTTCCAATCCGCTATAGGATCGAAGCTAGACTTTTCAAGGGTTGTGGAATCAAATGCCTCACCCTAGAGAACCTAAATTTGAACAAGTGGACCATTAGAGAGTTTTTCCAAGAATCACTTGTCATAGGCCCTCAAAGTAGCACTTGTTTAGAGTGAAATCTTTGAATTCGGCCAAAAATCTCTATGTCGCACCTACGCATCAAAACAAGAAGGGGAACCATACCTAAAGGTACATAGGAAGTTAGGGGTGGATAGGTTAGACGATGGTAGGATCAATTACATTGCGTTCCCCAACCGCTAATATATATTTCTAGATGTGACATTAGGGATCGGCCGGGCGCTGATTTCAGCGCTAACTCAAAACAAAGAGAAGTTTCCAATCCGCTATAGGATCGAAGCTAGACTTTTTCACGGTTGTGGAATCAAATGCCTCACCCTAGAGAACCTAAATTTGAACAAGTGGACCATTAGAGAGTTTTTCCAAGAATCACTTGTCATAGGCCCTCAAAGTAGCACTTGTTTAGAGGAAATCTTTGAATTCGGCCAAAAAATCTCTATGTCGACCTCCACGCATCAAAACAAGAAGGGGAAACCACACCTAAAGGTACATAGGAAGTTAGGGGTGGATAGGTTAGACGATGGTAGGATCAATTACATTGCGCTCCCCAACCGCTAATATATGTTTCTAGATGTGACATTAGGGGATGCCGGGCGCTGATTTCAGCCTTAACTCAAAAACAAAGAGAAGTTTCCAATCCGCTATAGAATCGAAGCTAGACTTTTTCGCGGTTGTGGAATCAAATGGTTCACCCTAGAGAACCTAAATTTGAACAAGTGGACCATTAGAGAGTTTTTCCAAGAATCACTTGTCATAGGCCCTCAAAGTAGCACTTGTTTAGAGTGAAATCTTTGAATTCGTCAAAAATCTCTATGTCGCACCTACGCATGAAAAAAACAAGAAGGGGAACAATACAAAAGGTACATAGGAAGTTAGGGTGGATAGGTTAGACGATGGTAGGATCAATTACATTGCGCTCCCCAACCGCTAATATATGTTTCTAGATGTGACATTAGGGATGCCGGGCTTGATTTCAGCCTAACTCAAAACAAAGAGAAGTTTCCAATCCGCTATAGGATCGAAGCTAGACTTTTTCACGGGTTGTGGAATCAAATGCCTCACCCTAGAGAACCTAAATTTGAACAAGTGGACCATTAGAGAGTTTTTCCAAGAATCACCGTCATAGGCCTCAAAGTAGCACTTGTTTAGAGGAAATCTTTGAATTCGTCAAAAAATCTCTATGTCCATTCCACGCATCAAAACAAGAAGGGGAAACCATAACCTAAAAGGTACATAGGAAGTTAGGGTGGATAGGTTAGACGATGGTAGGATCAATTACATTGCGCTCCCCAACCGCTAATATATGTTTCTAGATGTGACATTAGGGGGTATGCCGGGCGCTTGATTTCAGCCAACTCAAAAAAAACAAAGAGAAGTTTCCAATCCGCTATAGGATCGAAGCTAGACTTTTTCACGGTTGTGGAATCAAATGCCTCACCCTAGAGAACCTAAATTTGAACAAGTGGACCATTAGAGAGTTTTTCCAAGAATCACCTTGTCATAGGCCTCAAAGTAGCACTTGTTTAGAGGAAATCTTTGAATTCGGCCAAAAATCTCTATGTCGCACCTACGCATCAAAACAAGAAGGGAAATCAATACCTAAAGGTACATAGGAAGTTAGGGTGGATAGGTTAGACGATGGTAGGATCAATTACATTGCGCTCCCCAACCGCTAATATATGTTTCTAGATGTGACATTAGGGGATCGGCCGGGCGCTGATTTCGCCAAATAACTCAAAATAAAGAGAAGTTTCCAATCCGCAATAGAATCGAAGCTAGACTTTTTTTCACGGGTTGTGGAATCAAATGGTTCATCCTAGAGAACCTAAATTTGAACAAGTGGACCATTAGAGAGTTTTTCCAAGAATCACTTGTCATAGGCCTCAAAGTAGCACTTGTTTAGAGGAAATCTTTGAATTCCGTCAAAAAATCTCTATGTCGCACCTACGCATCAAAACAAGAAGGGGAACCATAACTAAAGGTACATAGGAAGTTAGGGTGGATAGGTTAGACGATGGTAGGATCAATTACGCTATGCTCCCCAACCGCTAGTATATATTTCTGGTTGTGACATTAGGGTATGCCGGGCGCTTGATTTCAAATAACTCAAAACAAGGAGAAGTTTCCAATCCGCTATAGGATCGAAGCTACACTTTTTCGCTGGGTGTGGAATCAAATGCCTCACCCTAGAGAACCTAAATTTGAACAAGTGGGACCATTAGAGAGTTTTTCTAAGAATCACTTGTCATAGGCCTCAAAGTAGCACTTGTTTAGAGGAAATCTTTGAATTCCGCCAAAAATCTCTATGTCGACCTACGCATCAAAACAAGAAGGGGAACAAATACCTAAAGGTACATAGGAAGTTAGGGTGGATAGGTTAGACGATGGTAGGATCAATTACATTGCGCTCCCCAACCGCTAATATATGTTTCTAGATGTGACATTAGGGATCGGCCGGGCGCTGATTTCAGCTTAACTCAAAAACAAAGAGAAGTTTCCAATCCGCTATAGGATCGAAGCTAGACTTTTTCACGGGTTGTGGAATCAAATGCCTCACCCTAGAGAACCTAAATTTGAACAAGTGGACCATTAGAGAGTTTTTCCAAGAATCACTTGTCATAGGCCTCAAAGTAGCACTTGTTTAGAGGAAATCTTTGAATTCCGGCCAAAAAAATCTCTATGTCGACCTACGCATCAAAACAAGAAGGGGAACCATTACCTAAAGGTACATAGGAAGTTAGGGGTGGATAGGTTAGACGATGGTAGGATCAATTACATTGCGCTCCCCAACCGCTAATATATGTTTCTAGATGTGACATTAGGGGATCGGCCGGGCGCTTGATTTCAGCAAATAACTCAAAAAACAAAGAGAAGTTTCCAATCCGCTATAGGATCGAAGCTAGACTTTTTCACGGTTGTGGAATCAAATGCCTCACCCTAGAGAACCTAAATTTGAACAAGTGGACCATTAGAGAGTTTTTCTAAGAATCACTTGTCATAGGCCTCAAAGTAGCACTTGTTTAGAGTGAAATCTTTGAATTCCGGCCAAAAATCTCTATGTCGACCCAACGCATCAAAACAAGAAGGGGAAACCATACCTAAAAGGTACATAGGAAGTTAGGGTGGATAGGTTAGACGATGGTAGGATCAATTACATTGGCGCTCCCCAACCGCTAATATATGTTTCTAGATGTGACATTAGGGATCGGCCGGGCTTTTTTGATTTCAGCGCCAACTCAAAATAAAGAGAAGTTTCCAATCCGCAATAGAATCGAAGCTAGACTTTTCGGGCGGGTTGTGGAATCAAATGGTTCATCCTAGAGAACCTAAATTTGAACAAGTGGACCATTAGAGAGTTTTTCCAAGAATCACCCGTCATAGGCCCTCAAAGTAGCACTTGTTTAGAGTGAAATCTTTGAATTCGGCGAAAAATCTATATGTCGACCACCTACGCATCAAAACAAGAAGGGGAACGCATACCTAAAGGTACATAGGAAGTTAGGGTGGATAGGTTAGACGATGGTAGGATCAATTACATTGGCGCTCCCCAACCGCTAGTATATATTTCTAGTTGTGACATTAGGGTATGGCGGGCGCTGATTTCAGCGCTGAACTCAAAAACAAGGAGAAGTTTCCAATCCGCTATAGGATCGAAGCTACAGACTTTTTCATGGTTGTGGAATCAAATGGTTCACCCTAGAGAACCTAAATTTGAACAAGTGGACCATTAGAGAGTTTTTCCAAGAATCACTTGTCATAGGCCCCAAAGTAGCACTTGTTTAGAGGAAATCTTTGAATTCGTCAAAAATCTCTATGTCGACCTACGCATCAAAACAAGAAGGGAAACTATACCTAAAGGTACATAGGAAGTTAGGGTGGATAGGTTAGACGATGGTAGGATCAATTACATTGCGCTCCCCAACCGCTAATATATGTTTCTAGATGTGACATTAGGGGATCGGCCGGCGCTGATTTCAGCGCCAACTCAAAAACAAAGAGAAGTTTCCAATCCGCTATAGGATCGAAGCTAGACTTTTTCACGGTTGTGGAATCAAATGCCTCACCCTAGAGAACCTAAATTTGAACAAGTGGACCATTAGAGAGTTTTTCCAAGAATCACTTGTCATAGGCCTCAAAGTAGCACTTGTTTAGAGGAAATCTTTGAATTCCGTCAAAAATCTCTATGTCGACTCCACGCATCAAAACAAGAAGGGGAACAACACCTAAAGGTACATAGGAAGTTAGGGGTGGATAGGTTAGACGATGGTAGGATCAATTACATTGCGCTCCCCAACCGCTAATATATGTTTCTAGATGTGACATTAGGGTATGCCGGGCGCTGATTTCAGCTAACTCAAAACAAAGAGAAGTTTCCAATCCGCTATAGGATCGAAGCTAGACTTTTTCATGGGTTGTGGAATCAAATGCCTCACCCTAGAGAACCTAAATTTGAACAAGTGGACCATTAGAGAGTTTTTCTAAGAATCACTTGTCATAGGCCTCAAAGTAGCACTTGTTTAGAGGAAATCTTTGAATTCGGCCAAAAAAATCTCTATGTCGACCTACGCATCAAAACAAGAAGGGGGGAACAACACTAAAGGTACATAGGAAGTTAGGGTGGATAGGTTAGACGATGGTAGGATCAATTACATTGCGCTCCCCAACCGTTAATATATGTTTCTAGATGTGACATTAGGGATCGGCCGGGCGTTGATTTCAGCTAACTCAAAATAAAGAGAAGTTTCCAATCCGCAATAGGATCGAAGCTAGACTTTTTCACGGTTGTGGAATCAAATGGTTCATCCTAGAGAACCTAAATTTGAACAAGTGGACCATTAGAGAGTTTTTCCAAGAATCACCTTGTCATAGGCCTCAAAGTAGCACTTGTTTAGAGGAAATCTTGAATTGGCCAAAAATCTCTATGTCTAATTCCACGCATCAAAACAAGAAGGGGAACAACACCTAAAGGTACATAGGAAGTTAGGGTGGATAGGTTAGACGATGGTAGGATCAATTACATTGCGCTCCCCAACCGCTAATATATATTTCTAGATGTGACATTAGGGGATCGGCCGGGCGCTGATTTCCAAATAACTCAAAACAAAGAGAAGTTTCCAATCCGCTATAGGATCGAGCTAGACTTTTTCACGGTTGTGGAATCAAATGCCTCACCCTAGAGAACCTAAATTTGAACAAGTGGACCATTAGAGAGTTTTTCCAAGAATCACTTGTCATAGGCCTCAAAGTAGCACTTGTTTAGAGTGAAATCTTTGAATTCGGCACAAAAATCTATATGTCGTCACCTACGCATCAAAACAAGAAGGGGAACCACACCTAAAGGTACATAGGAAGTTAGGGTGGATAGGTTAGACGATGGTAGGATCAATTACATTGCGCTCCCCAACCGCTAATATATGTTTCTAGATGTGACATTAGGGATCGGCCGGGCGCTTGATTTCAGCGCCAACTCAAAAACAAAGAGAAGTTTCCAATCCGCTATAGGATCGAAGCTAGACTTTTTCGCGGGTTGTGGAATCAAATGCCTCACCCTAGAGAACCTAAATTTGAACAAGTGGACCATTAGAGAGTTTTTTCCAAGAATCACTTGTCATAGGCCTCAAAGTAGCACTTGTTTAGAGTGAAATCTTTGAATTCGGTCAAAAAAATCTCTATGTCGACCTCCACGCATCAAAACAAGAAGGGGAACCATACCGAAAAAGGTACATAGGAAGTTAGGGTGGATAGGTTAGACGATGGTAGGATCAATTACATTGCGCTCCCCAACCGCTATATATATGTTTCTAGATGTGACATTAGGGGATGCCGGGCGCTTGATTTCAGCGCCAACTCAAAACAAAGAGAAGTTTCCAATCCGCTATAGGATCGAAGCTAGACTTTTTCGCATGGTTGTGGAATCAAATGCCTCACCCTAGAGAACCTAAATTTGAACAAGTGGACCATTAGAGAGTTTTTCTAAGAATCACCTTGTCATAGGCCTCAAAGTAGCACTTGTTTAGAGTGAAATCTTTGAATTCGGGCCAAAAATCTCTATGTCGACCAACGCATCAAAACAAGAAGGGGAAACAACTAAAAGGTACATAGGAAGTTAGGGTGGATAGGTTAGACGATGGTAGGATCAATTACATTGCGCTCCCCAACCGCTTATATATGTTATATATGTTTCTAGATGTGACATTAGGGGGCCGGCGCCGATTTCGCCACAACTCAAAATAAAAGAGAAGTTTCCAATCCGCAATAGAATCGAAGCTAGACTTTTCACGGTTGTGGAATCAAATGCCTCACCCTAGAGAACCTAAATTTGAACAAGTGGACCATTAGAGAGTTTTTCCAAGAATCACTTGTCATAGGCCTCAAAGTAGCACTTGTTTAGAGGAAATCTTTGAATTCCGGCCAAAAAAATCTATGTCGACCCACGCATCAAAACAAGAAGGGGAACCATACCTAAAGGTACATAGGAAGTTAGGGTGGATAGGTTAGACGATGGTAGGATCAATTACGCTGCGCTCCCCAACCGCTAATATATGTTTCTAGATGTGACATTAGGGATGCCGGGCGCTGATTTCAGCGCTAACTCAAAACAAAGAGAAGTTTCCAATCCGCTATAGGATCGAAGCTAGACTTTTTCATGGGTTGTGGAATCAAATGGTTCACCCTAGAGAACCTAAATTTGAACAAGTGGACCATTAGAGAGTTTTTCCAAGAATCACTTGTCATAGGCCTCAAAGTAGCACTTGTTTAGAGGAAATCTTTGAATTTGAAAAAAAATCTCTATGTCGACCTACGCATCAAAACAAGAAGGGGAACAACACCTAAAGGTACATAGGAAGTTAGGGTGGATAGGTTAGACGATGGTAGGATCAATTACATTGCGCTCCCCAACCGCTAATATATGTTTCTAGATGTGACATTAGGGATCGGCCGGGCGCTGATTTCAAAATAACTCAAAAACAAAGAGAAGTTTCCAATCCGCTATAGGATCGAAGCTAGACTTTTTCACGGTTGTGGAATCAAATGCCTCACCCTAGAGAACCTAAATTTGAACAAGTGGACCATTAGAGAGTTTTTCCAAGAATCACCCTTGTCATAGGCCTCCCAAAGTAGCACTTGTTTAGAGTGAAATCTTTGAATTCCAATAGAAAAAATCTCTATGTCGACCTACACGCATCAAAACAAGAAGGGGAATCCATACCTAAAGGTACATAGGAAGTTAGGGGTGGATAGGTTAGACGATGGTAGGATCAATTACATTGCGCTCCCCAACCGCTATATATATGTTTCTAGATGTGACATTAGGGGATCCGGGCGCTGATTTCAGCGCCAACTCAAAACAAAGAGAAGTTTTCCAATCCGCTATAGGATCGAAGCTAGACTTTTTCACGGTTGTGGAATCAAATGCCTCACCCTAGAGAACCTAAATTTGAACAAGTGGACCATTAGAGAGTTTTTCCAAGAATCACTTGTCATAGGCCTCAAAGTAGCACTTGTTTAGAGTGAAATCTTTGAATTCGCCAAAAATCTCTATGTCACCTACGCACCAAAACAAGAAGGGGAAATCCATACAAAAAGGTACATAGGAAGTTAGGGGTGGATAGGTTAGACGATGGTAGGATCAATTACATTGCGCTCCCCAACCGCTAATATATGTTTCTAGATGTGACATTAGGGATCGGCCGGGCGCTGATTTCAAAGGCAACTCAAAAAAAACAAAGAGAAGTTTCCAATCCGCAATAGAATCGAAGCTAGACTTTTCGCGGTTGTGGAATCAAATGGTTCATCCTAGAGAACCTAAATTTGAACAAGTGGACCATTAGAGAGTTTTTCCAAGAATCACTTGTCATAGGCCTCAAAGTAGCACTTGTTTAGAGGAAATCTTTGAATTCGGCCAAAAAATCTCTATGTCGACTCCACGCACCAAAACAAGAAGGGGAACGCATAACTAAAGGTACATAGGAAGTTAGGGTGGATAGGTTAGACGATGGTAGGATCAATTACATTGCGCTCCCCAACCGCTAGTATATATTTCGGGTTGTGACATTAGGGTATGCCGGGCGCTTGATTTCAGCGCCTTAACTCAAAACAAGGAGAAGTTTCCAATCCGCTATAGGATCGAAGCTACACTTTTTCATGGTTGTGGAATCAAATGCCTCACCCTAGAGAACCTAAATTTGAACAAGTGGACCATTAGAGAGTTTTTCTAAGAATCACTTGTCATAGGCCTCAAAGTAGCACTTGTTTAGAGGAAATCTTTGAATTCGTCGAAAAATCTCTATGTCGACCTACGCATCAAAAACAAGAAGGGGAACAACACCTAAAGGTACATAGGAAGTTAGGGTGGATAGGTTAGACGATGGTAGGATCAATTACATTGGCGCTCCCCAACCGCTAATATATGTTTCTAGATGTGACATTAGGGATCGGCCGGGCGCTTGATTTCAACGCAATAACTCAAAACAAAGAGAAGTTTCCAATCCGCTATAGGATCGAAGCTAGACTTTTTTCACGGGTTGTGGAATCAAATGCCTCACCCTAGAGAACCTAAATTTGAACAAGTGGACCATTAGAGAGTTTTTCCAAGAATCACCCGTCATAGGCCTCAAAGTAGCACTTGTTTAGAGTGAAATCTTTGAATTGGTCAAAAATCTATATGTCGACCTACGCAAAACAAGAAGGGGAACGCATACCTAAAGGTACATAGGAAGTTAGGGTGGATAGGTTAGACAATGGTAGGATCAATTACATTGCGCTCCCCAACCGCTAATATATATGTTTCTAGATGTGACATTAGGGATCGGCCGGGCGCTGATTTCAGCGCTTTAACTCAAAAAACAAAGAGAAGTTTCCAATCCGCTATAGGATCGAAGCTAGACTTTTTCGCGGTTGTGGAATCAAATGCCTCACCCTAGAGAACCTAAATTTGAACAAGTGGACCATTAGAGAGTTTTTCCAAGAATCACTTGTCATAGGCCTCAAAGTAGCACTTGTTTAGAGTGAAATCTTTGAATTGGCCAAAAATCTCTATGTCGACCAACGCATCGTAAAACAAGAAGGGGAACCATACCTAAAGGTACATAGGAAGTTAGGGTGGATAGGTTAGACGATGGTAGGATCAATTACATTGCGCTCCCCAACCGCTAATATATGTTTCTAGATGTGACATTAGGGGACGCCGGGCGCTGATTTCAGTGAACTCAAAAATAAAGAGAAGTTTCCAATCCGCAATAGAATCGAAGCTAGACTTTTTCATGGGTTGTGGAATCAAATGGTTCATCCTAGAGAACCTAAATTTGAACAAGTGGACCATTAGAGAGTTTTTCCAAGAATCACTTGTCATAGGCCTCAAAGTAGCACTTGTTTAGAGTGAAATCTTGAATTCCGTCAAAAATCTCTATGTCGAATCCACGCATCAAAACAAGAGAAGGGGAATCCATACCTAAAGGTACATAGGAAGTTAGGGTGGATAGGTTAGACGATGGTAGGATCAATTACATTGCGCTCCCCAACCGTTAGTATATGTTTCTAGATGTGACATTAGGGGTATGCCGGGCGCTGATTTCAGCGCGAACTCAAAACAAAGAGAAGTTTCCAATCCGCTATAGGATCGAAGCTAGACTTTTTCGCGGTTGTGGAATCAAATGGTTCACCCTAGAGAACCTAAATTTGAACAAGTGGACCATTAGAGAGTTTTTCCAAGAATCAATTGTCATAGGCCTCAAAGTAGCACTTGTTTAGAGTGAAATCTTTGAATTGGCCAAAAATCTCTATGTCGACCTACGCATCAAAACAAGAAGGGGAAACCATACCGAAAAGGTACATAGGAAGTTAGGGTGGATAGGTTAGACGATGGTAGGATCAATTACATTGCGCTCCCCAACCGCTAATATATGTTTCTAGATGTGACATTAGGGATGCCGGGCGCTGATTTCAGCCAACTCAAAACAAAGAGAAGTTTCCAATCCGCTATAGGATCGAAGCTAGACTTTTTCGCGGTTGTGGGAATCAAATGCCTCACCCTAGAGAACCTAAATTTGAACAAGTGGACCATTAGAGAGTTTTTCCAAGAATCACTTGTCATAGGCCTCAAAGTAGCACTTGTTTAGAGTGAAATCTTTGAATTCATTTAAAAAAATCTCTATGTCGACCTACGCATCAAAACAAGAAGGGGAACAATACCTAAAGGTACATAGGAAGTTAGGGTGGATAGGTTAGATGATGGTAGGATCAATTACATTGCGCTCCCCAACCGCTAATATATGTTTCTAGATGTGACATTAGGGGATGCCGGGCGCTTGATTTCAGTTTAACTCAAAAACAAAGAGAAGTTTCCAATCCGCTATAGGATCGAAGCTAGACTTTTCACGGTTGTGGAATCAAATGCCTCACCCTAGAGAACCTAAATTTGAACAAGTGGACCATTAGAGAGTTTTTCTAAGAATCACTTGTCATAGGCCTCAAAGTAGCACTTGTTTAGAGTGAAATCTTTGAATTCCGTCAAAAATCTCTATGTCGACTCCACGCATCAAAAAACAAGAAGGGGAACAATACCTAAAGGTACATAGGAAGTTAGGGGTGGATAGGTTAGATGATGGTAGGATCAATTACATTGGCGCTCCCCAACCGCTAATATATATTTCTAGATGTGACATTAGGGATGCCGGGCGCTGATTTCAAATTTAACTCAAAACAAAGAGAAGTTTCCAATCCGCAATAGAATCGAAGCTAGACTTTTTCAAGGGTTGTGGAATCAAATGGTTCATCCTAGAGAACCTAAATTTGAACAAGTGGACCATTAGAGAGTTTTTCCAAGAATCACCGGCCATAGGCCTCAAAGTAGCACTTGTTTAGAGTGAAATCTTTGAATCTGGCCAAAAATCTCTATGTCGACCTACGCATCAAAACAAGAAGGGGAATCCATACCTAAAGGTACATAGGAAGTTAGGGGTGGATAGGTTAGACGATGGTAGGATCAATTACATATGCGCTCCCCAACCGCTAGTATATGTTTCTAGATGTGACATTAGGGGTATGCCGGGCGATTTGATTTCAGGCAAACTCAAAAACAAAGAGAAGTTTCCAATCCGCTATAGGATCGAAGCTAGACTTTTCAAGGGTTGTGGAATCAAATGGTTCACCCTAGAGAACCTAAATTTGAACAAGTGGACCATTAGAGAGTTTTTCCAAGAATCACTTGTCATAGGCCTCAAAGTAGCACTTGTTTAGAGTGAAATCTTTGAATTCGGCAAAAAATCTCTATGTCGACCCACGCATCAAAACAAGAAGGGGAACCATTACCTAAAGGTACATAGGAAGTTAGGGGTGGATAGGTTAGACGATGGTAGGATCAATTACATTATGCTCCCCAACCGCTAATATATATTTCTAGTTGTGACATTAGGGTATGCCGGCGCCGATTTCAGCTTAACTCAAAACAAAGAGAAGTTTCCAACCGCTATAGGATCGAAGCTAGACTTTTTCGCGGTTGTGGAATCAAATGCCTCACCCTAGAGAACCTAAATTTGAACAAGTGGACCATTAGAGAGTTTTTCTAAGAATCACTTGTCATAGGCCTCAAAGTAGCACTTGTTTAGAGTGAAATCTTTGAATTCGGCCAAAAATCTCTATGTCGCACCTACGCATCGTAAAAACAAGGGGGAACAATAATTTAAAGGTACATAGGAAGTTAGGGTGGATAGGTTAGACGATGGTAGGATCAATTACATTGGCGCTCCCCAACCGCTAATATATGTTTCTAGATGTGACATTAGGGATCGGCCGGGCGCTGATTTCCAAATAACTCAAAACAAAGAGAAGTTTCCAATCCCGTAATAGGATCGAAGCTAGACTTTTTCACGGGGTTGTGGAATCAAATGGTTCACCCTAGAGAACCTAAATTTGAACAAGTGGACCATTAGAGAGTTTTTCCAAGAATCACCTGTCATAGGCCTCAAAGTAGCACTTGTTTAGAGTGAAATCTTTGAATTCCGTTAAAAATCTATATGTCGACCTACGCATAAAACAAGAAGGGGAATCCATACCTAAAGGTACATAGGAAGTTAGGTGGATAGGTTAGAAAATGGTAGGATCAATTACATTGCGCTCCCCAACCGCTAGTATATATGTTTCTAGTTGTGACATTAGGGTATGCCGGGCGCTGATTTCAAAATAACTCAAAAAACAAAGAGAAGTTTCCAATCCGCAATAGAATCGAAGCTAGACTTTTTCGCGGGTTGTGGAATCAAATGGTTCATCCTAGAGAACCTAAATTTGAACAAGTGGACCATTAGAGAGTTTTTCCAAGAATCACTTGTCATAGGCCCTCAAAGTAGCACTTGTTTAGAGGAAATCTTTGAATTCCGCCAAAAATCTCTATGTCGACCTTCTACGCACCAAAACAAGAAGGGGAACGCAATAATTTAAAAGGTACATAGGAAGTTAGGTGGATAGGTTAGACGATGGTAGGATCAATTACATTGGCGCTCCCCAACCGCTAATATATGTTTCTAGATGTGACATTAGGGATCGGCCGGCGCTGATTTCAGCGCAAACTCAAAACAAAGAGAAGTTTCCAATCCGCAATAGAATCGAAGCTAGACTTTTCACGGTTGTGGAATCAAATGGTTCATCCTAGAGAACCTAAATTTGAACAAGTGGACCATTAGAGAGTTTTTCCAAGAATCAATTTTGTCATAGGCCTCAAAGTAGCACTTGTTTAGAGGAAATCTTTGAATTCGGCGAAAAATCTATATGTCGACCCACGCATCAAAACAAGAAGGGGAACATACCTAAAGGTACATAGGAAGTTAGGGTGGATAGGTTAGACGATGGTAGGATCAATTACATATTGGCGCTCCCCAACCGCTAATATATGTTTCTAGATGTGACATTAGGGATCAGGCCGGGCGCTGATTTCAGCGCCAACTCAAAACAAAGAGAAGTTTCCAATCCGCTATAGGATCGAAGCTAGACTTTTCGCTGGTTGTGGAATCAAATGGTTCATCCTAGAGAACCTAAATTTGAACAAGTGGACCATTAGAGAGTTTTTCCAAGAATCACTTGTCATAGGCCTCAAAGTAGCACTTGTTTAGAGGAAATCTTTGAATTCTGCCAAAAATCTCTATGTCGCACCTAATGCATCAAAAACAAGAAGGGGAACCATACAAAAAGGTACATAGGAAGTTAGGGTGGATAGGTTAGATGATGGTAGGATCAATTACATTGCGCTCCCCAACCGTTAGTATATATTTCTGGTTGTGACGTTAGGGTATGCGGGCGCTGATTTCAGCCTAACTCAAAACAAAGAGAAGTTTCCAATCCGCAATAGGATCGAAGCCACACTTTTTGCGGGTTGTGGAATCAAATGGTTCATCCTAGAGAACCTAAATTTGAACAAGTGGACCATTAGAGAGTTTTTCCAAGAATCACTTGTCATAGGCCCCAAAGTAAGACTTGTTTAGAGGAAATCTTTGAATTCGGCCAAAAATCTATATGTCGCACCCACGCATCAAAACAAGAAGGGGAACCATACCTAAAGGTACATAGGAAGTTAGGGTGGATAGGTTAGACGATGGTAGGATCAATTACATTGGCGCTCCCCAACCGCTAATATATGTTTCTAGATGTGACATTAGGGAATCGGGCGCCGATTTCCGCGAAAACTCTAAACAAAGAGAAGTTTCCAATCCCGCTATAGGATCGAGCTAGACTTTTTCACGGGTTGTGGAATCAAATGCCCCACCCTAGAGAACCTAAATTTGAACAAGTGGACCATTAGAGAGTTTTTCTAAGAATCACCTGGCCATAGGCCTCAAAGTAGCACTTGTTTAGAGGAAATCTTTGAATTCGCCACAAAATCTCTATGTCGCACCTACGCATCAAAACAAGAAGGGGAACAACACGAAGGTACATAGGAAGTTAGGTGGGTTAGAAGATGCTAGGAACAATTAAATTGCGCTCCCTAACCGTTAATATATGTTTCCGGATGTGAGGGACTGCTAGAGCTGATTTCGGCGCGAACTCAAAACGAAGAGAAGTTTCCAATCCGGCCATAGAATCGAGCTAGACTTTTTCGCGGTTGTGGAATCAAATCCTCACCCTAGAGAACCTAAATTTGAAGAAGTGGACCATTAGAGAGTTTTTATAAGAACCACTTGTCATAGGCCTCAAAGTAGCACTTGTTTGGAGTGAAATCTTTAAATTCCATCGAAAATATCAATGTCGACCTACGTACGGAAACAAGGAGGAGAACAACACGAAAGGTACATAGGAAGTTAGGGTGGATAGGTTAGATGATGGTATGAACAATTACATGGCGTTCCCCAACCGTTAATATATGTTTCCGTATGTGACATTACGGACTGCTGGCGCTGATTTCAGCGCGAACTCAAAACAAAGAGAAGTTTCGAATCCGGATATAGAATCGAGCTAGACTTTCTAGCGGTTGTGGAATCAAACGCCTCACCCTAGAGAACCTAAATTTGAAGAAGTGGACCATTAGAGAGTTTTTTCTAAGAATGACTTGTCATAGGCCTCAAAGTAGCACTTGTTTAGAGTGAAAATATCTATGTCGACCTACGTACCGAAACAAGAAGGGGGAACGACACAAAAGGTACATAGGAAGCTAGGGTGGATAGATTAGATGATGGTAGGAACAATTAAATTGCGCTCCCCAACCGTTAATATATGTTTCCGGATGTGACATTAGGGACTGCTGGAGCTGATTTCAGCGCAAACTCAAAACGAAGAGAAGTTTCCAATCCGGCCATAGAATCGAGCTAGACTTTTTCGCGGTTGTCGAATCAAATGCCTCACCCTAGAGAACTTAAATTTGAAGAAGTGGACCACTAGAGAGTTTTTCTAAGAATCACTTGTCATAGGCCTCAAAGTAGCACTTATTTGGAGTGAAATATTGGAATTCCATCGAAAATATCTATGTCGACCTACGTACCGAAACAAGAAGGGCAACAACACGAAAGGTACATATGAAGTTAGGGTGGATAGGTTAGATGATGGTAGAAACAATTACATTGTGTTGTTTAGAGTGAGATCTTGGAATTCCATTGAAAATATCTAGTCGAGATCCTGTACCATAACAAGAAGGGGGGAACACACGAAAGGTACATAGGAAGTTAGGGTGGATAGGTCGATGACTGTAGGAACAATTACATGGCGTTCCCCAACCGTTAATATATGTTTCCGTATGTGACATTAGGGGGCGGCGCTGATTTCGCGAACTCAAAAAAAGAGAAGTTTCGAATCCGGATATAGAATCGAGCTAGACTTTTTAGCGGTTGTGGAATCAAACGCCTCACCCTAGAGAACGTAAATTTGAAGAAGTGGACCATTACAGAGTTTTTCTAAGAATCACTTGTCATAGGCCTCAAAGTAGCACTTGGTTAGAGTGAGATCTTGGAATTCCATCGAAAATATCTATGTCGACCCACGCATCGAAGCAAGAAGGGGAACGACACGAAAGGTACATAGGAAGTTAGGGTGGATAGGTTAGATGATGGTAGGAACAATTACATGGCGTTCCCCAACCGTTAATATATGTTTCCGTATGTGACATTAGGGGGGCGCCGGCGCTGATTTCAGCGAGCGAACTCAAAACAAAGAGAACTTTCGAATCCGGATATAGAATCGAGCTAGACTTTTTAGCGGTTGTGGAATCAAAACGCCTCACCCTAGAGAACGTAAATTTGAAGAAGTGGACCATTACGAGTTTTTTTTTCTAAGAATCACTTGTCATAGGCCTCAAAGTAGCACTTGTTTAGAGTGAGATCTTGGAATTCCATCGAAAAATATCTATGTCGACCTACGTACCAAAACAAGAAGGGGAACGACATACCTAAAGGTACATAGGAAGTTAGGGTGGATAGGTTAGATGATGGTAGGAACAATTACATGGCGTTCCCCAACCGTTAATATATGTTTCCGTTTGTGACATTAGGGATCGCCGGGCGCTGATTTCAGCGCGAACTCAAAACAAAGAGAAGTTTTGAATCCGGATATAGAATCGAGCTAGACTTTTTAGCGGTTGTGGAATCAAACGCCTCACCCTAGAGAACATAAATTTGAAGAAGTGGACCATTACAGAGTTTTTTCTAAGAATCACTTGTCATAGGCCTTAAAGTAGCACTTGGTTAGAGTGAGATCTTGGAATTCCGGAAAAAAATATCTATGTCGACCTACGCATCGAAGCAAGAAGGGGAACGCACACGAAAGGTACATAGGAAGTTAGGGTGGATAGGTTAGATGATGGTGGGAACAATTACATGGCGTTCCCCAACCGTTAATATATGTTTCCGTATGTGACATTAGGGACTGCTGGCGCTGATTTCAGCGCGAACTCAAAACAAAGAGAAGTTTCGAATCCGGATATAGAATCGAGCTAGACTTTTTAGCGGTTGTGGAATCAAACGCCTCACCCTAGAGAACCTAAATTTGAAGAAGTGGACCATTAGAGAGTTTTTCTAAGAATCACTTGTCATAGGCCTCAAAGTAGCACTTGTTTAGATTGAGATCTTGGAATTCCATCGAAAATATCTATGTCGACCTACGTACCAAAACAAGAAGGGGAACGATACGAAAGGTACATAGGAAGTTAGGGTGGATAGGTTAGATGATGGTAGGAACAATTACATGGCGTTCCCCAACCGTTAATATATGTTTCCGTATGTGACATTAGGGACTGCTGGCGCTGATTTCAGCGCGAACTCAAAACAAAGAGAACTTTCGAATCCGGATATAGAATCGAGCTAGACTTTTTAGCGGTTGTGGAATCAAACGCCTCACCCTAGAGAACGTAAATTTGAAGAAGTGGACCATTACAGAGTTTTTTCTAAGAATCACTTGTCATAGGCCTCAAAGTAGCACTTGTTTAGAGTGAGATCTTGGAATTCCATCGAAAATATCTATGTCGACCTACGTACCAAAACAAGAAGGGGAACGATACGAAAGGTACATAGGAAGTTAGGGTGGATAGGTTAGATGATGGTAGGAACAATTACATGGCGTTCCCCAACCGTTAATATATGTTTCCGTATGTGACATTAGGGACTGCTGGCGCTGATTTCAGCGCGAACTCAAAACAAAGATAACTTTCCAATCCAGATATAGAATCGAGCTAGACTTTTTAGCGGTTGTGGAATCAAACGCCTCACCCTAGAGAACCTAAATTTGAAGAAGTGGACCATTAGAGAGTTTTTCTAAGAATCACTTGTCATAGGCCTCAAAGTAGCACTTGTTTAGATTGAGATCTTGGAATTCCATAAAAAATATCTATGTCGACCTACGTACCAAAACAAGAAGGGGAACAACACGAAAGGTACATAGGAAGTTAGGGTGGATAGGTTAGATGATGGTAGGAACAATTACATGGCGTTCACCAACCGTTAATATATGTTTCCGTATGAGACATTAGGGAGTGCTGGCGCTGATTTCAGAGCGAACTCAAAACAAAGAGAAGTTTCGAATCCGGATATAGAATCGAGGTAGACTTTTCAGCGGTTGTGGAATCAAATTCCTCACCCTAGAGAACCTAAATTTGAAGAAGTGGACCACTAGAGAGTTTTTTCTAAGAATCACTTGTCATAGGCCTCAAAGTAGCACTTATTTGGAGTGAAATATTGGAATTCCATCGAAAATATCTATGTCGACCTACGTACTGAAACAAGAAGGGCAACAACACGAAAGGTACATAGACTTTTTAGCGGGTGGAAGGTTAGGTGAAACAATACAGTTTAGATGAGATCTTGGAATTCCATTGAAAATAAACAATTACATACGCGTTCCCCAACCGTTAAGGTACATATGTTAGGGTGGATAGGTAGATGTGAAACAATTACATGGCGTTCCCCAACCGTTAATATATGTTTCCGTATGTGACATTAGGGATGATTTCAGCGCGAACTCAAAACAAAGAGAAGTTTCGAATCCGGATATAGAATCGAGCTAGACTTTTTAGCGGTTGTGGAATCAAACGCCTCACCCTAGAGAACCTAAATTTGAAGAAGTGGACCATTAGAGAGTTTTTCTAAGAATCACTTGTCATAGGCCTCAAAGTAGCACTTGTTTAGAGTGAGATCTTGGAATTCCATCGAAAAATATCTATGTCGACCTACGTACCAAAACAAGAAGGGGAACGATACGAAAGGTACATAGGAAGTTAGGGTGGATAGGTTAGATGATGGTGGGAACAATTACATGGCGTTCCCCAACCGTTAATATATGTTTCCGTATGTGACATTAGGGATCGGCCGGGCGCTGATTTCAGCGCGAACTCAAAACAAAGAGAAGTTTCGAATCCGGATATAGAATCGAGCTAGACTTTTTAGCGGTTGTGGAATCAAACGCCTCACCCTAGAGAACGTAAATTTGAAGAAGTGGACCATTACAGAGTTTTTTCTAAGAATCACTTGTCATAGGCCTCAAAGTAGCACTTGTTTAGAGTGAGATCTTGGAATTCCATCGAAAATATCTATGTCGACCTACGTACCAAAACAAGAAGGGGAACGATACGAAAGGTACATAGGAAGTTAGGGTGGATAGGTTAGATGATGGTAGGAACAATTACATGGCGTTCCCCAACCGTTAATATATGTTTCCGTATGTGACATAGGGGATCGGCCGGGCGCTGATTTCAGCGCGAACTCAAAACAAAGATAACTTTCCAATCCGGATATAGAATCGAGCTAGACTTTTTAGCGGTTGTGGAATCAAACGCCTCACCCTAGAGAACCTAAATTTGAAGAAGTGGACCATTAGAGAGTTTTTCTAAGAATCACTTGTCATAGGCCTCAAAGTAGCACTTGTTTAGAGTGAAATCTTGGAATTCCATAAAAATATCTATGTCGACCTACGCACCAAAACAAGAAGGGGAACAACACGAAAGGTACATAGGAAGTTAGGGTAGAATAGGTTAGATGATGTTTAGAGTGAGATCTTGGAATCCATTGAAAATACATGGCGTTCACCAACCTAAAGGTACATAATATGGATAGTTTAGATGATGTAGGAACAATTTAGTTCCCCAACCGTTAATATATGGCGCGTATGTGACATTTCGGAGCGAACTCAAAAACAAAGAGAAGTTTCGAATCCGGATATAGAATCGAGCTAGACTTTTTAGCGGTTGTGGAATCAAATTCCCACCCTAGAGAACCTAAATTTGAAGAAGTGGACCATTAGAGAGTTTTTTCTAAGAATCACTTGTCATAGGCCTCAAAGTAGCACTTATTTAGAGTGAGATCTTGGAATTCCATCGAAAATATCTATGTCGACCTACGCATCAAAACAAGAAGGGGAACAACACGAAAGGTACATAGGAAGTTAGGGTGGATAGGTTAGATGATGGTAGGAACAATTACATGGCGTTCCCCAACCGTTAATATATGTTTCCGTATGTGACATTAGGGGATCGGCCTGGCGCTGATTTCAGCGCGAACTCAAAACAAAGAGAACTTTCGAATCCGGATATAGAATCGAGCTAGACTTTTTAGCGGTTGTGGAATCAAACGCCTCACCCTAGAGAACGTAAATTTGAAGAAGTGGACCATTACAGAGTTTTTTCTAAGAATCACTTGTCATAGGCCTCAAAGTAGCACTTGTTTAGAGTGAGATCTTGGAATTCCATCGAAAATATCTATGTCGACCTACGTACCAAAACAAGAAGGGGAACGACACGAAAGGTACATAGGAAGTTAGGGTGGATAGGTTAGATGATGGTAGGAACAATTACATGGCGTTCCCCAACCGTTAATATATGTTTCCGTTTGTGACATTAGGGACTGCTGGCGCTGATTTCAGCGCGAACTCAAAACAAAGAGAAGTTTTGAATCCGGATATAGAATCGAGCTAGACTTTTTAGCGGTTGTGGAATCAAACGCCTCACCCTAGAGAACATAAATTTGAAGAAGTGGACCATTACAGAGTTTTTTCTAAGAATCACTTGTCATAGGCCTCAAAGTAGCACTTGGTTAGAGTGAGATCTTGGAATTCCATCGAAAATATCTATGTCGACCTACGCACCAAAACAAGAAGGGGAACGACACTAAAGGTACATAGGAAGTTAGGGTGGATAGGTTAGATGATGGTGGGAACAATTACATGGCGTTCCCCAACCGTTAATATATGTTTCCGTATGTGACATTAGGATCTGCGGGCGCTGATTTCAGCGAACGAACTCAAACAAAAGAGAAGTTTGAATCCGGATATAGAATCGAGCTAGACTTTTTAGCGGTTGTGGAATCAAACGCCTCACCCTAGAGAACCTAAATTTGAAGAAGTGGACCATTAGAGAGTTTTTCTAAGAATCACTTGTCATAGGCCTCAAAGTAGCACTTGTTTAGATTGAGATCTTGGAATTCCATAAAAATATCTATGTCGACCTACGTACCAAAACAAGAAGGGGAACAACACGAAAGGTACATAGGAAGTTAGGGTGGATAGGTTAGATGATGGTAGGAACAATTACATGGCGTTCCCCAACCGTTAATATATGTTTCCGTATGTGACATTAGGGAGTGCTGGCGCTGATTTCAGAGCGAACTCAAAACAAAGAGAAGTTTCGAATCCGGATATAGAATCGAGCTAGACTTTTTAGCGGTTGTGGAATCAAAATTCCTCACCCTAGAGAACCTAAATTTGAAGAAGTGGACCATTAGAGAGTTTTTTCTAAGAATCACTTGTCATAGGCCTCAAAGTAGCACTTGTTTAGAGTGAGATCTTGGAATTCCATCAAAAATATCTATGTCGACCTACGTACCAAAACAAGAAGGGGAACGACACGAAAGGTACATAGGAAGTTAGGGTGGATAGGTTAGATGATGGTAGGAACAATTACATGGCGTTCCCCAACCGTTAATATATGTTTCCGTATGTGACATTAGGGATCGGCCGGGCGCTGATTTCAGCGAACTCAAAACAAAGAGAACTTTCCAATCCGGATATAGAATCGAGCTAGACTTTTTAGCGGTTGTGGAATCAAACGCCTCACCCTAGAGAACCTAAATTTGAAGAAGTGGACCATTAGAGAGTTTTTCTAAGAATCACTTGTCATAGGCCTCAAAGTAGCACTTGTTTAGATTGAGATCTTGGAATTCCATAAAAAAATATCTATGTCGACCTACGCACCAAAACAAGAAGGGGAACAACACGAAAGGTACATAGGAAGTTAGGGTGGATAGGTTAGATGATGGTAGGAACAATTACATGGCGTTCCCCAACCGTTAATATATGTTTCCGTTTGTGACATTAGGGAGGCCGGCGCTGATTTTCAGCGAACTCAAAACAAAGAGAAGTTTTGAATCCGGATATAGAATCGAGCTAGACTTTTTAGCGGTTGTGGAATCAAACACCCTCACCCTAGAGAACATAAATTTGAAGAAGTGGACCATTTGGAGAAATATTTTTTTCTAAGAATCACTTGTCATAGGCCTCAAAGTAGCACTTGGTTAGAGGTTGAGATCTTGGAATTCCGTTGTTTAGAAAATATCTATGTCGACCTACGCACGAAACAAGAAGGGAACGACACGAAAGGTACATAGGAAGTTAGGGTGGATAGGTTAGATGATGGTGGGAACAATTACATGGCGTTCCCCAACCGTTAATATATGTTTCCGTATGTGACATTAGGGGATCGGCTGGCGCTGATTTCAGCGCGAACTCAAAACAAAGAGAAGTTTGAATCCGGATATAGAATCGAGCTAGACTTTTTAGCGGTTGTGGAATCAAACGCCTCACCCTAGAGAACCTAAATTTGAAGAAGTGGACCATTAGAGAGTTTTTCTAAGAATCACTTGTCATAGGCCTCAAAGTAGCACTTGTTTAGATTGAGATCTTGGAATTCCATCGAAAATATCTATGTCGACCTACGTACCAAAACAAGAAGGGGAACGACACGAAAGGTACATAGGAAGTTAGGGTGGATAGGTTAGATGATGGTAGAACAATTACATGGCGTTCCCCAACCGTTGATATATGTTTCCGTATGGGACATTAGGCACTGCTGGCGCTGATTTCAGAGCGAACTCAAAACAAAGAGAAGTTTCAAATCCGAATATAGAATCGAGCTAAACTTTTTAGTGGTTGTGGAATCAAATTCCTCACCCTAGAGAACCTAAATTTGAAGAAGTGGACCACTAGAGAGTTTTTTCTAAGAATCACTTGTCATAGGCCTCAAAGTAGCACTTGGTTAGAGTGAGATCTTGGAATTCCATCAAAAATATCTATGTCGACCTACGTACAAAAAGCAAGAAGGGAACGACACGAAAGGTACATAGGAAGTTAGGGTGGATAGGTTAGATGATGGTAGGAACAATTACATGGCGTTCCCCAACCGTTAATATATGTTTCCGTATGTGACATTAGGGACTGCTGGCGCTGATTTCAGCGCGAACTCAAAACAAAGAGAACTTTCGAATCCGGATATAGAATCGAGCTAGACTTTTTAGCGGTTGTGGAATCAAACGCCTCACCCTAGAGAACCTAAATTTGAAGAAGTGGACCATTAGAGTTTTTTCTAAGAATCACTTGTCATAGGCCTCAAAGTAGCACTTGTTTAGAGTGAGATCTTGGAATTCCATAAAAAATATCTATGTCGACCTACCACGCACCAAAACAAGAAGGGGAACGACACTAAAGGTACATAGGAAGTTAGGGTGGATAGGTTAGATGATGGTAGGAACAATTACATGGCGTTCCCCAACCGTTAATATATGTTTCCGTTTGAGACATTAGGGACTCTTTGGCGCTGATTTCAGAGCGAACTCAAAACAAAGAGAAGTTTTGAATCCGGATATAGAATCGAGCTAGACTTTTTAGCGGTTGTGGAATCAAACGCCTCACCCTAGAGAACATAAATTTGAAGAAGTGGACCATTACAGAGTTTTTTCTAAGAATCACTTGTCATAGGCCTCAAAGTAGCACTTGGTTAGAGTGAGATCTTGGAATTCCATCGAAAATATCTATGTCGACCTACGTACCGAAGCAAGAAGGGGAACGCCACGAAAGGTACATAGGAAGTTAGGGTGGATAGGTTAGATGATGGTGGGAACAATTACATGGCGTTCCCCAACCGTTAATATATGTTTCCGTATGTGACATTAGGGACTGCTGGCGCTGATTTCAGCGCGAACTCAAAACAAAGAGAAGTTTCGAATCCGGATATAGAATCGAGCTAGACTTTTTAGCGGTTGTGGAATCAAACGCCTCACCCTAGAGAACCTAAATTTGAAGAAGTGGACCATTAGAGAGTTTTTCTAAGAATCACTTGTCATAGGCCTCAAAGTAGCACTTGTTTAGATTGAGATCTTGGAATTCCATCGAAAATATCTATGTCGACCTCACGCACCAAAACAAGAAGGGGAACGACACTAAAGGTACATAGGAAGTTAGGGTGGATAGGTTAGATGATGGTAGAACAATTACATGGCGTTCCCCAACCGTTGATATATGTTTCCGTATGGGACATTAGGCACTGCTGGCGCTGATTTCAGAGCGAACTCAAAACAAAGAGAAGTTTCAAATCCGAATATAGAATCGAGCTAAACTTTTTAGTGGTTGTGGAATCAAATTCCTCACCCTAGAGAACCTAAATTTGAAGAAGTGGACCATTAGAGAGTTTTTTCTAAGAATCACTTGTCATAGGCCTCCAAGTAGCACTTGGTTAGAGTGAGATCTTGGAATTCCATCGAAAATATCTATGTCGACCTACGCATCAAGCAAGAAGGGGAGCGACACTAAAGGTACATAGGAAGTTAGGGTGGATAGGTTAGATGATGGTAGGAACAATTACATGGTGTTCCCCAACCGTTAATATATGTTTCCGTATGTGACATTAGGGACTGCTGGCGCTGATTTTAGCGCAAACTCAAAACAAAGAGAAGTTTCGAATCCGGATATAGAATCGAGCTAGACTTTTTAGCGGTTGTGGAATCAAAAGCCTCACCCTAGAGAACGTAAATTTGAAGAAGTGGACCATTACAGTGTTTTTTCTAAGAATCACTTGTCATAGGCCTCAAAGGAGCACTTGTTTAGAGTGAGATCTTGGAATTCCATCGAAAATATCCATGTCGACCTACGTACCAAAACAAGAAGGGGAACGACATGAAAGGTACATAGGAAGTTAGGGTGGATAGGTTAGATGATGGTAGGAACAATTACATGGCGTTCCCCAACCGTTAATATATGTTTCCGTATGTGACATTAGGGGACTGCCGGGCGCTGATTTCAGCGAACTCAAAACAAAGAGAACTTTCGAATCCGGATATAGAATCGAGCTAGACTTTTTAGCGGTTGTGGAATCAAACGCCTCACCCTAGAGAACGTAAATTTGAAGAAGTGGACCATTAGAGAGTTTTTCCAAGAATCACTTGTCATAGGCCTCAAAGTAGCACTTGTTTAGAGTGAGATCTTGGAATTCCATCGAAAAAATCTATGTCGACCTACGTACCAAAACAAGAAGGGGAACGACATGAAAGGTACATAGGAAGTTAGGGTGGATAGGTTAGATGATGGTAGGAACAATTACATGGCGTTCCCCAACCGTTAATAAATGTTTCCGTATGTGACATTAGGGACTGCTGGCGCTGATTTCAGCGCAAACTCAAAACAAAGAGAACTTTCGAATCCGGATATAGAATCGAGCCAGACTTTTTAGCGGTTGTGGAATCAAACACCTCACCCTAGAGAACCCAAATTTGAAGAAGTGGACCATTAGAGAGTTTTTTCTAAGAATCACTTGGCATAGGCCTCAAAGCAGCACTTGTTTAGAGTGAGATCTTGGAATTCCATTGAAAATATCTATGTCGACCTACGTACCAAAACAAGAAGGGGAACGACCCGAAATGTACATAGGAAGTTAGGGTGGATAGGTTAGATGATGGTAGGAACAATTACATGGCATTCCCCAACCGTTAATATATGTTTCCGTATGTGACATGTGGGACTGCTGGCGCTGATTTCAGCACGAACTCAAAACAAAGAGAACTTTCGAATCCGGATATAGAATCGAGCTAGACTTTTTAGCGGTTGTGGAATCAAACGCGTCACCCTAGAGAACCTAAATTTGAAGAAGTGGACCATTAGAGAGTTTTTTCTAAGAATCACTTGTCATAGGCCTCAAAGTAGCACTTGTTTAGAGTGAGATCTTGGAATTCCATCGAAAATATCTATGTCGACCTACGTACCAAAACAAGAAGGGGAACGACACGAAAGGTACATAGGAAGTTAGGGTGGATAGGTTAGATGATGGTAGGAACAATTACATGGCGTTCCCCAACCGTTAATATATGTTTCCGTATGTGACATTAGGGATTTCGCCGGGCGCTGATTTCAGCGCGAACTCAAAACAAAGAGAACTTTCGAATCCGGATATAGAATCGAGCTAGACTTTTTAGCGGTTGTGGAATCAAACGCCTCACCCTAGAGAACCCAAATTTGAAGAACTGGACCATTAGAGAGTTTTTTCTAAGAATCACTTGTCATAGGCCTCAAAGTAGCACTTGTTTAGAGTGAGATCTTGGAATTCCATTGAAAATATCTATGTCGACCTACGTACCAAAACAAGAAGGGGAACGACACGAAAGGTACATAGGAAGTTAGGGTGGATAGGTTAGATGATGGTATGAACAATTACATGGCGTTCCCCAACCATTAATATATGTTTCCGTATGTGACATTAGGGACTGCTGGCGCTGATTTCAGCGCGAACTCAAAACAAATAGAAGTTTCGAATCCGGATATAGAATCGAGCTAGACTTTTTAGCGGTTGTGGAATCAAATGCCTCACCCTAGAGAACCTAAATTTGAAGAAGTGGACCATTAGAGAGTTTTTCTAAGAATCACTTGTCATAGGCCTCAAAGTAGCACTTGTTTAGAGTGAAATCTTGAAATTCCATCGAAAATATCTATGCCGACCTACGTACCGAAGCAAGAAGGGGAACAACATGAAAGGTACATAGGACGTTAGGGTGGATAGGTTAGATGATGGTAGAAACAATTACATGGCGTTCCCCAACCGTTAATATATGGTTCCGTATGTGACATTAGGGACTGCTGGCGCTGATTTCAGCGCGAACTCAAAACAAATAGAAGTTTCGAATCCGGATATAGAATCGAGCTAGACTTTTTAGCGGTTGTGGAATCAAATGCCTCACCCTAGAGAACCTAAATTTGAAGAAGTGGACCATTAGAGAGTTTTTTCTAAGAATCTGATGAGGACATCAATACCAACGATACATCCACACCACTAACTACACCGGCAGAAGCGACATCCCCACCACTTGGTCCTCTTACTCGCGGTCGTGCCCGTCAACTCAATCATCAAGTAAGTTCATTCTTAACCTCTTGTCCATTATATTTAGACAATGGAAACACGTGCACTCTTGTTTTGCTTAGGAATGATGGAGAGGATAAGAAGGGAAGGGACTTCGCGTGGGCTGGTTTCGGACCGCAGGACAACACCAGCTTGTGATAGCGGCCACGATTTCATCCGGACTCAATTTGGAGCATTCAAATACTTCGTGGAAAGCTTATCAAGTCCTCTTTCATATGGGTCCGGCCTCATGATGATATCTTGTCGGAGTTGGGCGCAGTCCCCGTTTTCTCACTAAAGGCATTTCTGTCCACAGTGCTGCACCACCCTGTATTGGTCCAATGGGCCGTGTATCCAGTTGAGCCCAATATGGGCGCGTCCTAGGGTTAGAGGACGCCCTCCCAGGTACTTATACCCCCCAGCAGCCGCCATGGAGGGGTTGGGTTTTGTTTAGTTGTAAGATTGCTGCTGCATCTTCCTTGCAAATCGCATGTGTTGGCTAGACCATCCGGTTGCTTGATTCAAGACCCCAACTTGTGAATCAGATTCTGTTCTTAATCCAAATCCGTGAGTTTTTCTACTTGTTCATCTTGTTCTTGCTAGTTCTCGATTTCTTGCAGAACAGGAGCCCTAGTGGCTGGTTGTCGCGCACCACAAGTTCGCAGCGATCGTTGGAGGAGGTGTATCGGTTGCTAAGGCGTAGAATCCACGGGTTGCTGAAGTCGGGCCATGAACGTCTCCCCCTTCCCCTTAAATCGAGTTATCCAGTTCGTCCTCACCGAAAGATCGGGATCCCCACTTGGGTTCTCATTAGTTGGTAATCAGAGCAAGGTTTATCGGTGAGAGATTTCCTACCCTTCGTTGTTTTACATTTCCTATAGTCCACAAAAGCCAAATAAAAGTTACTGGATCAGTTTTCCCGAGATCCCATAGACTCTTTGAGCCTTTACTAGAACTACTTGGTTAGGGCTTGATGAGTTTTCGGTTGCGTCGGTCTGCGTCAAGTTGCTGGTCTTAGTTTTAGTCCTTTAGAGTTTCGAGTTCTTGTCACCTCTCAATCACATCCGTGTGTTCTTTAGCTTCCAGTTCTGCACGAGAAGAAAAGAGTCATATTTCTTGTTTCTGAAATTCGATTCAAGTGTTTAAGTACAATCTGGAAAGCTTATCTTGTGCCAATTCCAACGGATCCACCCATGCTTCAGAATTCATTTTGAGTGATCCGCAATCGCGCTTCAGACCTCTGATCTGCAATCTGGAATTGTATTGTGAATGTAAATCTGAAAGGGCTAGAGAAAGGAAGGGCTTTGTGGAGTGTTTCTGATTTTGATCAAAAGATTTAGCCCCTGAAAAAAAAAGAAAAAAAAAGAAAGAAAGAAGAAAAAAAAAAAAAAAGAAAACAAAAGAAAACAAAAAAAAAAAGAAAAGGGGCTGATTCTTGTGTTCTTTGATCTTCTTCGTAGTTTGGAGCTTTGTGATTTTCCCTTGTGTCTAGGCTCGCGTCTCTAGCATGGTCTAGGCTAGGACCAGCACAGGACCACTGTCGAACGATTACTCATCTTGCTTTTGTGACTAACGTGGTGCTAGTATCTCCTTGTGTTGTTTTAGCCCACCTATAGCTCCACATACTCAACTTTCAGCTTCCTAGGAGGACTTGCTGCAGCACCGATACGCTTTTGTGCAAGTGCTCGACTTGTTGGTTGCCGACACCTCCTGTCTAGCAAGGTGAGAATTGGTAAGAACTTGTATGACAAGTTGAGAGAGGGAGAGAGAGAGAGAGTTTGCACCTCAAATTGTTACTTCTAGCTGTAGGGAGTTTGTTCTACTTCACTTGTTTCTTGTTTGCTATTGTATTCCTAGAATGGCAGGACCAGGGGACGATGATGATGGTGATGGCGTAAATCAGAATAGTCCTCGCACCAAGGGCATTGTGCAACACTTCCTAAGAGAAGTGAGGGTGTACACAGAAGGCATCGATAATGATTTGCAGGTGATGAATGAGAAGCTTGGACTTACTACCAAACCACATCCACATCCACACTACATTCAGTGGCTGAACAATAGTGGTAAGGCAAAGGTAACCAAACTTGTGCGAATCAATTTTGCAATAGGATCCTATAAAGATGTTGTTGAATGTGATGTTGTGCCAATGCAAGCTTGTAGTATTCTGCTAGGGAGACCATGGCAATTTGATAGAGATTCTATGCATCATGGTAGATCAAATCAATATTCTTTCTTATACCATGAGAAAAAGATTGTGTTGCATCCTATGTCTCCTGAAGCGGTTATGCAAGATGATGTTGCTAAAGCAAAGAAAATTCAATCTCAGGGACATGCTAAAAGTGAGAACAAGAACAATGCTAAATCAGTTTCGAGACAAAAAATGAGATATCTTTGAAGGGAAAATGCTTTCTTGCTACTAAATCTGATATTAATGAGTTGGCTGCTCCCAATTCTTTTGTATATGCTTTGGTCTGCAAAGATGCTTTGATTTCCATTCAAGATTTGCAGCATGCTTTGCCTCCTGCTGTTGCTAACCTTTTGCAGGAGTATGCTGATGTGTTTCCATGTGAGGTACCACCTGGGCTGCCCCCACTTCGAGGAATCGAACATCAAATTGACCTCATTCCTGGTGCATCATTACCCAACCGTGCGCCATACAGAACCAACCCGGAAGAAACAAAAAGAGATTCAGCGTCAAGTACAGGAATTACTCGACAAAGGATATGTACGTGAGTCTCTTAGCCCATGTGCTGTTCCGGTTATTTTAGTACCAAAGAAAGATGGGTCATGGCGTATGTGTGTGGATTGTAGAGCGATCAATAATATAACCATTCGCTATCGACATCCGATTCCACGTCTAGATGACATGCTTGATGAGTTGAGTGGTGCTGCTGTTTTTTCAAAGGTTGATTTGCGTAGTGGGTACCACCAGATTCGCATGAAATTGGGAGATGAATGGAAAACTGCTTTCAAAACTAAGTTCGGGTTATATGAGTGGTTAGTCATGCCATTTGGGTTAACCAATGCACCCAGCACTTTCATGAGATTGATGAACGAGGTTTTGCGTGCTTTCATTGGGAAATTTGTTGTTGTCTACTTTGATGATATATTGATCTATAGCAAATCCATGGCTGAACATCTTGATCATTTGCGGGCTGTTTTCGATGCTCTCCGTGCTGCACATTTATTTGGTAATATTGAGAAATGCATGTTTTGCACGGATCGAGTCTCCTTTCTTGGCTATGTTGTTACTCCACAGGGAATTGAAGTTGAGCAAACCAAGGTGGATGCAATTCAGGGATGGCCTCAGCCAAAGACCGTCACACAGGTGCGGAGCTTTCTAGGACTTGCAGGATTTTATCGTCGCTTTGTGAAGGACTTCAGCACCATTGCTGCACCGTTGAATGAGCTTACAAAGAAGGGAGTTCCCTTTTCTTGGGGCACTTCACAAGAGAACTCCTTCCACATTTTGAAAGATAAGTTAACACATGCCCCTCTCCTCCAACTTCCTGATTTTAGTAAGACCTTTGAGCTTGAATGTGATGCTAGTGGTATTGGATTGGGTGGTGTCTTGTTACAAGAAGGAAAACCAATTGCATACTTTAGTGAGAAATTGAGTGGTCCTGCTCTGAATTATTCTACTTATGATAAGGAGTTATATGCTCTTGTGCGAACATTAGAAACATGGCAGCATTACCTTTGGCCCAAAGAATTTGTCATACACTCCGATCATGAATCTTTGAAGCATATCCGTAGTCAAGGGAAACTGAACCGTAGACATGCTAAATGGGTTGAATTCATTGAGTCTTTTCCTTATGTCATCAAACACAAGAAAGGGAAAGAGAATGTCATTGCTGATGCGTTGTCTAGGAGGTACACTTTGTTGTCACAACTTGATTATAAGATCTTTGGTTTGGAAACAATTAAGGAGCAATATGTTCATGACAATGACTTTAAAGATGTGTTGTTGAATTGTAAAGATGGTAAAACTTGGAACAAGTTTGTTGTTGGTGATGGTTTTGTGTTTAGAGCTAACAAGCTATGCATTCCAGCTAGCTCCGTTCGTTTATTGTTGTTGCAGGAAGCACATGGAGGCGGGTTGATGGGGCATTTTGGAGCAAAGAAGACAGAGGACATACTTGCTGGTCATTTCTTTTGGCGAAAAATGAGAAGAGATGTGGAGAGATTTGTTGCTCGCTGCCCCACATGTCAAAAGGCTAAGTCTCGACTAAACCCGCATGGTTTGTATATGCCTTTACCTGTCCCTAGTGTTCCTTAGGATGATATATCTATGGATTTTGTGGTGGGATTACCTCGAACTAGGAAGGGGCGTGACAGCATTTTTGTGGTGGTTGATAGATTTTCAAAGATGGCACATTTCATACCTTGTCATAAGACAGATGATGCTACTCATATTGCTGATTTGTTCTTTAGAGAAATTGTGCGTTTGCATGGTGTGCCAAACACAATTGTTTCTGATAGAGATGCTAAATTTCTTAGCCACTTTTGGAGAACTTTATGGACTAAGTTGGGGACTAAGCTCTTATTTTCTACCACTTGTCACCCCCAAACCGATGGTCAAACTGAAGTTGTGAATCGAACTTTGTCAACTATGCTAAGGGCTATTTTAAAGAAGAACATTAAAATATGGGAAGATTGTTTGCCTCATGTTGAGTTTGCTTATAATCGTTCGCTGCATTCTACAACCAAGATGTGCCCTTTTGAGATTGTTTATGGTCTGTTACCTCGTGCTCCAATTGATTTAATGCCTTTGCCGACGTCTGAAAAATTGAATTTTGATGCTACAAAGCGTGCTGAATTGATGTTAAAATTGCATGCAACAACTAAAGAAAACATAGAGCGCATGAATGCTAAGTATAAGTTGGCTGGTGATAAAGGTAGGAGGAAATTGACTTTTGAACCTGGAGATTTAGTTTGGTTGCATTTGAGAAAGGAAAGATTTCTTGAATTAAGAAAATCTAAATTGATGCCTAGAGCCGATGGGCCTTTTAAAGTGCTGCAGCGGGTTAATGAGAATGCATATAAGCTTGATCTTCCTGCAGATTTTGGGGTTAGTCCCACATTTAACATTGCAGATTTGATGCCATATTTGGGAGAAGAAGAGGTGATTGAGTCGAGGACGACTCAAATGCAAGAAGGGGAGGATGATGAGGACATCAATACCAACGATACATCCACACCACTAACTACACCGGCAGAAGCGACATCCCCACCACTTGGTCCTCTTACTCGCGGTCGTGCCCGTCAACTCAATCATCAAGTAAGTTCATTCTTAAGCTCTTGTCCATTATATTTAGACAATGGAAACACGTGCACTCTTGTTTTGCTTAGGAATGATGGAGAGGATAAGAAGGGAAGGGACTTCGCGTGGGCTGGTTTCGGACAGCAGGACAACACCAGCTTGTGATAGCGGCCACGATGTCATCCGGACTCCATTTGGAGCATTCAAATACTTCGTGGAAAGCTTATCAAGTCCTCTTTCATATGGGTCCGGCCTCATGATGATATCTTGTCGGAGTTGGGCGCAGTCCCCGTTTTCTCACTAAAGGCATTTCTGTCCACAGTGCTGCACCACCCTGTATTGGTCCAATGGGCCGTGTATCCAGTTGAGCCCAATATGGGCGCGTCCTAGGGTTAGAGGACGCCCTCCCAGGTACTTATACCCCCCAGCAGCCGCCATGGAGGGGTTGGGTTTTGTTTAGTTGTAAGATTGCTGCTGCATCTTCCTTGCAAATCGCATGTGTTGGCTGGACCATCCGGTTGCTTGATTCAAGACCCCAACTTGTGAATCAGATTCTGTTCTTAATCCAAATCCGTGAGTTTTTCTACTTGTTCATCTTGTTCTTGCTAGTTCTCGATTTCTTGCAGAACAGGAGCCCTAGTGGCTGGTCGTCGCGCACCACAAGTTCGCAGCGATCGTTGGAGGAGGTGTATCGGTTGCTAAGGCGTAGCATCCACGGGTTGCTGAAGTCGGGCCATGAACGTCTCCCCCTTCCCCCTAAATCGAGTTATCC